>JAQMCX010000039.1:14380099-14409873 GCA_029814765.1 Acanthurus leucopareius | reverse complement strand
CCTTCCCTGGTTTTCCCACCAGTACCCTGCAGTCATGTTTCTGATATCTGAAGCGTGGATCTACAACTGTTTACCTTCCCTCTGCTGCAGCTTTAGTGCCGCTGCTTTTATGAGTTAGCTTCTGCCGGTCAGCGTGCAGGTCCGCCGTGTGTTTTTAAACTTTTTAAGTGGAGTAACGCATGTAGTTTAATACGCTACCGGGGTGATTCTGCAAGTAGCATAACAGAGGTGGAGGAGGAACCAAGATCCTTAATGTGAGTACAAGAACCAGAATTTAAAAGTGAATATGTGGAACTCTTATTAGCACAAATTTCAAAATGAAAAGTGCTATAATAAGCAGCTTTTATTACATATTATATGATTTTATTGTTGCTTTTTGTATTTTTAAATGTTTCCAGTATGTACAGTGTATTAGGAAGTTAAAAGGAAGGCAATTTTTCTTTATAATGTGGATTTTTTTATATTTTTAATAACATTTCATCACATTTTGAAGCCTAATCTTATGATTTTTCAAGTAATAGTTTAATCTGCACAGCAATTACTAATTATAATACTGTAGCTGCCTCTGAACAGTGAAAAGCACAAGTATAATGGAGGATAAAATAGGAATACTCGAGTAAAGTATCTCAGGTGGATGTACTGGGTTGGAATTAGTATTGGCATGAAATTATATAGATAAATAAGCAATTTTCCACAAGTTTTGCTGTTAATTCTCCTTTACGTTGAAAGAAAGGAGGTTTTTGGTTGGTTGCAATCTACACTTTCACCACTAGATGCCACTAAATCCCACACACTGAACCTTTAAGCAAATACTAAAGTACTTATATACGTTCTGAAATAGATTTTAGCTTTTCCTGTCTAATGCTGTGGTTTTCTTATCCTGCTTGTGGTGTTAAAAAAGGTTTATAGAGTGTAAAAGTTTTATTTATGCTCACTAATTAGTAATAAAATGTTGCTAGTTTGTGGTGAAACCCGGCTCTTATAACCCTGTTAAGAAATATACTTTTTAATTTGCCTTTACAGCTTTAAACTCCCTGTATGACCACAAGTTCAGGTCTTTACCTGTTTGTGTGCTTATAAAAACCAACCAAAACACATGAATTAGTTCCCTCTAGGGGCTTATTTTTTTGAGTTTCTGAGAGAAAAGCATGCTCGCTGTTTTCCCGTTCGGTTCCAGTCGGAGATAATAACCCCCCGGCTCCAATTGATGTTACTCAAAGCACAGACATGAAAGTGGAATTAGTCTTCTGTGTTTCTCATTTGGCAAGAGAGTGAATGAGCTTTTCTCCTAAATGTTGAACTATTGCTTTAAATAATTACAAGGGTATGAAAAGTGATTTTGCTGAAGGATATTTACCCGACAAATGGCATTGCAAAAAAAAAGAAAAAAAAAAAGCACCATGTCTCTGATCTTTAAGCATTTATTAAACATTAATGAAGCATCTTAGAAAAATAAGATCTGACTCATCTGAGGCTTCTTATCCGCTGCTTTAAATGCAGGAACAAATGAAACTTGGACGTCTTTCTGCCCCGTTATTATTCGACAGATTAGACATCATTGGCTTTATGTTGTGTAAATTCTCTCCCTCCTCTTCTTTTCTACACCTACTTTGTCTTTTTTTGGTCTCACCTCAACCTTTATCTCTGATTCTTCTGACCATTTTCTTCAATATTTCCACTTCAGCCGCCTCCTTTTTACCTTCTCGTGGTTCCACACCTCTTCTTTGTCTTCGCCTACAACCTCATCTACTTTTTCTGTTCTTTTTGTCCTCTTTTTTTTTAAATATATTTTTAACTTGATCATTTTTCTGATTCTTCTTGCTGGCCTTTCTTCTTCTTATTGCTCTGTTTGTTGTTTGCTCATTTCTTCGCTGTTTGCTGTAATTTTTCTTCATCTGTCACTTTAATCAATTCAGCTTCTTGATTTCTGTTTTCTTATTTCATACCTTTGCTTTTCATCATGTTTTGTTCCATTTCACCTTCTTTTGCCCTCTCATACATCTGTTCTTTCTGCTTCTTTTACCCTCATTTTCCTGCTTTACATCCTCCTCTGCATCGGCCTCATCTTCATATCTTCCACCTCCTCACACTCTTCTTCTTCTTCTTCTTCTTCTCCATCAGTTTGTTTACCCCCCGTGTCTTCGGACTCTTGCTGACGCCTTCACTTCCTCGGGCCGCTGCTGCAGCAGGAAGAGATGAATTTTGGCTCCCGTTCCCTGTTTACTATCCGGCTGATCCTGCTGTTTTTTGTTTTTTTTTTGCACGCAGCTGTCAGCCGGTTAATAATCAATTATTTTTAACACGGCGAAAACAGACTGTTCTCTTCCACAAGGTGTGACACGCTCCGATGAATACAAATAGCCCCGAAAGTGTTTTCTCAAAGCAAGCACTTACAAGGTGAAACTTCTAAAAGCTTTTTTGCAATCTAATTACCCAAAGAAATGTTGGTATTGTACGTTTCTGCAATTTTCCACAGATATGTACGACGCAGAAGTTTTATTGCAGCAACTTGGCTGCAATTTCATGCTGTAACTATGCACGAAAAACCTCTTGGTTTGGGTCAAGAAAACGTCATGTTTGGCTTAAAATACCTTGTGTTTTACCTGTGATTTATAGATCCAGAGAGAGAAACAGTGGATTTGCTTCCAGCCTATTTTTAGAGCTTTTTAGTTTGTTTTCATGCAGGGAGACCGTGGTGAGCAAAAGATTAGTCATAGCAAAGCAAACTTTAAAAATATCTTGACTCAAGAGGAACTTTAACCAGTAATGAAGCCATTTGAGTCAATGTAACTTACAAACTAGTTATAATGAACCTATTACACCATTTTTTAGAATTAAATACAATTAAAAATCAAAAGTTCACACAGTTGATATGAGTCATGTTGCAGCAGTGTTTCTCTAACTGCGAGTTAGCAGGAGTTTGCATGAAGCTCACTGGGATTAATGAGGAGGTTTTTGCGTGGGGGCATTTATTCCAACCAGATTAAATTGGTCATACTTTGCACAGACATGCTAGCCTCACGCTGGAAGGAAGGTGGCTTAGTTAAATCCTCTGCCTTGTTGACATGTTCTCAAAAACGTCCTCGACATTTCCTTTCTTTCCCCGCAGCCTCTCGACCACCCAGGCAGCTCGAGTCTTGTCTGAATCTCGTCTTCTCCTTGATGCAAAATTAGCTTCCCGTCTTTTTCTTGCCCTCAATCGTCTCATTTCCACTCACTTCCTGTTTGTTTGCCCACATAAAGTAAAAGAGAATAAACTTAATTTCCAACATATGGTGGAAAAATGGTTTTCAGTGTCACCTCAGGGACACAAAGCGTGCCGCGGCCCACAATGTGTAATCCTCATCATTGTGAAAAAACCTCTTCGCTCCAGTTTTTTTTATTGTCACGCTTTTGCATCCCTCGGTTAAAACGATGTGTCTACCATCCTTAAGTTTTATAAAAACCCCCTTTCAAACTCAGCTGAAAAAAAAGCCACTGAAATGCAGAAAATGACAGCCGACATGTGGTTGTACATCATCTTAATCCGTGCTGAAGGTTGTGAGAGTTTTTTTGTTGTGTGCAAAAAAGCTGTCCTGTGTTTCGTTTTTTTTGTTTTTTCCTCGTAAAGTTTAGAGGCGTAATTACACTTTGGGTGACGTTTTCCCGCTGCTGGCAGTTTTTTCAGTTCAGCAGTGGGAAGACGTCAACAGCAATGATCCCAAATGCCATTATAAAAAAAAAACCCAGCACAAATCTGTGGGTGGGTGGACTGCCTGCCCTCACATAAAAACACATCATTATCTTTTTTTTGTATTTTGTGTTGATGCTGCTGTATGTTAATCTCTATTCATGACTCCGAAAACACTCCCACGTCGCCTGCACTCGCCCGAGTCTGACACCTGCCAAACTTTCTGTGAACTACCTCTGTTTGTGAGTGTGATTATGGAGGTGTAAAGGCTGTGCAGCAGCATCTTAAGGCCAATTTGATTGTTTTTTTTACCTTTTTCTGTTCCCCGAAATGAAGTTTGGTCTCTGGGTTGAAGCTTTAAAACCTGTTTTTTGGGTCAAAGATGAAACTGCAAACTTGCACCTACCAGTGGTCACATAAACGTTTGTATCTCAGGTGTTTAAGATGATCAAGCAATGAAATTTGGAATATTTACTCACAAAAGATATTGCTTACACCTGCTTCATCCTCAATATTGTGCAACCAATCGTACAAGAACAGTTAAAAGTTTTTAATTAGCTTCTTTTTTTACTTATTTAACAGATTTGAAACAAAATTAGCATAAAATCAAAGAAATGCTTTTAGAAATCAAGTGAAAGATCCTGATACTGACTCTTTTTTTTTAAGCTCAGCTTTTGGTGTAGCTTCTCTTTGGTAGGTGAGGAGGCGTTGACATGCTTTGTCATCGCCCCGCCCCCCTTTGTGTCGCTAGGCAACCGTACGCCACCAGGGGGGAATCCATATTGTCCCGTGAAGCAAGTTCAAGCTAAAACTTTATACCTCACCGACGCTGCTGCTCTTCTAAAACAGTCAGCGGGGATGGTGCTTGGAGTGTGTGTGTGTGTGTGTGTGTGTGTGTGTGTGTATGCATGTGTGTATGGGTGTGTGTGTGTGTTAGAGGGCTTTAAGGATGAGTAGAGAGTGGGGAGTGGGTCGGGAGTGTGTTTTGGGGTAAAGGATTGGCTGAGGGGTTGTGAGGAGGATTGTGTGTGTGTGTGTGTGTGTGTGTGTGTGTTGAGGGAGAAAGAAAAGGGGGGTGGGGGTTAGGAATCTGTTTACAATAGCCCGAGGGAGAGTCGGCTAAGCTGCCAGAGAAGCAGAAACAGTCAGATATCCAGAAGAAGAAGAAGTAGAAGTAGAAGAAGAAGAAGAAGCATGAGAGAAAAAGTCCAAGACGTGAAGAGAAAGAGAGACCAGACAGAGAGAGAAAAAAACAGAGGGAGAGTCGCAGAGAAGGAATGAATGAAAGGCGAGAAAGCCCCGCAACTCATGAGAGGATTAAAACAAACTTAAGGAGTTCTTTAAGGTTCCTCTGCAGAAGCTGCACTCGGAGTCACAGGAGGGAAACTGCAGGGTGATGCAAAGCAGCAGTCGAACCAGATCTTTGCTCCAGGCCATGCAAATAGGATATCTGGTGTGTGAGCTCAGGCTGTGTGTGTATAAGCGTGTGTGTGTGTGTGTGTGTTAGTGCACTTTTATTCTTGTGTGCATGTGTGAGTTTGTGCACATTGTGATGCATAAAGTTGATGCCAACTTTTGGGCTCAATTCTTTCTTTCTTTCTTTCTGTTTGTTTGTTTGTTTGCATGAATGGTTTGTGTGTGTGTGTGTGTGTGTGTGTGTGTGTGTGTGTGTGTGCAGACTTTGAGGAGCAATTGTACGACACCAAGCTGACCGGTCAGACGTTCCGGCATCCGTCCTCGCAGAGCTCCGACGACACGTCCACCTCGCTCAGCCGATCGCCCATTTCCCTGAACAACAAGAGACCTGACTTCATCTTCCTGGTAAACACACACACACACACACACACACACACACACACACACTCAAACGTGCATGCTTATTTGATCATGAGGCTCCTTCGCCCAAAATGTCATCCGTCTGGTAAACAAACACACATGCTGAAGATTCAAAAAAACGGTTATTCGAAGCCACACACACAAAATAATTTCCATTTTTCAGCTTTTTCCAGAGGCTAAACACACACTCGTCCACCTCTTGTGGCCTGACACACACACACACACACACACACACACACACAGTCATGAACCAAACTGTGTCCACCTCACTTATCTTTCTCACTTCCCCCCTGAACAGCAAAAGAGCTTCACATTGTAACTCACTTCTTCCCACTCTTTCTGCCCTTCTTGCCCTTTTCCTCTCTCTTCTTCTTCACTCTTTATTTCTGCAGTTTCTTTCCAAACTTATTCAAGATATTTTTTTATTAGCTTGTTTAACCAAAGATATTTACACACAAACCTCAGTCTATTAGAGAAGAGCTGTAGTGAGTATAAAACCATCTCCTTCCTGTTTTTTATTCATTTTATTTTAAATAATCTTTAAAACAATATTTCACTTGTGTTCTGTTGGTTTTTAACGTCCTATTTTATAAGATTTTCCATAAGATTTTTCCATTTTTCCATCCTAAATGATTCCAAAAAGGTCAATGTTTTAAAAGGATAACATTAATATTTTAATAACTGACTCACCTCCTGCAAATGGATGATCATTTCACACATTTACACATTTTTTTTCGGTGCAATAAAAGCATCAAACTATGCAAGACTTCTGTATTAGTGTCACTTTTACTATTTTTTGTGACAAAATGCCTCATTACTTTTATTATCAACCCTTTTGTGTACAAGATTAAAGCTCAAATTATCCAAAGAAGCGACCCTGCGCGGTGTTTCCCACCCCCTCGTTCAGATTTGTCACATTTAATCATCCTCTGCGTTTCACTCTCAGCAGGTTTCCATAAACAAATGCCAAATCATTTAGTGTCAGATGGAAATATCACTCACACTTGATCAGAAGTGAAACAGCAAAGGGCAGCGCTGCTGTTTGTCAGTCCGCCCGTGTTCGATGGGAAACACGCAGCAGAGCGGCTCCTGATTGATTTAAGGGAGAAAAAATAAGAAAAAGGTTGTAAGATTAATTTACAAACAGACTCTCTGCAGCTGCTTTTTCCTGCCTTTTTTTGCTGCTAATAGCTCTCAGGCTATTTCCCCCCCGAACTGAGCCATTACGGCTGCTTGATGGACTCCCACGGTGATTTTACTGCAAGATGGCTGCACATTTCCTGCATATCGACGCACCGTTCCTTCATCGAAACTGTTAAACAGCTCCGTTAGCTTAATGCTTCTCTCTCCGTTCGGGCTAATTTCAGTCGAGAGTCGAGGCAGATTCCCACGAGTCAGTTTTTTTGGGATTTGGGATTTCTACAGCACAAACATCCTCACGTGTGTTTCATCAGAGAGGACGGACCGGAGTGTTTCCTGCATTGCAGCAGCCCACGGCAGCTCCACTGCCTTGCTCAAGGGCTCTTTGGGAAGCCAGAGTTGATTCGTCAGATTTCAAACCAGGCGGCTGACAGATGCCAGTTCCCTCCCAGCTGGGATTACAACTTCCTGCAGGCGCCGGCGATGTGTCTGCTCCCCGTCAGCCTCCGTCCCCGCCGGCCAATCAGATCCGAACAGATATTTCACATATTTCAGCCTTTTCACCTCCTTTTTTTTCTTCTTCTACTGCTTCTTTACTGCTTTCTGTTTTCCTGCCACATCACCTTTCAGATTTGTATTCTGTCTCCTGTTTCTGTTCTTTAACAATAATTCTCTCTGAGGTGAAAGTGAGGCGTCTGTGTTTTTCGTTTTTTTTAAAAGATGCTTTTCTTTTCTGAGTCCCTCTTTCTCCCACTCCTCACTTCTTATCTGAGTAAACTGTTTCTTCCTCTGGCTGCAACTGAAGCAGCTTAAAAAGGACAAAACAATTTATTTTGGTGGAGGTGGATGAGTAAAGGAGCTCAGCCAGGCTGGTTTTTTTTTCTGCTCCAAGTTTCCGGTTGTATTGATTTTTTAACTTAAAAATTGAATTTAAAGAGTTTTTTTTGTCTCTGTGTGTGTGTGTGTGTGTGTGTGTGTGTGTGTGTGTGTGTGTTTAAGCCACCAGAAACAATTTAAAGAAAGCGTCTAATTTTCAAATCGCCTCAGGAATCAGACAGAAATAAGATCTTAGGAAGAAAGTACAAGATTTGACAAAAAACAGAACTTAAATTAAATAACTTTAATGTGCAAAGTGAAAGGAAGCAGACTCATTACTGACAGAAATCAAATTCAGAAATTAGGACATAAATATGCTTTTCCTCAGAAAAATACACATCAGAGGCTTAAAAGCTGAAGAAAACTAAACATAAATAACTGAATCAAAGCAGCATTTTAATTGACTTTAATCATTCACAGTGATTTTCTTTGAAGTCACGATCAGGCTCATTAAACTGAGTTGGTTGAGACCAAAATTGAGCTAAAATCTGCAAAAACTGCACTTATATGTGTCTTGTAACCATGGATACGTCTCTAAATGGATGCTGTTGTTGTTTTTTATCGGCTGGATGTGCAAACATGTTCACCGGGTCGTGTTTATGAGGTGATGGGTGATTGTTGCTCTGCAGGAAGAATCAGATGACGCAGGTTTAAGACTGACTGACAATAACACCACTCTGCTGTTTTGCATTCGTGGCTGCATCCGGATTAACACACTCCGTGAAGGATCCTGATCAAGGACACATCAGAACACACACTCGAATATTTCTCTGTAACTCTTCCTTTCTTCTTCTTCCTCCTCCAGCCGGCGTCCAAACAGCTCTACGAAGATGAAACCGCCTCCTCTGTGTTTGGCCTGAGGTCCGTGACCGACCCCTCTCCCTCCCCGACCCCGTCGCCCTGCGGCTCCGATCGCCCCCCGCTGGGTTGGAGCAGCAACAACAGCAGCAGCAGCACCGCCACGTCCGCCACCGTCGGGCCGCCAGTCGCAGAGAAACCACGCTGGCACCTCGGGAGACGCACGCCGGGTCACATCATACCGCCGGACGTCACAGGTACGACGAAATACTCTCAGATGTTTGGATTTAAAGTAACTGAGTATTTTATCGTGGATGCTTCAGGATTATCAGGTTTTATTTGCAACAGGTTCTGATTTAGATTCAAGCTTCAGTTTTAGATTATTGTCTTTTTCATTTTTTGAGGTGACAGATGCATTTTTAAACTCTTACTTGTTGTGTTTTGCCTTTTTTTGCATCATTTTTTTTTGAGAGGATGCAACAGATTCAAACTCTTTGCAGCCTTTAAATGAAGCTTAGTCACACTGCAAAAAGCTGCAGCATCTCAGAAAAACTATAAAATTTTAATCTAGATTTGTTCCAACACTGAAACCAGTTTTCAGCCTAAAATGTTGGGATTAAATTGAACCGGTGAGTCTGAGCGCTGATCCAACATCTCATCATTTTTCAGCCCGTAAACAAGAAGATCAAAGCTGATTACAGTCCCATGCCTTCAGGCGTTACTTTGTTTTTTATTAGAATTTATGGCCCCAATATGAAAGTTCCCTGACAAAATAATCCGAAATTAAACAAATTAACCTCTAAAATGAGATTGTGTTGGAAATTAAAGAGGAGGGGGGGAGTTGAAGCGTTATGAGTCTTATTTTTATGTCTTTGCCATCACTGATTTGTTTCAGTGAAAGAAAAACACTGCAGACTTTTGTTCTACGCTCTTAAAGCCTCGGAGCAAAATAAAAACTGGATTCACACGTTCTGTGTTTTCTCGAGGGATTTCTCCTCTTTTTTTAGTTTTTTTTGTTTTTTTTCTGTGACAGTTGTAAAAGTGAGAGTCGTGGGAAATTAGACAGGAAGGAAGTGTGACTGAAATCTGGTCCCGTTTAAAGTTCAGTTTAATCCGACTCTGAATCTGCAGTCGCAGCTTTGAGGTTGCAGAAGTTGTGCGAATAAACGCAGGTGATTTAACGACATTCTGCCTTTTTTACAAGCGCGACTCTCAAGTTCTTATAAAGGTTTTTAAAGAGCAACAGCTTGCTCGTGTGTTTCTGAAGCCTCACAGGCTGCTGAGTGAATTCAAATCCACTGCATTCATATGTGAACACAGGAATCCTCTTTTTGACTTCACCTGTGGCCTTTGAAGATTCAGGTATTTTATCATAGAATTATAACTGATTGATAACCAGAATTCAGTCAAAAGTAGCTCTCAATAAGCAACATCAGGGTTAAGATTCTTTATTTTCTCCTGTTTCTGTTTGGCTATCCTTGCTGGTGTTTCTAAACTGGCATTTTTGTGCATAAAAGAGGCATTTTTTGCACCAAATCTGGCAAAATACCTCATTTAATTACATGCAAACAGCACTGAAGCACCTAGATGCTGTTTGCTTTGCAGCAGAGTGACGATGCATTTTACACTTTGCAGATGTTTTGTGAATTATGAGGTTTCTCTCCGTCTAATTAGTGCAGATTTAGCAGCTGAAAAGGCATCACAGTCCTTTAGTGAATAAACTCCTCACAGCTAGAAGACATTTTTCAAACAAAGACATTTTTCAAATGTTTTTGCTGCGTGATAAAGTGTCTTTAGAGGAAGAATTAATAATCCCACAGATGAAAAGGACAAACACTGGAGATAATATGAACTAAGATGATTCATGGCATAAACTGAAGTATCGTTTCCTTTCAGTTTCACTTATTAAATCCATTTTAGTCACAAAAAAACACTTTAAAGTGGACGTGCAAAGACACCAGATGCACTGAGTTCTTTAAACAGCACAAAACTCAAGAAGGAAAGAGTTAAATTTTTGGTTTTCTGCTGTTTTCAGTTTACATATTCATGCCAGAAGATGTAAGTCGCAGGTTACGCTGGATGACGTAGGTGCAGTGCTTTAAAAACACACACACACACACACACACACACACACACACACACACACATGCGATCAGACACAGATTCCCACTTGACACAAACACAAGTTTGAGCTTAAAGGGAGAAAAAACGCGATCTGACATCGAGAACATTTTCTTCTTGTGATCACATTCGCTGTCGCTCTGCCTGTTTGTGTGTCTGTGTGTGTGTGTGTGTGTGCGTGTGTGTGTGTGTGTGTGCTGTCAGAGTGCTGTTAGTATGCCGTGGTCATCCTCTGCAACATCGTTCTGACACTCCTGCTTCCATCCAAACCTCCCCCTTGTTTACCTCGCGTGCATGTGCATGTTTGCGTGTGTGTGTGTTTTCGTTCGTGCACGTGTGTGTGTGTGTGTGTGTTCGGTCCTCCTGGTTTTTTTGGCATAGCAACTGCTTCGTCACCGGGTGCCTCTCCCCTCCTTCTCCTGCACATCCATCTCCAGTTTATCGTCTCTTTGTCTCTCTCCCTCTCTCCCCCTCCTCACCCACTGCGTAGGGAAGTAGAAGGTCAGGTATAATGATGCAGGCCTGTGGCGTTTCGCTCGGTAAGTATTCACTTCCTTCTGAGCGAAGCAGCAGAGAGGAAGAAGGCAGGAGGCAAAAAAAAGAAAAAAAAAGAGAGAGAGAAGCACTTTAGGGACGAGACTGACTTTCATTCTGTTTTTTTTTTTTTCCTGTCAACAAAATCCCTTGAAAAGAGCCAAAACGGACAGGATTTTGTTTGTCCTCAGAGCCTCTCTGACGTCCTCAGCATCAGCAGCAGCATCAGCCTGCAGCTCATTGGCTCCTGCCGGAGACGTAAATCTGTAAAAAAGTGGATCACATGTTAAAACTGTGGCAGTTTCCCGCAACAGCTGGGCAGCGTAGTCTTAAGCAAATGTTAACGACACACGAGCAAAAAAGTGCATTTGTCGGGGACTATTTTTAAAGGCGGATTAATACACATTTTGTGCTGGTGAGTGTTTCCAGCTGCAGGTGTGGCTCTGAATGACCTGCAGTGATGCTAACGCAGGAACAAGTCAACCAAAACTGTGACTCATTAATGTGTTCCTGATCTCTTTTAGACAATAATTAAGCTCAGAGGAAGAAGATGTTTTAATCTCACAGACAAAAACACTTTAAATCAGATTAATCCACTGTTGGTTTTAGTCTTTTTATGGGGTTTTCAGACAACAGAAACATGATAAAGACACCGAAAGAGAGACTCTCTGTCTCTGTCTCTCTCTCTTCGTTCTCTGTAAGCCAGCGAACAGGTAGCTTGCAGCCAGCTTGCTGTTGCCATGGCAACTCGCCACTCTTCCTCTCTCCTCCCTAAAAAAAGAAGAAGAAGAAGAAGAAAAAAGAGAGAAACAGTAGCGAAGAAAAAGAGAGGAAGTGAGTGAAACTGAAGCCAGAAGGAGGGAAGGAACGAGCGCAGGGAGGTGAAGAGGGAAGTCAAGAGAGAGAGAGGAAGACAGGATGGGAAAAGGGGAGGATGGAGGGATGCAGGATGAAAAGAGGAGTGAATGAAGGATAATGAGGGAACATTTTGACACAGCTCCTCTCCTCCTCCTCCTCCCACTTCCCTTCGTCTTTTCTCCTGCACGCTTTCTCCTCCATCCCTGCACATCTCGCACGGGCAGTTTTCATGAATGACTGTGTTACTGTAGGCAGTGAAGATGTGAATGCAAAGCAGGCTGAGAGACAGGCAGACAGACAGACAGACAGACAGACAGACAGACACAGGCTGAAGACAGACAGACAGACAGACAGACAGACAGACAGACAGGCAGGCGGGCTGAAGGCAGACAGGCAGACAGGGTGAGACATTCATCCATGTTGGTGTTTTAATGCAAAAAATTCCATAAATCTGATCAAATTAATGCACATTTTTGCTCAGTTTTAGAAGAAATAACTTAAATAAAGAGACATATGAGCTCTGTTTTGTTATATTTGTATTTAATCATTTTATTTTTAACATTAAAGGCTTTTAATTACAATATTAGAACATTTAATGATGACAAATGTGAACCTGTGCAGGATGTAACCCCAGAAAGACAGAGAGATTGTTTCACTGAGTGGGTTTTTTTGTTTTTTCTAATGAATGCAGAATGTTTTTAATGTGGTTATAAAGTGGAAAACAAGCAGCTTGCGACATTGCAAGGACGAACGAATGGGAGAGAAAAGGCAGAGCGAGGTTGCGTGCAGGCAACTAATTACTTTCCTCCATAAAAACAAACTAAATGACTGTGACGGAAACATGAGCTTTATATTTAGCGGAGTATCTCATCACATTTAGGTGCACAATCTGACTTAAAATGTCCTTTTGACCTGAAAAAGATCCGTTTTTTTCAAAGATGTTGTCTTTACTGGAGTAAATTAGTGGTTTGAAATAATTGTGCAGACAGTCTTTTTTGTATTCAGTCTGCAATTTTTGTCATTAATTCTGCAAAGAAACATTGAACGTGACCCTTTCAAATCCCTTTGGCTGCACATTCAGCTCTTTATGGTTAAAATCCTTCACTGGGTAGCAATTTCAACACATATTTGCCATATTTACTTCTTATTTTGCTATTAAATTTATTAAAAACATCACTGAAAGTATTCTAGAGCCATCAGAATTAATATTACTTCAGTTTTTGCACTATTATTCTGACTTTTTCACTTTTAGGATGTCAATACATGGTCTTTACTCTCTTCTTCTAGAGTTTTTTAAAAAGTTACATAGCCTTTAATTTACATTTGCACTTTGCTTAAGTATTAAAACTTAACTTTTAAAAGTTCATACTGAGAAAAGTCTTATTGTAAGTCTTGAGGTGGAGCTTTTATCCCTTTCACATGGTCTTCATCAGCATCCTTCATCATCTTTTGACCACAGCTGTTTTCAAGGAACAAAGTGAGCTGTCAACCAGAAACAGAGTCGTCACTAGAAAGGCATTTTTTATTGATTATAGACGCT
This sequence comes from Acanthurus leucopareius, assembly GCA_029814765.1. NCBI lineage: Eukaryota > Metazoa > Chordata > Actinopteri > Acanthuriformes > Acanthuridae > Acanthurus > Acanthurus leucopareius. The sequence continues at coordinate 14,396,500 of JAQMCX010000039.1, read as the reverse complement.
AAGATTTGCACGAATTAATACTTCAGCTTACAGTGTCGTGTGTCCAACCCCTGATTAATCACTAAGACTTGATCTTCACGCAGTATTTTGACGTCAGAGACACTCACAGGGGAATTTGCCGTCGCTAAGAAGCAACGACAGCCTGTTTGAATGAGTAACAGTGTGTTTTTGCATCGGGGAGGGGCGGAGTGGGGGGGGGGTTAATCCTGTAACATCTGTGTTTGAGGATGAAGTCCAGTCCGTCCGCAACAGCCTGAACACTCACAGCAGGCAGGGAAAAAAGCAGTGAAAAGCAGAGCTGGAGAGACGTTATGATGAATGAATCATCATCTCGTCTCTCCAGTCGAAGGCTGCCGATGGTTGAAATAGTGTCCATTATTTATGGCTGCAGCAGCAACACAAAGGCTCCAAACCTCCCGAACGGCGGCTCCATCAGAGACACGAGAATCGATCGTTAACGGAGGAAAGACGTGACCGCATGCATGTGCAAACTGTACGTGTTTGCAGCCCGAAACTGTGAGATTAAAGAGGCGTTCAGTCCAGCAGGAAGTAGATGCGTGCATGACGGCCAGACAGGAAGTCACATTTAGCTCCGTTCAATGGCTGAGTCATAGCTGCGTCTCTGCTGGACAGCCGTAGATGTTTCAGCCCCAACAGTCTTATTTATTCATGCACGGAGAGGAACGGCAGCTGAATGGCACTCTGTGAATGAGCTAAAGTGACAGATTGATGGAAAAAGAAACAGACACGAGATGAAAGACGAGAGGCGAACAGACTGTTTGCAGAGATAAAGAGACGGGTGGAAAAAAGAGGCAGGTAGTCGATGAGGCGGACAAACAGGTGGAAAGTTCCTCAGATTTAAAGAGACGTGAAGATTTTTCTTTTCTCTCATAAGACAAAATGACCCCGATGCATCAGCCAGGTCGATGAGATTCGATGAAATGAGTGAAGCAATGAGCCGGGAAATTAGATTTCTGCTATCTGTGATTTATTTTCTTGCAAAAAAAAGAAATTTTCACCTGTCAGAGTGTCAAAACTCTTCCAGCCCTCCTGAGTTTGATCAGCGATTTTGTGACTTACAGGTCAAAATATGACGTTCTTCTTCCAGAAGTCTCAGTTTTAATTATTTTAGCATTTTGATTACATGACGTGCTGACATGTAGAAATGCAATTAATGATATACTGCATATGTAAGCTAAATTTAGCTTAATTTATAGAACATTTGGATGATTTTTTATCTGCAAATTACTAATATTGTGTTTCCTGAGGGGCTACAAAGATGCTAACGCTGTGGAAAAAGTTGAATCCAAATCCCTGGACGTGAGTCTTGATTGTAGGGTTTGTTTCAGGATTTTCTCTCTTGACAGATCAGATCAGATGTTGTCACCACTCAAGAATAAATTATCCATAAATTAACCAAAACTTTGTATATTTGTATGAGTGGATAAAAGCTGCATCACTGATTTTAATTAGTTGTTTCTGCAGATGTTTTGTGCAGCAAATATTCTCATACAGACTCTATTATTCTGTAGTTCTTTGTGATTCTTTGTTGTTCGACGCTTGGATGTTTAATTCATACACGACGCTGCAGCAGAAACAAACGCAGCCAGAAACAAAAAATCTGAGGGAAGATGGGTCGAGTCATTTTATGACCACAAACCTCTTGAGAAGACAGACACGTCAACAGGTAGACAGACAGGTGGAGAGAGAGACGATTAAGGTGCATCAACTTTATGGGTTTTCTTTGTTTTTTCTTCTCTGTTCACTGTCAGACTGATTTAAGGTTTAAATACAAACATTTATTGAGTCTGACAACAAAATCATGAATAAAAATGAAAAGTCGGAGTTCTGCACTTTGCTATGTTTTGCTTACTGAGACGCATTAAGTCTGTGGTTGCACAATAAATACTCTATTGTTCCTTAAACTCAGTTTGTTTTGGCGTATCGCCAGAACGTTTCCCATCGATCTGACTTTATTTGATTCATTTTCTACTTTGCCTCATTGATTTTTTAGTGTGTGTGTCTGTCTTCACTTTTTGAGAACAAAACTTCTCTTAAACAAAATCTTTTTTTTAATGTAGATGATCAATTTTGACGAGACGCTGCATCTGATGCGACTGTCCCTTTAAAACAAAGCTGATGTCTTAATAAAACCCTGACTGAGTCATGCAGCCGCGTACAGGACGGCGTTGTGTGTCATTGAGGTTATCGAGTGTGTACCTGCCACCTCTGATGACTCATCGGATGACTGTCCGACCAGACGAGACATGAGAAGGACAGGAAGTACAACAGAGCAGCAGTTTTCTGTGCAGCATCTGCTGTAAGTCACTCTGGATTAGAAAATGACAGCTGGAAATGTCAAATATAAACTTGAAGGTTTCTGGCGACCGAAAAAGGAGCGAGAGGCTGTTCAAATGTGCAGTTGCATCACTTTTAAAGCACATTTTGTGATCCTCAGTGACGTACTTGACAAAAACCTGCCGACCTGGAGGCAAATCTAAGCATCAGTCACCCATAACATCAGGAAACAGGAAGTCGAGAATTCAAATGCCATATTAAATTATTGACCACATATTTTACTAGGCATCTGATGTCAGATAACAGTGATGATCTAACTGGAAACTGCCGTCTATTATCTGGATTTTCAACTTCAGGTCAGTCAGTTTTGAGTGGAACTGAGTCTTTACAAGAGTCGGTTTAAAAAAAAAAACGAGTGCTCACACTGGTCGGTCGTCCCAAAGCTGCAAACTCAGAGCGGGAAAATCCTCAGGAAGTACACGACTCAAGCAGAGGGAGGGTTTTGTACCTTCCTTTTGAGCTCGTGTTTGCTCTGCAGCTCAGTGATTTCATGTTGTAGGTTGTCAGCTACATCAGCTGCTGGTTCCACAATAAACAGCACAGCAAATATGTTCACTTCCTTTTCGTTTACTTTTCATATCATGAGTCCTCGCGCCAAATGCTGGAGGGAGTCCTGCACGCTCACCAGCATATTCAAATGTTATATTGAGTCTTTGTTGTTGCAGAGTGGTAAAATGCACAGTGGACTTATTGCAGCTGTAAATCTACTTAAGATGATTTAATATTAATAACAAAGAGCTTAGAAGTTTGTCAGTTCTGTAGCAAATGCATGACTACAAGCTAACTTATGCACACTAGCTTGCTTTGTACTTCGAGATTAATATAATTGTTTATTAATTTCTCTTGTTCTCGTCATGTGTGATGTCATATACAACTAGTATGTTGCATTCATGGAACATTCAGAACAACATGTTAGTCTACTGTTTTATGCTATTTCCTTTAGAGCAGAAAAAAGTAATTAACAAATAGTTCTTTGCTTTTTTGCATCTATGAATCGCCACAAAGACCATGTACCTGACCATTCCTTGTTATTGCTCTTACTTCTGCTTTTCAACATGCATTATCTTGAAAAGTTGGCACATTTTGACAATCCACTCATCCACGGTGCAACTTCAGCTCTGTTTCAATATGTTTAACCCACATTAGTGCATTTTATTTAAATGTTTGTCCTGCAGGTTGTGTCCTTCTTTGTCCATCCGTCACACAAACACATTTTAACCTGAGTGAGACGACCCGAGTCTATTGAGAGTCTAAAATCTAATACTTGCTCTCATGTCAACAACATGATTGGATTTACTGTTTTTATTGAATTTACTGTGTGTCGAGTAAGATTACTCTCCCCTTCCTCTCGCTGACCCCTCGTGTCCCTCCGTTTCTCCTGCAGGTGAAGGGGGAGGAGGGAAATTCCACGGCGTCGACCTCCTGCAGCACTCCCCATCCCCATCCCCCTCTCCAGGGGACCCCTTCCCCCACCAGCCCCGCTCCCTGGAACCTGTATCGGATACCCTCCACCAGAACCTCCCCCTGAGGAAGACACACTCCGACCTCGACACAACCTTACCTGCAGGTGTGTGTGTGTTTGTGTGGCCATCAATGGAAGCTCTTATCCTCCTCCAGTGTTTGTTCTTCTCAGTTTCCTCTTTCTTCCTTGAGTTCCTGTGGTTCAGACGTTGTTACTACTCACACAAAGTGCAGCCAAAGGCAGAAAAGAGGGAAAAGAAAGGAAGACGTTACCACAAAATTTAATATCACTACTCATTAATCCCAGTGTGAGCTGAAAGTCTGCTGGCATTGTTGGAAACCTCAAAATTTCTTGGCTGCAGTGACACTTAGATGTTAGTTTGACTGACACCATTTTCTGCTTTTTGGAGCTGTAATAAAATCCCCCTTTTTAATGATACTTTGGAAGGAGGCAAAGAAGGGGCTATGACAGCTATTTTGTTTTTTGTTTCCATGATTTAAATCAATGTTTTTGCTTTAATAAAGGTGAAAAGATCTAAGATTTCTCCTTTTTTTGTAGTGAATTATTCATTTAACCTACTTTTTGTGTGTTTTGTGTTCCCATAAATGTAGCTTGGTCGGATTAATCTAGTCTTGTTTACACTCCTACTTGTCTTAATCCCATGTTAAAAGGGGTCACAGTGGCAGGAAAACATCTTAATCATCTTGCCTCTTCCTTTTCTTCTTCCAAATTCTGCATTTAACAAAGAGCACCACAGAGATTAATGCAGGGTTAATCATTTCTTTCCCCTATATTTGCAGTAATCTGTTTTGCTCAATGAAGGATGCTGTTGCCGGCAGCCAGGATCTTTTCATGCCTAATTGGTTTATTCACTGCAACACAGATACTCAATTGCAGAGTACGAAGGGTTTCATGTAAACGGTTGAACCTGAATAAGGCTTTGATTGTGGACTTGCAAGAAAAAGCACATTATCTTAACTTATCATGTATCTGACATGTTCCTTTGTTATTGTCTGAAGGTTTACGACCCAGTTCTTTAAAAGATTTGGCACTGGCAGCGTTCAGGAGTCCAGGACTTTGTCAATTCCTTTAAGAAAAGAGATTTATGATGGTTGGCAACTATAAAATGTGTAATGTATCTAAAGGGCGTGTTGCTGTTGTCAAGCAAGATAATAAATGTCATCCTGACAGGAGTGATAAACTCTGTTCTTATCTTCTTTTTAGGGGGTTTGTATCTGCTACACAGTCAAATTATCTAAATAGGCAGCTGTAGAATAATAGGAGTTTTGAATTCTTCAAGTATGTCTTATTGAACAGTTCAGCTGCATTAATTCTTCCTCTTCACAGGTAACTCTGTGGAGCATCGTGCCCCGGATCGACTGCATCCAGGAACTATGGACCACTCTGGGCTGCTGTGCTCAAACACACCCTCTGCTTCCTGGAACGGACCTAAGGGCTCCACCTTCTCTCCCGGAGCCTGGAACGAGCCTTACAACTACAGCATGAACAAAGGCCCAGCAGTTCCACCCAAGCAGCACAGCATCATCGGTAACGCAGGAGGAGGGATGCAGGATGGGGTGATGTTGGTGAGCACAGGACAGTCGGTGGGTTCACATTCCAGTTCGGCGACAAACCTCTCTGGAAGGGGAGGGAATAATGTGCCTGGGATTTCACTGGCGTCGGCGATGATGGAGAAACGGAGCGAAACAGAGGGGGCTGCAGCAGACGGAGGCAGAGGAAGAGGAGGAGGTGGAGTTGGAGAGACGAGAGGAAGGGAGAGGTCAGCACGTTCCATAGCAGCAGCGAATGCCTTCAAGTTCCGTGAGCGTTCCCTTTCCACGCCAACAGATTCCGGTTCCTTCTGCTTTTCAGAGGGAGGTTTAGACCAGCCGGACGGGAACATCCTGTCTACAGGGAACGGGAATGCCATGGCAATAACAGATCACCAACAACATCATCATCATCATAACTTCCTTGGTTTGGGTGAGAATTATGCCCTTCTCTATCCCAGAGGGAGCTCCGAAGACAGTGCCAGCACCACAGATACAATCTCCGTCACAGCTTCAGATTACAGCACCGAAGGTCGCTTGCGTCTACGATCCCGCTCCATCTCGCTTAAGAAATCAAAGCGCAAGCCACCACCTCCAGTGAGGAGCGTCTCCCTCATGAAAAACCTTGGAGAAGCCGAGGGTAGAATCCACCATGAAGGTGGTCTTTACAGGGATGGCCGGCCAAAGAGCCTGCACATCCCAAGGGACCACTTTCCAGACTTCCAGCCAGATTTTCTCCTGCCCAGCTCGACAAGCTCCTCTAAACCCAGTGTTTGTGAGCGGGAGCTGGTCCAAGGAGGCCCTGATGGACCTCCAAGCCTGGAAATCCAGGCACCTGACAGGGAGGGAGAGACTGAGCTGAACTTCCCGACTCACTGGCAGCTGGGAGAGTGGAAGAATGATCCTTACAGGTAGGAAATAGACCTACACTTTGTTAGTAACCTTTCTATCCTGTTTAAATCTGTCTTCCTGCCTGTTTTTTTTGTTCTCTTATTTTTAAATCTTACAGTTTTTAGGCAACAATTACCTTGAGTTCCCATGATCTCCTTTGTTTCCCTTATCCAGGTCTCTATCAGGCTCCAGCACAGCAACAGGTACCACAGTGATTGAATGTATGAAAGTCAGAGGCAGCTCAGAGTCCCTGCTCGATTCTCCCTCCACCTCCAGAGCCACCTCACCCTCACAGCTCTCCATGGAAACTGACATCAAAGCCTCCTCGCCCTTCAAACCCCCTGGACTCATGTCCCCATCGAGTGGCTATTCCAGCCAGTCAGAGACTCCCACTCCAACTGTTCCACTCAGTCAAATGACAGGTCAGGGGACAATAGGGACAACTGGGACAATAGGGGCATCAGGATGCAAGTTGCGCCCGAAGATCCCAGAAAGGAAATCATCACTACCGTCACCCAAGGACCCGGCTGCGAGATCTAGATTATCCTTTGAGATGCCTGGGAATGCACATCTGGAGCTATCATCAATCAAACCAAAGCAAAAGGCTAGCAGACGACATTCCGACACCTCAACGGCGGCAAAACCGGGAAAGATCAGCCCGAGCTCCTCACAGGCATTACCTGTAGTTACTCAGAATGAGCTGAAGACAATTCGGCTTCGCTCTGTCTCTCGTGGTGACCTTGAGGACTGTCCTGATGGGGCGTCAGACACTATAGAAGAGGAACAGCATGGCCGAGACCTAGGCGAAGACCCCAGTCCTCCTCCAACTCTTCCAAAACCCAAACCACCTGTTGCTGTGAAGCCCCCCTTGCCAAAGCGGCCCATAAACCTCCTCCTTAAGTCTCCTTCCCCATCCTCCACTTCTCCCTTAGCCCTTGAATCACCTCCCGCCTCACCTGTGGATCGACCCGTGCCCCTAGGCAACATCTACAAAGTCATGAAAAAACCCAAACCCAAAAAACCTCCACCTCAAGCTCCAACAAGTCCGTCTGTTCTCCCAGAATCTACATCTTCACAAACTACTTGTGATAATCCATTCTTTCCCCACTCCCAGCCCCTGTTTGATCTCCCTCCTCTCCCAGAGCCCCAGCCTCTCCTGGAAGACCCAGCGATGGAGCCTGAGTTTGATGCGGACCCCGAGATCCGTCTTGGTTCTCAGGAAGGAGGCTCACTTCCCTCTCCCTGCAGTAACCAGGAGGCACCGGAGCTCGAGGACAAGAGCAAGACACTCCCTTCGAGAATGACAATCTCCTGTCTGGCAGAGCTTTCAGACAAAAAGAAACCCAAGGTGAGGAGGAAACCTTCTAGAAAATGCTTTATGTTAAGTGCATCCCTGTGATTAACAATGTAGAAGTACAGTTTATGAAGGTAGAGATGATCTATGATGTTAATGTCCCCATCATGTCTTTAAATTATTGCTGTTTTAATTTGATGTTAAAACCTTTTCATTCCTTTCAAGGTTCCACCTCCGGTCCCCAAGAAGCCAAATGTCCTCCTCCTCCCCTCGTCGGTCCATTCATCCAGCAATGGCAGCGCAGAACGTCAGACGCCACAGACCGACAGCCCTGTGGGTCTCCGGTCTCCTGTGGGAGCATTTTCACCAGAGGAGTTTCCCAGTACTCCCAGTGTTCCCAATTTGCCGGAGAATGATGAGAACCACTTGGGAACAGATGAGGAGAGTTCAAAAGAGTCATCGCTTCAGTCATCTCTGCAAGATTCCTCTCTCACAGAGCTGGGAGAGAAGATGTCCAGCACTGGGATTGGGGCAGGTAGGATTAAGGCGAAGGTTTTAGAAATTAATTAAGAAGTATTTTAAAATTATGTATTTCTTTTGGTCTTCTCTCTTACACCTGTGCTAAATGAGCTCTGGAATCCATCACACAATTAAAATGCAACTTTAAAACGACTTAAGAGACATCAACAGAGCTAAAGAAGCATTTAAACAGAACTGTTTGCCACTATTGAGCAAATTCAGCCAAATAAACCAAACGTGCAGTTTTTGCTAACTTATCTTAGCTAATTTGTACAATTTGATGTTAGTCTTGTTTTGACAGAAGCTGTGGAACGGCTGACTTTTCCTTTTCCCTTTAGATGCGTGTTTAATTGTAGCCTGTTAGAGCTGCTATGTTTTATTAGCAAGCTTCCCTGCTGCGTTTGATGCCAAACATCCTGATTATTCCAGAGGTGATTTCTCAGGTTTTGAGGCAAATTGAGCCCAATTGCTCTAAAATTGGTCCAATTTAAAACACAAAGTTTCACACTGTTTGAAACAGTGAGGATGACATTTGTCATTAGTATCTGATTATAACCTGATCCTGATTTACTCTGTTTGCAAAGGATGTGCACGTGAATTATAAATTTGGTAAAACAAAAGGGAAGTTCAGAGAAACGTACAGGTGTGATGTGATTAAATAAGAATATGTAGCCAAAAAAATACATTTTAATGTGATGTTTTGCTATGAATTCTTCTACTTGCTCAGACGAATCAACAGCCAATGAGAAAACAGTACTCCACATCGCCGAGGAAACAGATGACGACCTGTTGGCAAGCACACCTGCAACACACACCACTGAGGACCTGTTCACCATTATTCACAGGTTAGCACACATGCAGTTCATATATAATTCATATTTTAGACACACAGTGCTATGACATGTAATACAATAGTATAGTACTCACGTAATAATAATATACCATTTGTTCAAAAGGATGTTCTAGAGGTTAAAAAGTGCTTAACAGTCGTCTCTGTTTTGACAGCAGATACTTATTCTCGCAGCACAGATATTTTCAGCTTATTTATAACCCAGAACATGTGACCAAAGATGCATTGTCTCATTGAAAAGGTGTGAGGTGGACGGAGCATAAGGTTACCTAGCAACAGCTATAGTGGCTTACTGCAAGACCAGCGGCTCTTTTTTTGTCTTTTTTTTTATCAAGAATCGCTCTCTCTCTTTCACTCACACACACACAGAATCGTATGAAAGCCAGTCTCTAAGCAACAAGTGTTCATAATTTTACCTTGCATGATGCTTAAAATAGTTTCAAAGGCGGAGAAGAAAAGGTGAGGAGGGGGAAAGAAAATACAGGAGTCACTGTGTTTATCTTGTACAGAAAAGAATGGAGTCCCTTCTGAAGTTAATCCATTTTAATATTGTTTGTCCTCTAAAAGAAGAGATGTCAGCTCATCTGTAAATAGGATTTAATATTAAACTATGAATTAAAACTGTTGTAAATGGTGGGAAATTTAAATTTATTCTTCTGTTGTCTTCATCTAGGTCCAAGCGAAAGGTTCTTGGTCGTAAGGAGCCATCGGACTCCTTCGGCAGCCGTCAGAGCCTCGTGTCCCCGGTGAAGCACAGCACCAGCGGCAGCGACCTCCGAAATCTGACCTTGGGCAGCAGTCAGAGGTCGAGCTCCCGCAATGAAAACTTCATGGCCCTGCTCCAGAAGAAAGGCAGCAAGTCTTCCAGCGGAGGAGCCAGAGTCTCTGCTATGGAGCTTCTCAAAAGCACAAACCCTTTGGCTCGACGGGTCACGGAGTTCTCAACCACCTCGGCGACGACTGGCGAGGGAGGGGACGCAACATCCGGAAACGACAAACCCAATGATCAGTGAATGGAAGTATTGTTTACGGGTGTCAACCAGGTCTGTTTGCTGTTGACAAAGCTACCAACCGATTCTACGACGTGCCACCCACTGCAGACGGGACCATCTGACTTTACACGTCCAACCGGATTGCTCCAACCACTGATTGACCATTTGCATTGTCCAATCAAATTGGAGCACACTTTTGGATGGAACGGTCCCTCCCATGGTTGAAACGCTATTGTTCTCAGTCAAACCGGTCCCTCTAAGAAAGCAGGAAATCCACAGAGAGCAAAGTTTGTTCAATTGTCAATGAAAGGTGGAGGTTTTAGGGCTATGTTAACTCCACACCAGGTTTTCTCTCATTGGGGAAACGCTCAATGTGAAGGCTGGATGGACAGATAGATGGATGGATGGGTGGGTGGAGTAGATACCAGGAATGTGAGGATATACAAGGAAAGTCTTTGCTCCTGGTTGCTTCTGAATGAAGATATCAACCCTCCCTAATGAAGACAACTGGTCAATGTATCTTCAACCAGTTAAACTGATCCACAAGGAAACTACAGAGGATCAATAATCAAATAAAACCATTAAATAAAAGGAATAAAATACAGAAGATGCGAGATTTCCAAGTAATTCAACCAAAACCCTCCAGCCAGTACCGACACCTGAAGACCAACAAAGTATTAAAAGGTGAATTATTTACGGTGTTAGAAAGCCAATACGTCAAAAACCCTTGAACTGTGTCGTCGATACAACAGCAGGCATCAGTTCTGTCTTTTTACATAAAAACAAGTCTGTTTTACGCAGACGAAACGAAGGATTTACAAACCATATGGGAGGCTTTTTTTTTGCCACCAAAGATGAGGCATGAGCATGTCACGTAGTGTGCTGCTGATGCTACGGAACATTCGTGGACCTTCACCAAACATTCCACAGAAGCACCCGGCAAACGGACGACAAATTGGAGCTCGAGCACTTTTCTTTTTTTTCCCTTTGGCGTCGGAGGTCGTTTACATGACGCAGTCTTTGCGTTGCTACGTTTTTTTTTTTTGGAAACACTCACTTTTGGTCCCATTTAGATTTATTTCCATTTATTTTTTCCTACACATGCCAGATGGCCATATTATTCTGTACATGTCTAATGGGATTGCACTGTATGTGTCATGTACAAAGATAAATGTAATGCATCTATCAATGAATATCACAAAGACTAAAAATATTGTACAGAGCAGCGAGCAGCTTGGACTACAAACTGTCCACACGATGGAGGGAAAACACACACACATACACACACACACGGAGACTGCAGTGTAAAACAGAACAGACCTGTCTACACAAGTGTGTGTGTGTGCATTCGAGTGTGTGTGTGCAGATTAAATCCTGCCTGTGGAGTTTCTGAACGGAGAGTATGAAGCAGGCCTGGTTATTAAACAGGGTTTTTATTCATTTTGGTCTCTGGTGACGGGACCAAAGGACTGTTAAAAACTACAAACAGACCAGAGGGGACCTAACGGTGTGTATGAGTGTGTGCGCTTGCATGTGTGTGTGAGTGTGTGTGTGTGTGTGTGTGTGTGTGTGAGATGGAAGTGCCACGAACAAAGTGAGAGACAGAAAGGAGAGAGTGCACGTTCATTTGCCTGTTAATGTGTTTGGCTTTTTTGTTGCGCGTGTGTGTCCTCACTACATTTGCATATTGTGTGTTGTGTGTGTGTGTGTGTGTGTGTGTGTGTGTGTTTGTGTGTGTGTGCGCGCATCGTCACCCCCCTCCCACACTCCCACCTCACTCCTTCCTTGGGATAGGATTATACCCATGCATTGTGGAATCATACGGATTCTGGAACCCAAAGGTGTTCCGGAACCAACGGGATTCCGGAATCAGGAGGATATTGAGAACCAGTGGATTATAGAGGCAGAGGGATTCTGGAATGACCGGCAGAGTTTGGAATTCTGGAATGTAAGAAATCCCGCCAGGGCACCACTGCAGCTCCAACCGGAAGAATCGGGATATTCGCGTTGGTGTCGTTGCAGAGCGACGTTACGGAGGAGCCGGAGAGCTTGTTTTTTCGCCCTCTTCCACGCACGTTTTCACACTCCGTCTCTTTCGTCTCAGAGGGGAGGTGATGGCCCACGCCTCCCTTCTTTTTTCTTCTCCTCCTCCTCCTCTCGACTCGTTCCTGTCCTCCTCCTCCTCCTCCTTTCATCCCTGCTGGAGCGCACACTCCATCTGTCTCTCTGCATAAAGCATCATGTCTCTCTCTCTGGCACATACAGTAGCACACCTTCCTCTTTCTATTCCTTCTCTCCGGTTTTATTCGTAGCATCGCCTCCTCCTTGTTCTCTATCTCACTGCCGCTGCCTTCCTCCCCTTCCTCTTTTAACCTTCTCTCCATCCTCTCTGACCCTCCCCTTCCACCCCCATTTTCCTGTCAACCTTCCTCCGTCTCTTTTCTCTCTTCTTCCTCCCCTCCACCTCTCTGCATTCAGTCTATGCATCTGAGCTCGGCAGACGACACGACACCGGATGAATGTCAATGAATGACTGTTACGAAAAAAAAAAGATGCTGTGCTTAGTTTGAGAGTGCAAAAAAAAACAACAACTAAAAAAAAAACATCTTTCTATCAACGCTTATCTTCTGCCTTCTCTTTTTCTTGTTCTCTGAGTTTTTATACTTTGTCTTTATCTTCCTTTTTGAGTACCTGTGTGACATGGAGTTGACATGGAGGAATGAATGGATGGATCTGTGCACAAACACGGAAGCAGGCAGGGTTTGAACGTGGTTTTTTCGGACCTTGCTTGTGGGACTGTGAACAAAAACGCCGTGTGGTCTTTGACCCCCCGCGAGCGACTCTCAGTTCTGGACCCCCTGAGAGTTCTGGATTAGCAAGTGGTTCGGTTCTAACACCTGACTTATCCCCCTGCATGGACGGACCGTGTGGCGGGAATCATCTCTCCACTCCCAGTTGGCAAACTATCCCTCGGTGCTACTGAGTGAGAGCTCCCCCTGGTGTATGAAAAAAGGAAGAACCACACATTACAACAGGAGAGTTTTAAAAACAAACAAACAAACAAAAAAAACTCCTTCACAGCATCTCTCTTCCCTACAACGACAGTCCTTCAGGTATTCCATCATCCTGAAAAAAAAAAAAAAGATGACGATTTTAAAAATGCATAAATTATCACCATTTATGACGACTAGTCAAGTGACGCTTGTTTTAAATATTTAGTGAATGAAAAAAGATAAAACCTATAAAACTCTGTGTTTGTTTGCCTTGTATACTGAATTATGGGCGTGTTGATGCAGCGCCTGCTGTGTTTTTTTTAATTATATTTTATTATTTTTTAATTTCAGCTGCCTTGGTCGTACACACTCACAAAAAAACACACACACACACACATATATACATATACAGACACAACCTTTCTGACCAAAATAACAGTACAGGCGTATAAGAAAGCACTTAATCTGAGGAAGTTTGGAAATCTGGTGTTAATGATGACGTGTGCCTCGAGTGAAACAAACAAATATTTTGCCCAAATCTGCATTTACGTAAAGGTGTGCAGAGCAGCTGGTTTTCATTCTCAGGTGGTCAAATACTTTTTGTCACTTCCCCTCAGAGCCTCCAAAGACACATAACGTAACAAATTAGCATCTTTTTTGCTAGAAAACCTTTCCAACATGTGGGTATTGTTGTGAAAAGGTCGTAGTTTTATTAGATTTAGGAAAAGATAGTTGGTCTCTCGGAGATCTTCAACCCCCAGTCCTGTTTGTGACCCACCTCTCCTCCCAAACCTCCACTTTTCTCAGAACTTTATTGCTCTTTTACCACGTCGAGTTGAACGGAGTTCGGTTTTGCAGTGGTTTAAATCAGAGTTTGTTGAAAGCTTGATGCGTCTCGAACAAACTAAGTGCATCTGAGAGGCTGAGGAGGTGGAACGAACCGTCTGTATTTGACAACCTGGGAGTGAAACCAGGCTGGCATGTGGTGTTTTTCCCCTTTAGAGCAATATCCATAAAGCAATTGCGCATCTGAGACCAGATAAGTGACCCTGGATGGGAGGGCTGCTATCGGAAAAAACTCCAAAAAAATCGTTCCACACATTTTGTTCAGAGTTTGGACACAGAAGAGAGATACAAGTCGAGTTTTAGGAGGAAGAGGATTTGTTGTTTACGCACAATAAGAGCAGGAACAGGTCCTTGTTAAAAGTGATACGTGGTGTGCAGACGGATGCAACTAAAACAAGGCTGTCAGTCGCAGGAGTTCAGCAAACCGCAGACAGACTGCAGATATCTTCAACATGGCACATTTGCTTTGAGAGTCTTTAATAGAGAAGTTAGAGGTACAAATATAGAAAGAAGGTTTACATTAAGCCCCTTTTTTAAAGGGATGCAATCATTTAATATTCAGAAGAACTTATGATTCCTGCAGGTTTTTACACATATTTCTTAGAGGAAGAGTTGCACCACAAGCTGAAATAATCTCATTTATCTTGTTAATTATAAATGGACGGAGCCAAAAAACCCTGCTGGGACATTACTGCCAACTTGGTGCCATATTTTCACTGAGTTTTACCTCTAAAAACAAGAAATTTAGTGACAATGGGAACAGTTTCTCTCAGTCTTCTCTCTTCTCTACACTTGAATTTAAACATCTGATGAGAATATTTCAGTCTAAAAAAGCAGCTCTGCCTCCAAGAAACGTCTAAAAAAACTAAATTATCAATCTGTAAAATATGTTGACAACAAATTTTTATTAAAAATTGCATTTCTATAAAGTGTGAAAAGAGAGCTGACACTGAGAAATATATTGAATATTAAATCTATTATCCCCTCTCGAGGAGGACGAGCGGAGGAAAAGGGGAAGGAGGGGAAAAATGGAGGATGCGAGGCGAGTTTGCGATTCTGCTGAATGTTGGGATTAACGCCCCATATTCCATCATCTTCTCCCTTCACCTCCTCCTCCTCTCTCCCTCCGTCTCAGCTGCCGTGTGACTCAGAGGAGTAATCACGTTAAAAGCTTTTTCCCCTCTTTTTTCACTCTCTCCTCTTTTTTTTTCTTTCTTTCTTTCTTTCCTGCAAAGGTATGAGGAAGCTGCTGCAGAAGCACTGAGCACTGCAATCTCCCTTTAATTAATTTTGGTTTCGTTTTACAGTCGGTCCCTGCAGATGCAGAACGGTCCGATAGAAACACAGATGAAAGTTGTGTCGGAAAAGTTACGAGTCGAGTTTGAAACTTGCAGTTCAGGCGAGGATCATTTCTTTAACTGACCGTTGAATTTAACAAGCTAAGCAAAGAAATGATGTGCTCACAGTTATTTGATTTGCATAATGAGAAGAGCTGCTGATGCCAGAGCACAGTAAACAAATAAGACATAATAAGTTCTTGCAGTGTTTGCAAAGGTTTTACTAATGTATCAAAGTTAACGATAGACACGACAGAAGGTGAAGCTAATATTTTACCTATTTTAACTATTATTTCGTGGAAGAATCTGCCACAATAAACACGAAAACTTAAAAATAACAGCGACAAATGACAATCAGAGCACCTGTCTGACAAAAAGAGAATTAAATTGTTATAAAATTAGTTAACTTCATAACATTTTTAACTTCATATAAAGATGAGCAACGTGTCAGCTCCTTTAAAAGTGAAACCAAAACATCTCTATCGCCCCCTGGTGTCTGGCTGCAGTGCAGGTTATTATTCCTCCATGTGGAGGTTGTGCAGTTTCATGTAAAAACAGACTATTTACTGTTTGTGGCCAGTGAAACAAATCCTATAAATTTGATTTTGTGACTATTTCACAAACTGCCATGACGCTTGGTTAGCCAAAATGTCATTGATTGGCAGGTTATCACCAATAGATGATGCTGAGTTTGGGTCTCAGATTTATGGCAGAACTCTTCATTTCAAAATAAAACTTGAGTATTTTAGCTGTAGCTCATCACCACAAAGTCTTTTTCATCCAAAAGCACCAAAACATTTTGTTTGAAAAACCCAAAAGCAAAAAACAAACAACCCTCCAGTCTCACCGACCTTCTCACTGTAAAACTCAGACCTCACTGCTCATTTTAAGGACTGTTTTCTGCCAAAGTTCAACGCTTCATTTCTTTCTCCGTGCAGTTTATTCCCACAAGAAGCTCTGCGGGTTTTTCACCGACTGCTTTAAGTGTTGCTGTTGAATTTTTCATGTGACTTTTTTGTTGCTTTCGGTGCAACAAGTTCAGCTCCGACTGAATTTAACCGACTCGTGATGAGCTGCAGCTAATCTCAGAAAATCACTAATAACACTGAAAATTTAATGGACATGTTGGAGCTTTTTTCTCAGATTCCTGCTTTTGATTAAAATATTTTAAATATGCTTTTATGAGAGAGTGAAAGAGGGAGAAAAGGAGCGACAGGATGAGGAGAAAATGGTTGCAGATTTGGGCCAAAGAGTATCATGCATTTCCTTCAGGAGTTGCTTGCGGGTTTGGAGTTTACATGTTTGGACA
>JAQMCX010000039.1:14365099-14375099 GCA_029814765.1 Acanthurus leucopareius | reverse complement strand
ATGCAGCAGAATGTAAATATAACTCTGGGCAATGCGATGAATTTATATGACGAGGTCTTTTATTTAATGGGAAACATATTTATATTAAATCTACTGCGGTGGAAGAAAATTCTAATTTGATCTCCATCTTTATTTCTCTCCAAAATAATAGTTTAAACCTATAAATAAAACCATAGATTTTTATTCCTCTAATAGATCAAGTGGCTGTAACGTGAAACGATCCCTTACGATAACAAACCCAGCGGCTCCACAGCTTCCTTCAGACTTATGTGACACTTTAGCTTCATCCAGCTTAATGTTTTGGTTTTACAGCTTCCAGATTTAAGGTTTTTTTTTGTTCACTCGACGCTCTCAAGGTTGTTGTTTTTGGCTAAAATGCTCTAATAAATCTGTTGCACTCAATCAGCCCGACATAAAACAACTCACAGACACAGAAAGTGACAAACTGGTGAGTATTTAGCAGTTTAAGAGCCGGAAAAGCAGCAAAAAAGGGAGTGAAAATTCATAAAGTGAGCAGGAGTTTGACTACAAATGGATGCTAATGTTGCTCCATGTCTGTAAATCTACAACTGTTTCAGTTTCAGAGGTGACAGATTTGATTTCATGACGTATTTTAATGCCTCAAAGTGGCCAAAAAAGTCAATAAATGCAGGTTTCAAAGTCAAATTAAAAGGATCAGGATGTAAACTTTAGAGAAAGTTGTTGCAGAAACACCTTTGCTCTCGTGTTGAGCTGTTAAAGTTCAGTAATCAGAGTAAATATCTGAAATAAAAAGGGTCACTGTTGTTGGTTTCAGCTCGTGCTTTGGTGTTGAAACCTGAACAGAAACGTGTGAAGCGTCTGAGCTCTGCAGGAAGGAAAGTGAGACGTTTCAAAGAGATGCAACACCTTTTATGAGCTTATAGCAGCTTTTATATGCATGGTCACTTCCTACTTAACCTTACCATGAGTGTGTGTGTTTGTGTGTGTGTTTGTGTGTGTTTTATGCAGGACGGCAACATGCATCATGTTCAATATCAACAGCTCGAGCAGTTAATCTCTGCATCTTATTGAAAAGCTGGATTCATTTAGAGATTTTTGCATTTTTGCAGACGTCTTAACGCTGAAAACATGAGACATTAAGTTTCTCTTCAGTGATTTTTCAGTTCAGCAGGTTGAGACCTGAGCTCGCGTCATGGTGGGGGGGTCATGCTTCATTTGGATGTGCTGTCCTTTATGTTGAAAACCAACCAGAACAGAAACACTGAGGGTTGCCAGGTTTGTTCTCATGTTAGTGTGCAGATTCAGAATGGAGGATGACTCAACTTCTGGTTTCCCTCAGAGGAGATTTGAATGTTTTTTAATCTATTTATGACGTTCAACATGTCAAAAATGCTTTTTTTATTCAATTTTAGCTGCTTTAAAATGTTCTTACCTGCTTTAACAAGTTTCCTTTCTTAAATGAAACACGTCACCTGCCTGTTTTCTGCTGCACTTGGCACAGAAATCAAGTCTCTGCATCTTTTATTATTAATTTGTCTTTGAATTTTGTCCTTTACTGTAAAACGGCTCTAAAAAGAAGCCTTTCTTTTATTCTAAAGGAGTTTAAAAAGCTGAAGACTTGAGTCCTCCTGACATTACTTGTCTTAAATCATAACAATTTTCAAGTTTTAACCTTTAAAACCTGCAAAAATTATAATTAAAGACCACATTTGCTGTGATAGTTTCTTGTTTCTGTGTCCTTACAGTCCTGCACCTGCCTCCCTCTGCTTGCTTGCACTCTCTTTCTGCCACGGACAGTCACTCCTCTGGTACAACATGTACAAATTCCATCATGATTGCTGCAGGAGTACATTGCAGTACCGTAGGAAGTAAAGCTGAAAAAAACAAAAAAAAAACGATCCGGTGCCGGCGCCATCTCTTGGCCCTCGCTGACGAAACCGAGTCCAGCTAAATCTTAATGTTTACGGCATGAATTTATCTCTCTCTCCCTCTCTGTTTTTTTTCCTTCCTGTCAGACATTACCAGACAGCTGCATCACTTTCCTCTCAAACTATTATTTCTGCATCTGCCCATCTGTCATCTCCCGTCTCGCTCTCGCTGCTGTTACCCCATCTGTCTCCGCCGCCGCCACCGCCGCCTCTGCCACGCTTTACGTGCAGCTTTGTATGGCTCAATCATATTTCTTGCTTGTCCTCCTGATTTGTGGATCTGTTGCTGGAACTTTATTTGGCTCCGCGAGGTGGCCAAATTCCATTAAAGTTAAAGACTCGGTGGTATTTCATGCTGCCGGTGGCTGCGGTTTCTGCACCTGATGCAGGAGCTGGTGAGGTTGTCGGTGTAGGTTTTCACGCTGCTGACGTGTTTGTGAAGCGATCAGGTGTCAAGGAAAAAACTTTAAAAGGTGAAGGATGATTTATGTGCTTTTGCTCTTGAGGTTGTTGCTGTTTCAGACTCAGACTGAGGTTTGAAGATGTCGCGAAATGTCATAATTTAAAGGTTAAAGCGTTTGATTGGCTAATAAAACTCTCATTTGGCTGCAGTTTATTCCTACGTTGTGTTTTCTTGCCTCCTTAATTTGTTCAATCAGGTCAAAATCTGCACTGCAACTCCTTCCTGGTTCATCTCAGCCAATCAAAAAAGCTAATTCTGCTCCAACACTTCAGCCAATCACTGATCACCTTTAACCTTTTATCAGCCTGATGAGCTGCATCTGCAGAAATATGCGCTCCACAAATGGTGTTAAATATGCAAAAACATCACACCTGCATATGCAAAAAAGCTTTTGCATCACTAAAAAAATTCCGATCAGATTAACGTGCATGAAGACAACCGACAGATAAGAGAGGAGGAAGCTAATATGACGACTATCTCACAATGTTTCCTGCCCTCTGCTGATAAATGTGTCAAAGCAAAAAAGACCGAGATGATAAATCCCAGCAGAACATCTCAGGTTTGACGTTCAGCCTGCAGAGAAAAACACAAGCTGAACTTATTACAAACTTTAATCTGACTGTTTCTAATGATATTTATGTTTCTTAGCTAATGTGCATATTGTTGCTTTCTGAGTTTAAAGTGAGAAAATGTGATTAATTCTGCATTTACAGCAGCTTTGCCTCAGAGAACTCAAGTCCTACTTATGTAGTTATTTATTTTTAGCATTACTTTAAGAGCCTGTAAGATAAATTCTCCTCTTTTAGTTAAACTGATGGATGTAAAACACAAAGTTAAATGTGCTGAACACTAAAACGAACAATAATAGTTGAATTTATAGGACTGTTGAATGACAAAAACGAAACAAGGAACAAAAACTAATAGGATTTAACAGGTTAAATATGAAGTTCAGGAAGAAAAAGGGCCTAAATAATAAAAGTTATTTATCATAATGATGACGTACGTGTTGTATAAATGTAGGAGGGAAATATGCTGCAAAATAAATGTGTCAAATTCCCCAAAACTTGGCTCCTTCTGCCCTGGGCCATGAACTTATCAATCACCCTCCGTATGTTAAGAAACCTGATGATCTGCAGCCTGTTTGTGGAAATATGTGTGTGTACGATGATTTATTCTGCTGGTGAGGACATTGCCTAACACTTTGGATGCTCCACTTGATAACGAGCACCATATGTCACGAGAGGGACGATAAAGCTGAAGGCATGAAGTTGGTAACGTGGAACTGCTGAAGGTTTGAAGGATGACGGGGAGGGCGAGGTCATCGGTGGTGAAAGTTGAGAGGAATCGTGAAGGCGTGACTCGCTCAGAGATGGTGGATTCGTTTTAGACCCCAGGCTCTGGAGATACATGCGTCCTACAGGGATCAGATCCCACCTGAAGCTCATCTCCAGTGTCACATCCAGTCTCAGGTTTCCTTCAGTCTCACAGTAAAGTGTTCATATGTGTTTTTTGACCACAACAAGCTGCTTCACATCACAATGAAAATCAGTCCTGCTAAGGTACGACTCACTTTGTGCATCCTTTTTTTAATTAGAAAATTTAGGTAATGGTTTTAAAAATCTTCAGAAATTCAAATTTATTTGCATTTATTTGAATTTATTCTGTTAGTTGTGTTTATGCATTAGCTTTTTGGATAAACTCTGATCTCTTTATTGTCTGATTTTCTATTTGTCCTTGGTGTTGATGCAGAAATGGAAAAGAAACTTTTACTGTTTTCTTCCCCTGCCACATGGAATAGTCCAAAAGAAGGAATTCAAATAAGGAAATTGATAAAGTGGCTCCATATTAAGACTGTTGTAAACTTCGCCGTTTATGGCTCTATTGGCAGTTTTGCTCTCTCTGGCGTTTTAAATGTTATTGTCTGCTTTTAATATCGTTTTTCTGTTGTTAAATCTGCAGCATTCTTATGGCTTATTGGATAATAGTAATATTGTTTAAAAAACGCTGTTATGATAAACGTCTTTTTCACGATTAGATTAGATCGTCGGGATGAGAGAAGAAGAGTTCTTCCGACGTTACGCAAGGGGGCGTTGTCACGTTGTTACGCCAGCTGTTCTCGAATAAGAGAAGAAGTGGAAGAACGAACAACTTCCGGGTTTAAGTTCGAGTTTATGTTGAAAAACGTAAGCGACCATAGGAGACAAAACAAACTGATCAGCAGAGTTTTTTTTAGCACAAACAGAAAATATTGACCCTTTTTAAAGCAAATGGGACGATGAAGAGCTTATTGGCCGGCTTGACAGACGACCAGGGAAGCTAACAGCTAACGCTAGCCTGCCGAGATATCGTTAGCGGCTAATGAGGAAGTAAATCCGTGACCTGGCTGACATTAAGTTGGTGAGTTATCCACACACAAACCTCTTCAGATAGAGAATTTTGCAAGCATATATCAGATTACATCTTCAAATCTCATGCATGAGTCATGAATTTACGTGTTTTACAGCCCTAAAGTAGGATTATTACTAGCCGAGGTTAGCTAGCAACTAGCAAACAGAAACAAGAGGCTAATGGGTGTCGTAAGTGCTGAAAGCTAATAAAGCATTTCTAGATATTTACTTTGAGGGAAAAAATCTATGTATCAGCTATAAACTGACAGTGACAATGTTTGTGGAGGAAGATATGACGTCCAGAATAAACTGATGCTGGTTAATATTTTTGCTGACTCCTGCTAGGCCTCCCAGCTGTAGCTTTTTCATTATTTCCTGTTGTTTACACTATCTGTTAAATATGAAGAAGAGGAGGCTACATGTGGGATGAATAATGTCACTCCAGGGTCCCTGTGTTTGAGCTCCATTTAGACGTGTGGGTTTGATTTCAAGCTAAGTTGCTCTAAATCTCCACCCCAGTTTTTTTCCATAATTCCACTTTGCTGAGAGTCATAAAAAAAAATAAGTACTCGTATTTTAACCTTCATTTGAATCAATTCTCTTCACTTTGAGCTCTGTTACTCTCTGGCGATGCCTTCAAGGTCTCTGCGGCATCTGGTGTTTGCAGTTGTCCCGATGCGTGTGGCTGCAGTGGTTTGTGAAGTGAGTGCCCATGCCTTCGGGGTGTCCTCATAAACCGTGTGTGTGTGTAATCTCCCATCAGTCGTGCTCACAGTTATATAACAGCGAACAGTGGGTACTTCCAGCTGCAGGTTCGCCGTCTCCACTGCATAAATGAGGAAAACAGTAATTTGTTGTGAAACGCTGAGCAGAACTGAAGTGCCATGACTGCCAATAGTCTTGACTCTGAACATAAGCATCCAGTAAATACTTAGAGCTCTTGTCTCGGCTTTTATTGAACAGTGAATGGGATGTGACAGCGGGTGGTTTGAGGGCAGAGCAGAGTGTTCCTATACAGCGACCTTAAGTGGTCGGTAAAAGCAGTGCTCTGTTTTAAATTGGTTGGAGGTTTTGGAGCGATTTTATTAATATTTAGCCTCTTGGGGGATGCACAGTGAGAAGGACTGGTCTTATTTTGGTGCAAAGATGTGCTCGATGTATTTGTAAAATATTTTGTCACTAAAATCTGTAAATAATCATCAAACTCAATATGATGCAAAGTAATTGTGATTATTGTTTTAGCCACATTTGTGCAGCCCTGGTGTGAGTGATTTCGACATTCCTCTGTCCTGGGATGACCTTTATTAGATTATGAGAGGAAAACCACAGGATTCCCACTTCTTAACCCTCAGAGTGTTGAGCCGTGTAAAACTGAGGCAGAAAACAGTGGAAAGGGACGTCTTTTTTCTCTCCTCTACTCTCCATCTTTTGCTCTTTCTTGCTTTTTATATGATGCAAAATGAATCAGAAACTTAGCCATTAGAGAGCAGGACTGTCTCTTTATTGTATCTACCCACAAATTGCAACAAAGTGATATTACTTTTGGCATCTCAGTGCCTCGATCTGAGCTCACACATGGAAAAACAGAGCAAGGTAAAGAGAGCTGCTGTCATTCTGGCCGCCTGTGTGTATCCATCTTCCTTTATACGCCTGAGTACATCTGTGTCGGCCTTGGCAGCTCCGCTTGCATGTCAGCATTTAGACTTCGTGATGGATCTTCTGCCGGTCGGCCGCAAACGTCAGCGTGAGGCTGATTTACCGACTCCTGAGGCTGGAGGATCGTTCTGGATCTCGGCTCTCGCTTCAGACTGTCTCTGACGCTCCCTGAGATCCTGACAGAAGTTTAGCTCCGTTGCTTCTGGGAGTCAATCTCAAAGCCTGTGTTCAGTATTCGGATCCTGCAGTAAAAGTACTAAAACCACACTGTGAAAATACTCCAATACAAGAAAAAGTCCTGTATTAAAAACTATGATAGTATTAGCAGCAAACTGTACTTAAACTATCTCACATTTACCTTCAGATTAAATAAAACATGCCAAGTCATGATGGAGACCCACGCTGCGTGACGTGATGCTTTTAAATCCAACTTCATTACTCTGAACTCTGCTGTGAGCAGTTTTCTCGGTTTTAAGAAGATTTTGCATTTTTTAAGTTAATGTAATCTTCTTATTGTGATTAAGTGTTGTTACACAAGCAGCAGGCAGCCTTTCACAGACGAAGAGGAGGGAAGAGGAGGAAAAACTTTCCAGGAATTTATTCCGAGAGACGGGAGGATGGAGACTCATTTAAGTGCAAAAGTGACAGCTCGTTGTTGTCTCTGAAGGCATTTTGGGAGATGTAGGAATTTATTAAACTGAGGGAGGGAAAAAAAAGCAGATTAAGATTAAAATGTTTAAATTGAAGCGATCACACGACAGTTACGACACGACACGGCGTGACAGCGTCGGTTGGGAGGATGTCAGAGACGGCAGGACTCCTTCAGCAAAGCAGCGTTGGCATTTTTCCACTTTTCCTGTCATTTCCCTGTAGAGGAATCCCCCCCCTCCCACCCGTTCCCAAAACGATGCCCACATCCCAACACGGCTTTCATCCTAAGATGGATGGTCACATCCGGGGTCGGCGGGGTCAGAGCTGTCACCACGGTGACGCTTCCTCTTACCTTTTAGCTCTTGCTATCAGAGATACCTTGAACTCTTTCTGATTATTCTGCATGCTTGTTTTCTTTCATATCAATTGGTTGATAATTATTAATTGATTATCACGTTCAGCCTCTTGTAAAGTCGTAGTTTCGTGCTGAAACTTGTGCTTTTACGTCTCCTCTTGTTTCTTTTAACCATCACATTTTGACCTGATTGCTTTGTGCCTAAACTCATTACAATAAACACGTTATGTCATTTAGGTCATTGGACTTGTTTACTCGACATCATCTATAATTATGGATGTGAAGGTCCCATTTTTTCCACTTAATGTTCCTCCAAACAATATTAGCCAGGGGTTTAAGACCAAGCTGGGCTCTTTTTGCTCTTATTACGGCTCTTATCCCGGCTCTCTTCCCTCTCCTCCCGGGGCGATCCGGCTGGTCTGGTCTGGTCTGGCTGGGTGGTCTGAAGATGCTGTGGGCAGCGATCATCCCCCACAAAAAACGCTGCTCTTAATCCACCCCCACATTTTATTTTCCAGTGCTGACGTATGTATTTCACCTCATAGATTTTTACATGTTTTAGCAATGAAGCTAAATAAATAATGGATAAAAACAATTTGAAAGAAGCTCTGGTTGCAACATCTGCATGCATCACCTTTTTCCATAATGAATGAGTTAACCTCAGTAAAACATGAGGTTAACCTCACTGGAACACTGTAGATGTTTCCTTAGATATAGTTGCAGAATTTGCAGCAGAAGACATTGAAAACTATCCTCATATTATTTCTGTAGCAGTAACAGTAGTCTGGTGTGGGTCTGAGCCGCCCGTCAGATGCAGTAATTTCAGATGAAGGATGATACAGTTGTTTTTTAACACGATTATGATTTAAATTGAACTTAACTTAAGCTCATAATTTGCGGGGATTTCAGTGCTTTTCTGTCATCTTACTGTCTGTAAACACATGAGGTGGGAGTTTAAGTGTGTGTCTGTACATTTGCATTCGTGAATGTATTTGCATTTGTTGAAAAATGTTTATGTGAAGAGTGTCGGAGATGATGCAGAATCACATTTACCGGGATTTGTGAGCACAATATATGCACATGTTCGTTTACTGAGGATCTGTTTGCATTTAGATAATAAAGGTCACGAGCTGTGAGCGCTTTGAGGGAAGTTATTGTCTGTTTGTGTGTCTGTAATCTCATCAGCTCTGCGTCGCTGTGGTATGTCTGGAGTTCAGAGGTCAATCTGTCTTGTGAGCACTGTGAATGCACTTTGGTTTAAGGGCATTTCTATAGATTCCTTTATACATGCAAAGTAAATACAAGAAGAGGATGCTTGTTTGTCCCCTTCTCTCTGCTTTTTTTTCTGCTGTCCTCACTTCCCCTCCAGTTTATCGCACCGTCGCAAGAAATGAAACGAATTTCTGACGAGCTCGCCGGATCAAAGTGGGTGAAAACTGAACGAGCAGATCAAATGGCGTCTGACAGGAATAAAAAACGTATCGCCGTACGCCGTCAGAGCGAACGTATGTTGTACGGTCACAAAAAGCAGATGGTGGTTACATCACATCTCCTGTAAGAGGCAGATCTCCTCGGTCCTCTGGAGGGAGTCACAAGGACACCAGAACAAACGGACTTGTGAGTGATTAACGGCAGAGTTTCATGTTCGTTTTAAACTTGATGTTAAAAACAGACTCCTTTCTTTTTTTTTTTACATTACATAATTCCTCTGAAATGCGCTGTGGTCATGTTTCCCTTCTGTGTGTTTGTAGAGATGAGATGTGCAATGTGATCGTTTTGTAATCAGGTTTTTTTAAAAAAAGGAGTACTTCTCTTTAAAAATTCAGGAAGTGCATTATGAAGTGTGTCCGCGTTGCTGCTGTGATCCTTTTGATGTGATTAGCTTCCGACTTTGTGAGTTTTCGGTGGTAAACCAGTTGGTCAGGGTTGTAATCTAGCATCACAACTATCTACATTTCTGGTTAAATAAGCAAAATGCCACAGCAGAAGCAATTTAATACTTCATAAGTAGCTGTTGGGTGGTTCATTTCCTTCTTCCTGCTCCGACAGGAAGGTCAGAGGTCACAGTCAGCTACATATTGGTGTTATCGGAGCCGGGCTTCACGTATCATTAGTGGAGATGAAATGATTAGCTTCCTAAATCAGAGCAGGCTGATGGGACTTTTCCACTGGCACCGTCAGGAGTGTCGAGTCACACCCTGACACGCTGACTTGTGCTTTTATTACCAATAAAACGGTGAACCGTCCGAGATGAAACCTGTGCAGAGTCACGTCAGATTGCTCCTGATCGCATCTAAGCAGGTCGAGGTGACATTAGATGGACTTTGCCATCATTCAGGGACAATTTAAACACCTTCAGCCTTTATTACCCGACACTGCACAGGAGATATTGTCTCCGGTGTTAGATGGATGCATTTTTTTTTCTTTTTTTTTAACTTGTCGTGTCCAGCATTGCAACAGCAGAATTATGGACTGGCTGCCATTTTGTGCAGAACACATTCACTTTGCCAAGAGGAGCCGATTGTATATAAGGCTCCCCTTGAGTTTTAAGTGAAACTTTTTATTAGTGTTTTTGTTA
>JAQMCX010000039.1:14330908-14364999 GCA_029814765.1 Acanthurus leucopareius | reverse complement strand
GCCACTACAGTAGTTTCTATTCTATGCGCCTTATAATGCGGTGCGCCCTATATATGAAAACAGTTTTAAAATAGGCCGTTCATTGAAGGTGCGCCATATAATCCGATGCGCCTTGTAGTGCAGAAAATACGGTACTTCTTTCCCAGGTCACAGTCGTGTTTTCTAGGCACTATTAAACCAGCTGAGAGCGACATACTTGATGCATATAGAAGCCAATTAACCAATTAACCCATTGCATTATTTCTATCTACGAACTTTTTGCAGCAGATCTTGTACTTGAAGCTACAAAGTCTGGTCTCTATTGAAGATAAAACCTTGAATGACCTAAAAGTGGCTGCTGCAGCTTCCAGAGATGCATATTTCTTGCGTGCATTAAATAAAAACATTAGATAATAATGCAGCAGCCATCTGAGTTCACTGTCAGACTTTCAGATGAAGTGCTGTCTGAATGAATTGTGGGAATATTCGTCCTCAGTTTTCTCTTGGGGTGAAATTCTCTGCAGTCCATCCAGTCCGTCATGGTCTCTGCATCACCTCCCTCTGTGCTGCCTCCCTGTTTGTCTTTCAGACTTCATGTTATTTTTGTCACTGGGTTTCTTCTTCTTCTGTACTGTTGATTTCACTCCTGTTTCATCAGAAAAAACTCTCCTTCTTCTTATCCTTTAATTTCTCTGCTTCCTCTTTTGGGTCTATTTACCTTCAGTGGTCCAACTGAAGGACAAAAAAAAAAAGAGTTTCATTGGAAAAGTTGAAAGAATTCCCGGTGAAATGTTTCAGTGGTGGTGAGACAGATTTGTTCTTATTTGGTGTTGTCTGGAGTTCATTCTCATGCCCCGTTCTCCGAATCGCTGCTCTGCAGGGACGTCAAACTAACTTCTGTCCTTCCTCTGATCTCCTTTGTTTTCTTGGTTCAACCTCACTGGTTTTTATGCTCTGATTTTTGCCTGGTTTCCACATTTATTCTGCTATTTCTTTTAATTAAAACCTTCACTCTCTTCATTTGGAAAGCCCCCTTTTTTAAGAGTTCTAGCTACAGCTTAAGCTATTTAACAATCAAGTAACAATTTTAATTGATTTTCACCAAATTTTTCCTGCTTCTAGCATCTAAAATAATAAAAAAATGCTGTTTTCCCCGTTTTAAATCATTACCAATTAAATTTTAGATTTTGGACTGCTGATTGGACAGAAGCAGTCATTTAAAGATGCCTATGGGCTTTTAGAAAGAGACAGACATTCAAAAAAAGACAGATCCATTACTAATAAAATCAATCATTGGTTGTAGCCCCAATCCTGGACAAGAGTGACAGACTAACAACATCCTAAAAACAACCTTAAATGACACCTTTAGACAACAATCGAAGCTTGCAAATGCACTTTCTCGTGTCTGTTATTGGTAATTTTGGGGAAAGTTGATGCTCATATTATGTAACTACAACAGCCTGAAGAATCCAGCGATTGATCTGTGTTCAAATAAAGTCAAAAAGCACTTTGTGGAATTTGAAAATTGCTGTTTTTAGTTGACTAATCTTCACTTTTGTACAATTTGTAACCTTCCAGTTGCCAACAACAAAAAAAAGTCATGCAAAACTGCAGGAAAACACCAGAGTTTGTTGTTCTTGGAGGCTCAGGATGTTTTCCCCCGGTGTAATTGTCTGTCATCATAGTTCACAGTGATTGTGTGTTATGTAATCACACACTAAATGCACACATGTGGGCTCACACACACACACACACACACTCCACAGCCATTTGAGAGGCGTCGCTAATAGATCAGCTCTGGCTGGAGGTGGCGTGTGTGTGATGGGAGGGGATGTGCACTTTGGAAATAAACTTTAATTTCCTGCAGTCATGGGAATTTGACCCTTTTTATCCCAACTTGTACACACACACACACACACACACACGAGTGCAAACACACACATTCACATGGACACAAAAGCTCCCTCACTCTTTCTTTCCAGTTCTCGCTGGATTTTTCTTTTGTTTAAGACGAAAGTAAGCAGTGATTTATTTTTTTTTCATCTTTACATCCCAAATATTCCGGATGGGACTCATTTGTGGTTCAGGGAACTCTGATCGTTCCTTAATAGGGAAAGGAACCAACCTTGATTTAGTGACTTCTAAACACCAGCTTTAGTTACCTAAACAATGGCTTCTCCCACGTAAACCCAGTCGGAGGAGGAGGAGGAGGATGTCGAGCTTGTAAAGAAAGGAAAAGAAAAAAAAGGGCAGACACGAAACAAAAACATACAATAAAACAGACAGTCGGAGAAATACTGCAACAAAAGCCCTCAAATCAACCTTACCTACTACTTACTGTACCGTACTTTTCGGACTATAAGCCCCACCCACTAAATTTAACAACTAAAACCACTAAAGTTCTTCTTCAGTGTCGGAGTTTAACAGCCTCAGAATTACTTTGTCACACACCTTCTTGTTTATATTCGTCCCTAAATTAGCTGCATCATAGTTTAAGCTGCAGGGTACAAAGTGTCGGAAAAAAGTAGCAGCGTATAGTCCGGAAATTACGGTACATTTAAAGAATCAGAATTACAGTATTTTGTGCTATCAAACTCCACTTTTGCTGCTCTTAAAATATAAAAAGTGACCGATGTGATTTTTATTCATTATTATTGGCTTGTAATCTGAATGAAAAAGTGAAAAACAAAAAGCAAACAGCATTAATTTTTCATATTTTTTTACTACAAATAGGTGCAATTTTAATTTCTTGTAGTGTTTTTCCCGCAAATATAGCTTTGCTCTTTTCATACACCAAAATCTCTCAGTTCATAAACATAAAACACACACTACACTACACTACATCCGTCCGTCTGTCCGTCATGTTCAGGGCAGTGCAGCCATTAAGCAAAGAGCTTTTCAAACAACCAACAGGTCTCGTCTATCAAAACGTTTCACTCTATTTCTGGGAACTGAGGAAGTGGTACAAGCACTCAGGAGAAAAGATAATAAACGAAAGAGAGGAGAGCGGAAAAAGGTCATAATGAGAGCAACATTTGAATCAGCAGAGTGTGTGTTTAAGAGATAGCAGAGATTGGGATTATTTAGTCATTTTCAGGCTGATTAAACTTATTAATGTCGACCTATAAAAAAAATCACAGCCCATTCTTTCATCATTCTGTCCTTTTTATTCTTTTATTCACAGTGAACTTTTCTTTTTTTTGTTTTTACAGAAACACGCAAACGGAGAAAATCTCTACGCAGGAAGTTTGACTCCTTTTCAAAGGAAAAGAAAGAGCGAGGTGAGTCCATCACACGGGACGTAAACACAAAACCGTTTCTGACCGCAGTTTGTCTCCTCTGTGGTTTTTAACTGGATCTGTTTTCCCGAGATGTCCCACTTTGACCGTCAGACTCCGTGTTGTTCGTGTCAGTAAATATTATCATCAAACACGAAATCCTTTGCTTTTTTTAAAGCAGCATCTCTGCCGCTGAAGCTCTGGGCTCTTGCGGTTAATGGTCTTACTTAAAATACTGTGTTTATAAAGCTTAAGTGTGTGACTCACGGTGCGTTCACTGACTCAGGCTTGTTTTTTTAATTGTCTCTGCTCCTTTTATGTGTTGTTGGGACGTAAATGTAATAATGAATGAACACGAAAGGCGTCATGCAGCGTCACCCTGCGTTTACGGAAGCGGCTCCGTCAGCAGACGGCGTGTTTTACGTACACACCGGTAATCTGATTACTGGAAGGAAAAAGTGATTTAGGTGTCATTTCTTTGGTTTTTTTCTAAGAGAAACTAGTGTCACCTCCAGTTCACACCATTTATTTTAAGCAACAGTGCTGCTTGGGAAATATTTAAATGTTAAATACCAAAATAAGGTGTGATAACTCCTCCGGTAGCTCCGGTTAATGGGGCCGTCACGCTGGTGATGGTTGCTTGTTTTGAACGTGTAAACACAGACTTTCAGCCCCTTCAGCTGTTTTTCTTTCTGTCTTCATTTGTCGGACTCCCGTCGTTTTAATTTCCCCTCTTTAGTTGCATTTCATCTCTTCTTCTCTGCTTTTCCACCTCCCTCCTGCCTCCTCTTCCTCCTCCTCCTCCTCCTCTAAGCCACGTAGCCGCTCATCGGCCAATGTGACCCCAACCTCTCATAAAGAGATGTTCTCTATTCTCAGGTGATTATCACAGCAGTGCGAGATAGGAGCCAAAACACACAACCCTCACACACACACACACACACACACACACACATTCCCAGGCTGTCTTTGCAGGGCTTTAAATCCTGCCTCCAGCCTCTTACACACAGGGACTTAGCTGAAGCCAACCCTGCTAATCAAAACAGAACATTGGGACCTGGCAGACGAAGCCTGCTGGCTCTGCTCCCCTACAACTGAAGGCAAGATTGTGTGGCCCCCAGGGGCCTGCAGGTAGCAGATTACACGAAACAGACACTGTAACCTGGAGTGAATGTGAGAGAATATTTCATGTAATTTTCCAGTGTTTTCACAGAGTTTAAGAGCGATGGGAAAACTGCAGTGTTTGAAATTGAATTTCTTTTCCTTAATTTTCATGAGGGAACTAAAAACGACTGTATCTTTGATGCATGTTGTTGATTCCCAAATGTTTCCAACATTTTTCAAACCTAGACAAATCTGTTATTTTGTCTAAGGTTCTGTGCATTTAATTTCGTGTCCTCTCCCTAACTTTCGAGGTCAGAATATGAGGAAAGAGGTCGGTAAATGTGACTAAACGTAATGTGTATCAGACTTTAATTCATCACCTGAGTCAGTCACAGAGATTTTCATCAGTAAATGAGATTGTTTAAAACTGACATAAACAAATCCCATGATCCCACACTACTTCACAACGCCACCAAACTACGTCCTTTGTTTACATTATTTTGATTCAGAGACCTCTAGCGGCAAAAGCTCTGCTAACTATCTTTGGATTGTCTGTTTTAGAAACAGCTCCCACCTTTTTTATAGGTAAAAATAAAGTTGTTTCTGACGCTTTTTAGGCCATACAACTGATTATTCCTCCTCATTTTCTCCACCTCCAAATATTTGCTCATTTCAGACAGTATTTTTAGATTAATTAGACTTAACTAAGCCTTATGTAGTTTGTCTTTGTGCTGTTTCACTGGAGTTTACACAGAGGACATCCTGAGCTAAATAAACAGGTTTCTTATATTCACTAAGCTCAATCCCCTGGAGTATCGATATTATCATTAAACCAAAATATTATAAGGAGAGCAAGTGGTAAAATTCCTGAACAATAAGGCTTTATCCAGTCAGATGCACACAGATGTTTCCTGTCTAAGCTTTTAGATGTTTTCCAGAGGGGTCTAATCAAGGATATACTAACTTTAGTTTTTAATGCAGTAATAAAATTTGCTAAAATAAAATAAAGAATGTCGGCAAGAGATTTTCCTGTGATGTTTAGGATATGTGCACAGCTATAGCCATTGTTTTCAATACAAAGAGTTCAAATCTCCCCATGGAGCCCCATAACCTTCAGTACCCAGTGACTGATTTCAGATCAGCCTAAAGTGAAAGTTTACAGGTGCAGCTTCACTCTGTTTTTGTGTTTTAGCCATTAGCTGGTCAGATTTCTGCAAGATTCTCGCAGCCTTTCAGCAAGTCAGTGACTGTTAGCTTGTTTCTGTGGTTACCAGCTAATGCTAACTGGCACTTGACCAACAAGGCACCTGTCAAGGAGCTTATCTGTGAGCCTGGCGACTGATCTGATGTAAGAGCACGTGGAGGTGGGCAGCCCAGATCAGCCTCAAATTAAGAAGCAGAGATTTCAAAAAAAAATTTGTAGAGTAAAAGTTAAGAGAGAGAATTACTCCAAAAACTCGGCTTATATCCCTCACAAATTCACCTTTTACCCTCTGAAAGACAAAGATTTTGCTTGAGAGATGTTTTATACAATTACACATGGCCCTTGGATTGATAAAATCACCAAATCCTTGATGGAAACCCCTGTTTTTTATCCTCAAACTATGTCATATTTTAGACTATCATCCATCTGATTTACAAACACATTATTTACCAACTTTTTATAGACATAAAAAATACATGTCCTTTTAAGGTACAACAACGCCACCACTGTGCTCTGAAACCCACTTCTTTCAATTGTTTATACATGGGGCCATTAAGGTTTTTCACTGTGTCATGCAAAACTTGATCCCAAAGTTCAACCCAGTTAAACAAGGTCAAATCAATTGTGTCTTAAAGGACCTTTAGCTCACAACATTAAGATTTTGTTGCATCAGTTTATTCAATTATCCAGTTATACTTGGCAGTGAAATATGGAGGTAGACTTTAAAAATATTCCTCAAATTGTGCAGTTTGTGCTTTTTTTTTACACAAATAAATCCACTGGCAGTCTGTTTTCTCTGTCGATTAACTTGTGAATGATAAGCTCATGTTGCTGATTAAACTCACACAACCCGCCGAGTTATTTCCATCTGAGTCAATCCCATTCCTCTGAGGCTTTACGTGGCATCCTGGCCGTCTACCAGGGCAGTTTGACCTGCTTGGGACATTTTCTCACCAGGTGTGATGATGCACGTGTGTGTGTGTTAGTCATCCATGTGTCTTCATTCAGACTCTCCTGTGTTTCATGCATGTGAATGGCACATGCGGACTTAGCTCTAATGCCTCACTGGCCTTTTATCACGGTGTTATAGCGGTGCACTCCTGTGTATTTTAGGTGCTGCAGAGTGGAGCAGTCACTTCACACTCAGGGTTGACAGGATGTATGAATCGTTGGACAGCACAACCTTCAACTGGATGCTGAAGGTTCAAGGCTGCAAACCGGGAAACATCCTCTCTGATGAATTGTCATGTAGTGAGATCCTTCTTCAGAGGTGGCCTATTCATGACCTCCCGTTCTATATATACACAAATAAACTCAACAAAACATGCAAAAACATGCCAGTGCTGTGAAATGACTCCAAACTTGGTTAAAGATATTTCCTGTTGGATCTTTTTCTTGATTTTTGTGCCTTGTTTTAACTTCTTTAAAAAACAAACTTTTAAAAATTCTTGAAGCTGGTTGATGTTTTCCAGGAACAGGCTGAACAATCTTTCTGCACTGCGTTTTCACTTGACTTCATGAGATGACTTTTAGCGATAAGTAAATATTGTAACCAAGGGAAAGATCGAAATATCATATAAATAACATTTTTTTTACATTTCTTGAATTTCCAAGAACTAATTGATAATTATAGCAGGCGTTTGAGTTCAGTGAATGAGTAATCTCTCATACAAAAGTACATAATAATATAATAACCCTACATGATGCATCAACAGGCTAAATAGTCTCATTATAATGCTTGTTTGCAGGATGGTTATAAATTGCCTGTTTACTCTTTATTTTCAGTATTCATTCACTGTGATCAAGTAAATGTGACTGATTGGGTCAATGAAAGATTAATCTGTACAGTTTTTTATTTTCCATGCAGCGACATTACACAGATTATGTTCACCCAAGTTTTACAGGACAATTAAAGGTAATTTTCTTATTTGGGGCGAGTTCAGTTCATGCTTCTAAACATCAACCAGCATTGTGTAAGAGGCTTAACAGTGAAAAGTCTCTGGACAATAAAGGATTGACCTTAGAGTTCCTCAACAATTGACTTTTGTGTTCTTCATCAAAAAGTGAAGTCAAGGCTGCACAACAGGTGGACATATTCTAGTTTGTTGCAAATAAAAAGTTCAAATAATGAAAGAAATAAATGACCAGTTCGTCAACCCAGAATTCAGAGAAGCTACGCACATATTTGCCATATCTTCAGTAAATGTATATGAAGCAGTTTGCCCTTTAATGAGGTAGAATGTAATGGTGTGGAGGTCGGCCAGTTCAAGTTCACACCCTCATTTGAGAGCAACAAAGCTTGTTGACTTTATTTTAAAAACCTTTACATAACCTTTACCAAATGCATTAGCCACCTGATGCAAACTTAACATGTTTTTTTGGGTCTCTGTATGTTACTCTGCAACTGGTTCACATAGGCTTTGTACAGTAAAAAGGAGAACAGTGAGGCCATATTTTCAGTACTGTTTCTTAAAAGCTGTTCAAAGTCTGGAAATAATTGATCTCAATGTTGATTTTGCTCCAGTCACAGACAAACTGATCACAAGATTCATTATTGTGTGAACTTTTGCAGATGATACCTTGTTTTTCTTGCACAAAAAGCGTAAAAATGCCCCGTAGATGCATGGTTAATTAGCTGCTTTGTCACTGCCTTAAACCAAGCTATTGTTTTTGTTGTCATTCTTCTTCTTGCCCTTAATTAACCTTTCTAACTGGATCTTCGCTAAGTGATGTGTCAGATCAGAGAGGGCGCTCGACTGTTGTGGTCATGTGATGCAGCAGAGCGAAGGATTTGGAGTTTTAAGCGAGCTGCTGACCAAGAAACTCATGCGTTGACAGGGGCTTCGCTCGTGTTGCGTTTACTTGCAGGCTGTAACGCTGGCGTTTGCGATAAGCCAGTATCAGTCTGAGTGTGATGTCTGGTTTGTGGCTGTGGCCACTCTAACTGGATTACCTGTTTATCCCTCCCTTACCTGCTCACTTCATCCATTCTGTCTATTCTTATACCGCTCGTCTATTTGAACTTGTAATCTCTCCTGTGAGGGACTGATTTCAAAAGTTAATGAGGTCGCACATTCATTATATCGTCATGGTAGATGGATGTCATCTTTGAGGAACGTCAGGTTGTGCAAAATGTAGGTGTTAAGATTTTAAGTGGAACACCCAGCTCACAACATCCATCTGCACTGCTTAAAAGGTCTCCAAAATGTTAAAGATTTTTATTTTTACAGCTCTACTTGGTTGGGTTTTGGTCTATGGGTAAAAAGAGTTTAGCCCTGAAGATGAAAGTCAAATTATCTTCCTGTTTGGAGTTCAGATGGAATCAGCAGAGAGGAATTTGTTCCGTAAATACAACAAGACTCGCTCAGGACTTGAGACTCTGGTTCTGCTCCAGCTGCTGATTTACAACATCTATGTGTTCACAAAAAAATGACTTCATCTCACATATTAAACCTGATTATTTGATTTGTTGTTCATATAAATAAAGATTTATTAGAGAGTTGAGTGACTCAGCACAAAGAGCAACAAAGTTCAAATTCAAAAAAATGTCCAACTGCTAGTTTACATCATTTAACAGGAAAATATGAAATAATTCTTGTTCCATCTTCCACAGAATCGGCCCCCATGGCGTTCGGCATCCCTCTCTCACAAGTCATCGCCAACGATCGGGCCTACAAGCGGCGTCAGGATGCCCTGAAGGAGAGCAGGCGGGACTGCCTGGACCTGGAGGCCAGCATCCTGCGCTTCAGGGCCGAGAAGCGGCAGTTCTTCAACGGGAACAAGCCGCTGGTCAGTCCGTCGTCGATCACAGGAGGAAGTTCAAGCTCCCCCTCTGCAAACTCTGTGGCGCCGGCGCCGGTTTTTGAGTCCCAGAACAAACCGCTGTCGCCTACGTTTCTGGATAACGGCGGCCGAGGACAGAGGAGGGTGAGTCAGCCGTCTGAGCGGAAACACATACACAACCACTTTCTTCTTATCTTTTAGGAACATCTTATGTTCATACAAGTTAACGTCATTTTATTCAACTTCGACCAACAGTAAAGAGTATGATGTCAATCAAAGCACTTTTTAAGCTTTTTCAAGGAATTTGAAAAACTTGCCAGACTTTTAAGCCTCAATCATCACATTTTCTAACCATGATTATTAAACATTTGCTAATTTTGGCACCAGGGATCAATAAACAAATGTGCAAACAGGATTGATTTATGTTGAATATTAAAATATTTTGGGTTTAAATCAGCGAGAGCAAGTGATTGAACAGATTAAACACTAGATTATATGTAAAAATCCAGCATTTTTTTTTAGGATATATTTGAATTTAAGGGTATTTCAGGCCTTGAAACATCATGGCTTAAGTTAAGCATTTTCTGTGTATGACCCTTTGATGAATCACTGAATTTTGACCTTTGACCTTTGTAATTTTGCTTCTCTTCTTGCTCCAAGTGCAACATTGGAGTCCTGAAATTCTCCCCTGTTTTAATGAAATTCCACCTTAATCAGTTATCTGTTTTTTGTTTGTGCGTGTGTGCTTTCGTTCGTTTGTTTTAAGAGATTTCAACCCATAATTCAGTGGAAGAAGGCAAAATTGTGATGATCTGTAACGTAAAACCTGGCAGGTCAGGTGTTTGTTTGTGCCTGGTTTAGTGTCATCTGGGGTGACAAGAGTGTGTGTGTGTGTGTGCGTGTGTGTGTGTGTCTCCTGTAATTGAGGCCTCCACTGTGCAGCTCGCTAATCTCTGACTGCATCTCCGGCTGTAAACATTTTCACATCCAATTCTTCTATTTGTTTCCTCAGTCGTGTGTTTGTACCAAAAAAATGCTGTGTGTGTGTGTTTTCTTTTCTATGTGTGTGTGTGTGTGTGTGTGTGTGTTTTAATGTGTGTGAACCCTCTCTGCTTGAGTCCGTCACACCCTGTAATCCTCTCCACGCTGATCTGGAAACAGTTGTTATGTTAAGCCTGTAATGAGTATCATCACAGCCGCGGAGGACAGTAATCGAGGCTGAACCAGCTATCAAGTAAGAATCAGTCAGAGATGTAAACACTGCGCACAAGACGGACAGAAAAATGTCAATAATGTATTGACAGGCTGCAAAAAAATGATAATCAGAAGTATTGATTATCATTTGAATCAAAAAATGTTGTAAAATATTGGAAAAATTGTACTTATTAGCAGATGTTAGCATGCTAACACAATGCTCATAAATGGTAAACATTCACCCTGCTTAGCGTTGCTATTTTTAGCATGTAAGTGTGCTAATGTTAGCATTTAGCTTTTAGCATTGCTGCGTTACAGAGAGCTGATGTTAGCATGGCAGTGAATGAATCTTCTCACATATTTAAGATGGAAAATTCTCGGAAACTGCTGAGTAACATTAAATAAGCTGAGTAATGAGTAATCCCTCACGTTGAGAGATGTTTCCCAGCAGCGATGGTGGTCAAACAGAAGTGAAAAGAGTGAAAAGTTCTCCCATTCGTCTCCAGCTAAATGGGACTGTGACTCATCCTTTTACAGCTGTCTGCACTGTGGCAGCTCACTGTTTACATACCTGACACACACACACACACACACACACACACACACACACACACACACACGGGGCTGCAGATCTTCAGGTTGACAGATGAGGCAGCAGCTCCGCGGTGGCGTTGTCGCTGCCTCGTGTCCCGTGCAGCGACAGATGATTCACAGCAGATGTGGAGGTTGAAATGATCTGCTGGAATAAGACGAACGATCGAGGAGAAGAAGAAGCTTTTGGAGGAAGAAGCTGCCGTGTGGACGTTTGAATTTATCGTCTCAGTTCTTCTGTTCGCTCAGATCAGAGCGATGAAGCAGCACAGGCCTCCTCCTCTTGGATCTGTGAAGGAGATTGATGGACATCTTGAAGGTTGCTGCTGCTGCGTCCAGAGTCTGTTTTTGGGTCATAGACGAGTGATTTGTGTCTCTGTGATGCTCATTTTCAGCCACTTAGATGTTTTATTGGACG
Organism: Acanthurus leucopareius; assembly: GCA_029814765.1. Lineage (NCBI taxonomy): Eukaryota > Metazoa > Chordata > Actinopteri > Acanthuriformes > Acanthuridae > Acanthurus > Acanthurus leucopareius. Next base: position 14,353,448 of record JAQMCX010000039.1, on the reverse strand, counting down.
GCTGCGTCAGGATGAGGGATAAAAACGGACTCCTCTTCTCTGCTGGCCTCTTCTCCTGACATCCATCTTAAAATGCTCCACTTTCTTCAGTCAGAGCTCCTCTTTGTGTATTTTCTTCTCCTTCTTGACCTCCACAGGGTGGCCGACACTTTACTTCCTGTCATCCCTCCTGTTTTATCATTACTCTGATTACATCTTACCCACCTGGGTGCCATCATGTGTGAAAACACTGCTGCAAGATCAAATGCACCATCACTTTGGAGAATATTACAGATTTATTTAAGCTTCTAGCTTTGCTGCATTGATTGTTTTGCTGCCCCCAAGTGGTTAGAAAGTAAAAAAGATGCAGCTTTAAGTTTTCTATATATTGTTTTTGTTTGATGTCAGGTTTTCTGGCAAAAAAAGTCCTGCAATGATCCATACAAAGAATTTAAAATCCATTTTAATCATAATTTTGTTTCATTATTTCCTGTTGTTTTTATATTTTCCAGACTGCAGCAAAGTGTTTCCTTGTTGTTGTCGTGGTAAAAATTTTGAAAAACTTAAGAAAAAAAGATGAATCTCATTTTAAAGCTCAGTATTGCTGCATTTCTTCTTGACACACACACAAAAAATTACATATTAAAACACAAATATTTTGCAGAAGTCATTCTTTTCCGTCTCCATGCAGGGAGGTCTGTCAGTGGACTCCATCTCCGACCTCGTAGAGAGTCAGTCTCGCCTGTTGGAGGCGCTGCAGCTGTCTCACCCGGCCGAGCTGGAGCTGAAGAAATCAGCAGGTGGCGGCGGCGGTGGCGGCGGCTCGTCGGAGGGGAGGACTCAAACCAAACTGAGCCTGAACCCCATCTACAGACAGGTGCCGCGGGTGCTGGAGAGGTGCTGCAGCCACATGGAGACTCACGGTGAGACTCCGGATCCACGACTACGCTGCTTTTCAGAGTCTCCGAAGAAAAACCAAGTGCTTCAACTCCATTGGTCTTTTTAATAAAACTGTCTGATGTTTCATTTCGTGTCTGCAGGTCTTCAGACTGTTGGAATTTTCCGGGTTGGCAGCTCTAAGAAGAGAGTGAGACAGGTGAGGAAACTTTCTGTTCGCCAACATCTGCAGCTGATTTATTTATGAGCATCAGGACGAGTTTTTGGAGTTTGTGGATTCATTTTCCTGCCATAGATGTTGAAGGTTGAGCTCATTTTAACTTCTTTTCTCACTGTTGTCTGATTTAATCAACAGCAGCTCATCATTTTCTGTGAGATCATCACATGTTTGGAGTGTTTCTGTCCTGTTCGAACCATGAATCGCTCAAAAAGGTCAACTCTTCATGAGCTCAGATGTAAACAGCTTTGTGATGATGCATTTTTCAGCTCAATCCAAGAGATTTTTAAATTGTATATTTGGCTAAAAAGAAGCTGGAGATTTTTTCACCACCCCTGAGACACTTCATCCATCATTTTAACACAAACATTCAGTCTGAAACGTACTAAATTTGGAGATGCGTGGCCTCCACGCTCCTGTCAGTCTTCATTGTCCTCTGATGATGTGGGACTTCCTGTTATGGAGAAATCGTGTCCGTCGGGGGAAAAATGAATCCTTTTTGACTTTTGAATCTCTCTTTATTTTTTATTTTTGGCTTCATCTGTCGTCATGTTGTCTCTGTGTGTGTGTGTGTGTGTGTGTGTGTGTGTGTGTGTGTGTGTGTGTGTTCTCCAGCTGAGGGAGGACTTCGACATGGGGGTGGACGTCCAGTTGGACGAGGAGCACAGCGTGCACGACGTGGCGGCGCTGCTCAAAGAGTTCCTCAGAGACATGCCCGATCCCCTGCTGCCCAGAGAGCTTTACCCCGCCTTCCTGCACGCCAACCGTAAGACCGCACACACACTTAAACACACACACACACACAGAGTGACTGAGCAGCAGCGTGACCTGTTACCCATCATCCCCTCTGTGCCTCCTGCAGTTCTGAGGGGAGCAGACCAGCTCCAGTACCTGCAGCACCTCCTCTACCTGCTGCCTCCCTGTAACTGCGACACCCTGCTGCGCCTCCTCAGCCTGCTGCACACGGTGCAGAGCTTCGCCCAGGACAGCGTGGGGACGAACGACGAGGAGGTGGGCGGCTCGTGAGAGGAAGAAAGAGTCTTTTTATGGCTCTTTGTTGTCTTTTTGCACCTTTTTGTGGTTGTTTTGCATCTTTTTAGTTGTTTTTCCGTGTTAGTAGTTGCTTTGCATCTTGTTGTGGTTATTTAGTGTCTCTGTGTAGTTGCTTTGCATGTCTTTAAAGTAATCTAACGGTGCATCAGAGTATCAATAACCTGATTATTGGACCAGCTGTGAACAGAAGATGCTGTTGTTGCATTATGGGAAAAGTAGAATAAAGTATTTTTAAGATTTCTCAGGATGTGTTTGCTTACGTTGCACCAGTTTTAAACATTTACAACTCGCTCTACATCCAGATTCCCGGTAACAAGATGACGGCTGCCAACCTGGCGGTGATCTTCGGCCCGAACCTGCTGCAGAGGGAGCGAGGAGGAGACCTGAGTCCTCACATCTACGCCATGGGGATCGAGGACAGCACGGCCATCATCAACGTGACACTGGTGCTCATCCAGAACCACAGGAGGCTCTTCACGGTACGCTCACACACTCACACGATGTTCTCTGGTGCAGCTTTTTTAGATTAAATAAAGTTTTTTTTAAAGCTTTTTTTATTTTGAGCTTAAAGTTATACAGAGAAATCCAAACTCACACACTTTGCACTCGTGTGTGTTTGACCCTCCAGGTTTCTGCAGAGCTGCAGCAGGAAGTCCTGATGAGTCTGATCCAGACGGACCCGGACATCATCGACTATCTGCTGCGCAGGAAGCTCAGGTAACCACGGCAACAAGTCTGTTTATCACCCTCCTAAAAGCAACAACTTTCAAACCGTGTGACTGTGACGTGTTTTCTCCGCAGTGGCAGTCACCTGACAGTAGAGAGCAGCAGCGAGTCGGGGGGTCGTCGGGACACGGGGGCGTCTCTGGACTCTGTGGGAGCCTCCAGCGGGAGTTTGTCCCCGCTGGAGCCGCCGTCGCCGCTCTTCCCGCCCGACGGCAGCGGCGGCGAGGGCAGCCTGACCAGCGAGGTTTTCCTCAACGTGCTCAAGCTGAACCAGAACAGGAAGCGACAGGAAGCCAGAAACGGTACTCGATCGGCGGGGTTACGTCACGTGTTGAGGGAGGTTCAATGAGTTCAAGTTGACTATTTTTATTTATTTTAATGTAAATTTGGGATCTAAAGTAAAACTTAAATTCTTAATCCAGTTGAAGTGATTTTTAAAGGCTGATATCAAATATTTGTAGCCTTCTTTTTTCATTAAATTTGACAACGTATACAAATACACATTAATACAAACAGATAATATAAATAAAACTGTTTCATAATTAAAAAAATGTCAAAATAAATAGAAGTTTTTAACACAAACACTAAAATCCTGACTGCAGCCTCATTCACAGGTGCTATTTTGGATGATAAATGTGACCACAGCACCACCTAGCTGTGAAAGGGAGTTAAAGGGGTTGAAAGAGGAATAATGAGATCAAGTTATTTATAGTTTATATGTAAAAAAATGTGCTTTTTTAAATGGGTTTTTTACATTTTGACCTTCTTTGAACAACTTTTCTGATGTTTCAAGGCTTCATGGATGATTTTAGCATTTTTTAATTTTTTAATTTGAACGAAAAAGGCAGAAGAAGAGAATTAAGTAATAAGAGGCTTAAGCCGGAGAAGTGACGGTCTGAACTGTTTCCTGGTTTCGTTCCTCCAGGTGACGTCTCTCCAGGTAAATCCATCCGCCACATGCGTCAGTTCCACTCCCATCACAACCTGCTCAGCCTCGCCCAGCCCTCCTCTTCCTCCTCCTCCTCCTCCAGACTCCACGGTCAGGACTCTGAGGACCGCCGGGGCCCGCTGGGCTTCACGCTGGGCGGCGGCAGCGTGAGCGGCAGCTGCTCCAGTCTGAGCGGCTCGACGGAGAGCAGCATCTGGGTGCGACAGACGCCGCCGGAGGAGAGCAAACCGTCACCGGCGGCTAATTTCTGGGACTTTTTCACTGGGAAAGGGTCGGGCTCGGAGACGATGGTATGATGAAGGGCGAGAAGAGGACGAGCGTGAAGGGAAAGAGAGTGAAAGAGTGAGCGTGTGAGGTCGGAAACTTCCAGGAGGATGTTGGAATTTCCAACTTTTCTGGCACCTCTGGAAGGCAGCATGTGATGATGGGAATCAGAACGTGAAGAAGAAAGAAGATTTGTGTTTGAAAACTTCAATGATGAAGATTTTCAAGCCCAACACGGTCGCACAGAGACAATAAAAGAAGAAAAAACTGTCGATGAGATTATCAGGAAGTGGATGCAGTAATAATTTGCGATGTAAATAACATATATGTGATTTTACAAACACAGAACTGTGTAATTAACTCTAGCTGCATGGCCTTTACTAACACTTTATCCACACTGACACCAAACCAGGCTCCTTTTGGTTTTCGCTGTTTTCCTGTAAGCTGCAATAAGCTACGTTTTTCCGTAGATTTAAACTACAAAAAGGAACTTTTAGCTATCCAACGTTAAGCCAGTATAACTGTGGGAATTCAAATCGCCTAAAGAAACCTCAGCAGATTCAAAGAACGGAGGCACAAATTAGATTTTTTTAGCACTGACGTGGTGATTTGCAGTTGAAAAGATGTGGAGACTTTGAGCTTCAGAGGCTGGATCCTCTGGAAGTCGCCCTCAGTCAGGCTGGACCTGCTTCTCCTCCCAAAATCAATCTGGACCAAACACGTGGTGCGTTCAGGTGCAAGTTTCAAGATGCATTAATATTAAATTCACATAACATGGAACTCTAACAGCTCAGGTCGTCATCTGACCTGATTAATGTCTGTTTTCAGCTTCACTTTTAACTTTGATTAAAATAATAATCCAGGATTGTCAGTAGAGGGTGTGTTATCTTCATTTAACCACAAGAGGGCGACATCCACCACATCAGCTCAACCTTGTACACCTTTACTTGCTTCTCCCAACATCTACAGACTCATATACTCTTATAGATAAATACATTAGGTTAAGGTTTTATCCCTGAACAACTAGAAACAATAAAACATGTTTGTTTTCAGCCTCGTTTTCGTAGAAATCCATATTTCCGTTGTTGTATTTCCTTTTTTTTGCAAAAGTTGTACAGAGTCTCTCCTTCATCTCAGCAGGTGAACATAATGTCGTCTCCTTCGGATTCCTTGTAGGAAAACAAGATATATTTTGTCCTTTTGACGCAATTTTTTTTTCTATTTTGTTGTAAAATCTGTTAAGGTGTGTTAAGACTTAAATGTACCTCCTGCCTGCAGAGAATTAAACGTCAAACTACCTCCGTGTTGTTGCTTATTGTTGAACGTGCTGAGAGAGGAGGGATGAATGTTGAGTTTTGGTCAAACTGCTGGAAACTGAGAGGGAATAAGGTGAGTCAGAAGATTAAAAAACCCCTCCAGGAAAGATGATCTCACTGTTTAGATGCTGCAGCCATCTGCACTGCTGGTTTAGAAACAACTGCAGAAGACCAGATGTTTAAAACTTCATCTGCAGCATCTCTTCATTCAATGTAAGTACTGAATGCAAAGTTCACAGTCTGAGATTTTAGATTTTGTTTTGGTGTCTTTAAATATGTTTTTCATCTTTACTTTTCAGCAGGAAACAGGAAGACTTTCGGGACTCGAAGCATCAGAACCAGGATTCTTCATCGGTAAGTTCAAGCTTCGTCTCCTTTGACTCAAAACTGAGATTCCTCACATTTTTTATGCTTCTGACCCTTAAAAATGAGGAAAAAGCTTCTATTCGTTCTAGAAAGAAAAGTTTGGCCTTTTAGAAGACATTTGTTATGAACGGTGACTCCTTTTATTTATAACATTTCACTTTAAAAAACTTAAGAAGTACATTTACCCGGTTATTATCCAGACCTTATTTTTTAAAAGAAGGCAACAATTTGAAGTTCTGTAACAAATTTTGCTGGTTTTATTGACTTTAAAAAAATGTGAGAAGTTATTAAATAATAGGGAAAATTCAAGTGTTATATAAATGCTTTGAACTCACTGTGTAATTGTGTAAATTTGCAGAAATGATGACAGCAAACATCAGTAAAACTGCAACTTCTGCAAACGTCTTCGATAGAAAACAGCAAAAAGCAGGTAAGACTTTGTTTTTTTTTGTTTTTTTTGTGTCGAGTTTTCACTTCTTCATTTGCGGTGAACTTGGTTTAGTTAAAGAAGTGAGAGAAACAATGACTTTGTACACGTTTATGTCCACATAGCAACAAAATTAGGATAAACAGTTTATGTAAACAGCAGTGAAAGATTATAAGTTCACTGACCCCACTGAAAGTCACGTTTAGCTTAACTGACAACATATTTTACTAAAGAGCCCAGTTTTTAACTGCTTCATCTCTAAGTGTTCAACTCAAGACATTTTCCTAAAAAAAAATTAAGGAAGTCGCAGAGTTTTAATCAAACCAGACAACAAATAATTTCAGATTGAAAAAATTAGATTAAATATAATTAAAGTTTTCAAAACAGAACAATTTGTTCTTGTTGCAACTTTTTTCTCTTAATTCTCTAACTTGTAATATGATGGTGTTTTTTTCACTCTATAATTATAACTTTAGTCTTGAAATCTTATTTTGTGGCCCTGTTCATTCTTTCTACAAACACTGATTTTAATCTGCATGCAAACGTTTTTAAAATGATTTATTGTTTCATGGTTTAATCTAAAAGCTTTATATATTTAAACAAAACCAACCAATAAATAACGTCTTCAAAACTATTTGAACATTTTCAACAACAAAACCTTTTTTTTTAACCAAAAACTGATTGTTTAATATATAAAACACAGGAGACAGTGTTGATTATTTCATCTTCAAAACCAGTTTGCTTTATTTCAAACAGTTCGGACACCATCACAACCAGCCGTCATTCTCAAACTTCACTGCATCTTCGTTTGCTCAGGTTGAGCTTCAGATGACAGCGAGCGGCGGCAGCAGCCTCGCAAACGCCCACAAAACAACTCGAGCTCGATTCTTTGTCCTTCAGAGACATTTGAACGAAAACCGAGACGTTTCGCGGCCAATTAAACATCAGCAACAAAAAATAAAAACAGTGAAAACTCTTTTGTCTGTCTGAGTTTGGTGCCAAAATAAAGGCTGAACCTTCTGAAAAGACTCAAAACACCTTGATTTTTTTTACCATAAATCTGCTGTGATTCAGCCTGAATGTGACAAACAAAAAGGTCTTTATAATAGAGAGTTAAAAAGCTCAACCAAGTCAAAATTCAGTGTCACAAATTTGCAAAATAACAAACAAATGAGTTTGAATCTTCTCCGAAAGCATCATTCATACTAGTTTTGGATAATTAGTTAATAATGAGGTTGTTTTGCGTCCGTGAGGCTGCTGCCGTGTTGCTCGCCGGTTACAACGTACGATAACGAAGCGTCGATGACACATTCAGTCGCTGCTCGCCGTCACATGCTGAGTTCAAAACATTTACATTCTTGGTGAGTCTGAAAAGTGGGAGCGATGTGGACGACAGGAGCCCTGAAGGGACATTTCAGACGACAGGACAGTGGAAACTGTCAAAGGAAAAATCCACCTGCGGACGTCAGTTTTTGATATTTTGAGTAATTTTGAGACAAATATTGGTATTTTCCCATGATGCCTTTCTACAACCCTCACAGAAGAAGCTGTTTTTAATCAAAAAACAGAAGCTTCTGATGCGTAAAAGTTTAACTTGTTGGATAAAAACAAAAACCTGAATCAGGCGGGTGGATTTTTCCTTTAAATCAGTGATGCACAGAACAGTTTTGGGTCAGTTTTCTTCCTGCACAGCAGTTTCTTGTAAGAGAACTTCTAGTTATTCATCAAAATGAGTGCGTTTTAATGAAATCAGTGGTTTCTGTTGTCATACTGTGATCAGTCGGATTACATATTAGCTCGTTTTGTTTGGTTTAGGCTGCCTGGGATGTCGGATGGGCGGGGCTTGTTGCTTTTTTTAAAACACCAGGCGTATTTATTCATCACCAGAATAAAAGTATTTAGAGATATAATACCAACAACTTTTTTAAAATTTAGGTCTGCTGATTATTTTCAAGCAAGCAAATATTTATATTCCAATAATAACATCTGTATTTATGTACACATCGACATCTCTCGTCACATCCTCCCAAATTAAACCAAAATAAACTTCAATTATCCAAAGCTGCCTACACAACAATGGTAGACTAGTAAAATTAGTGAAATATATCAAAAAAAACAAGTGAAACATCTAAGAAAACGAAGATAACATAGACATTCATAATAATAATAATAGTATTTAAATAAAAAAGAGCCTTTTTTCAACATGAGTTTCCAACATTTTGTCCGATCAAACATTTCAATCAGTCCTGTTTAAAGACGATCACAGTTCGACGACCAACGATTTCTATCGACCAGCTCCAAACTGAACCTGTGGACTCTGACCCTTTAAATAATGCGCTCTTGTGCTTGTTTTTGTTCATTCATACTGAGTACATTTCTCCTTTAAAAAAAGCCTAAAAAGCGAACACATCATTTTGGTTTTATATGAAAGCGACTTTTACACGAGTCCACAGTTTCTTTTTGGTGCCCGAAAACAACCGACGCTTCAAGTCCTGTGAAACCAAAAAAAAAAAAACATGAGAAAGACTGATGGAAACGAAGTGGATCGATTCCCAAAAACAGATCCGACCTTCCTTCCATGTGGGTTAGTTGAGTTTTAAGAGCAGCACAGACAGGAAAAGGACATAGTGTTGACTTCAAGTCTTAACCCAGTGAATGAAGGGGAGTGTGAGGGACGCGTCACCTTGAATCACTTCCTTTCCGTCAGTCGTTTACGGCGTTTTGAGAACTTTGAGCCAAGCGAGATGAACTTGGGGACACTTTTCTATGGTTGTAATCAACAGATTTAAACTATTAAATGAATATGACTAATTAGATATGACTTAACATGGACCGTCACTTTTTATTTAACTTCAACGGCGTCTGCAGGGTTTTCAAATGTCTCAATTTCAAGGGGTTTTAAAACTCAAGGTTAGGTCTAAATTTAGCCAAAGATATGCATTTTAAAATAAAAATATAATAAAGTATTGATGCAGCCTCATTGTACATTAATGTTGATTTCAGCCCTGCATGAAAAACGCAGCCTCTCGGTCATTTGAATGTGGCACAGTGGGATGAAAACTAGCTCGGCTGAAGCTAACTCAGCTTTTTTTGCAAGACTGCAATGCCAGTTTTGGTGATAGTTAATAAAATACAAGCTCACACTGATGGTAGACTAATTAAAAACACTTAAATACACAAAACCCTGACCTCCTTTGCTTCTGTTGTTGCACTTTGAAATAAGACTTGAAAGGAAAAAAAAGAATTTCAGAATAAAGTACTTTTTTTTTTGTTACAAACTCATCTTGTAAAAAAAGTGCTTTTCTTCAAAGAGAGACTTCGGATTTATTCAGACGTGTGTCTTATGTCGTTAAACAGGTCAGGCAGCAGCCCCGTTTTTTATTTTTCTGTACATTTTAACATTCAGATAATACTTGACCCACCGCCCGGGCCACTCAGCCACTGCAGAATGTAAACACCTGAACGGCTGCACGGAGCCTGTTTCCATTCACCATCCGTCTGCTGCAGCTCTGGTTCAAAGACTGACGCGGTGAGCTCGTTTGTTAAGCCGGGACAGCCCGGTCGGGTGGAGCCGCACGAGCTTGGCAGTGTAAAAACAAACTTTACAAAAAGATATATAATAAATGAAAAAAAACCCCTACATTTTCGTTTAATTGTGCGTTAAGTGAAAAAACGGAGGTGAAACAGGACGTTGTTGTTCGTCAGCAGGATCAAGTTACGAGAGAGCAGGTACGACCTTTTTAACCTCAGAGGTGATTAACCGACCATCAAAGCGCCGTTTAAGAAAGATATAACTCCTCCTAATAACAAGTTAATGATTAGAGCTGAAATAATTGGTATTTTTTGTTTGTATTTTTCGGTTGTGGCCCTTTTGTGGGACTATAAGTAAATATGAAAACACAAACTTCAGCCTGAGACATTAAAATGTCTTTTTACTGTTTTCTTACATTGTATGGACTAAATTTGAGCCAAAACAACACTAACAATGGAAATAATTGTTATTTGAAGCCCTACTGGAGACTTTCGACTTCAAGAATTGATGGTTATTATTTGGATGGTTATTATAAATGCCAAATATAAACAGCATTCGATTATTTTACAATTTATTGAAATATTATGTTGTGAAGGACATTAAGAAGCAGATTTAACCTCATTCTTGAGTATTTGTCATCATATTTCTGCAAAGCTGAAGAAGTATTTGCCATGCATCGGAGTATTTATAGTCTGGCTGCCACTGATAATTTTTACTAGTCATTGTTAATTTTTTTAAGAGAAAAGTTGCCAATGTTGTCCTTTTTGATTTGTTTTATAACTTAAGTAAAGTAAAGAGTCAACAAATCAGAAGTTGTTACCATCCTGAACTCTTAGCTGTTCTGCTAAATTCAATTTTAAAAGACAAAACTTATCAGATTGAGCCGTTTTGACCGTCAGTGGACTCGCTGCACATCCTCAGACCAGCAGCATCACTCAGCATTTCTGAGGGCTTCGGTTTAAGGTTCTGGAGTGAAAAACATGTTATGTAAAAGACGTAACCGGCTGCCAGAGCTGCAGCTGCAGGAGAAACACTGAAGCCAGAGAGGATATTTGTGATTAGTGGCTGAGATTATGGGATGTACATAACCAGCTGCAGCACTTTGTATGGAAGTGTTAGAACCTGCTGTCCTGCAGTGAGGAACGAAAGGACGAGACGCACCGAACGCAAACATGTAACCTGAACGCGACGAGACGGTTCGGATGTCAGAACTGTCTTAAAGGAAAGAAAAACGACTTGTTTCTGTCTTTGTCCCTTTTAAAAAATGGAACAAATTGTGCATATTTTATTTAAAAAAGTCAAAAATGTTAATGTTAAAACGGCACAAACCTTTGAGAGAAAACTGCAAAGGAGACTCTTCCTGTCAAAACCACGAAAACAAAAAAAGAAAACACTTCTTTAAAAAAGTTAGCTTATGTTGTTTAATGCTGAAACACCCGAGCACCTTTCGGTCACTGTCTTCCTTCGTTTAGCTTTTTCGTCTGTGGCAACAAACACGACTCGCAATGGCACAACACGCCTGAAACCTTCAATCACTGTTTAACAAGATATTTAATCACTGAGTGCGTCTTTTTAAACTTTTATGGGGTTGTTGGTTGTTTAAGGGTCATTTAGTTTTTACCAAATTACCTGTAAAACATCATTTTCTACAGGGGAGCACATTGGAATAAACTCATTTTTACTCAGACTTAGTTTAGTTTGTTGTTTCGTGCTTCGAGATGCTGATCTTCACTATTAAAAGACACTTTTTCAGCAGTATGTTAAAGTAGAGAAACCTCAAATATAAACGCTAGATTTGTCAGTAATATTCAGTTGTTTAGGAGTAAGTTTTGCCTTTTAAACTTTAGTTAGGGTAAGAAACAAAAATTCCAACTTTAAATGTTTTTAATTAAGAAAACTAAAATAATCATCGCTTGTCTTTTAGGTTCGTCAACTTCTCTCCTTTGGCTGGTTTTCATTTCACGTCATGCCGTTAACACTTTACTGTTATTAGCACCACTTCATGATACAAACACTGCAAACCAGTAACTGCATCCCTGCACTGCGCTTCAAGTGTCAGTGGTTTATGTTGTGAGGCTGTCAGATCTTATTTCTTCGTCTCCGGAATGATTTTTTTTTTTTTTTGGGTGAAAGCATGGTACCTCTGTGTTAGCATAAAAAGCTCAAGTAGCACAGTGTAATATGGACACGAAAAAACCGCTAAAGAAGACAGTGATGACACCGATGGCTACCGAGGTGACGAGGAGGATTACAATCAGAAGTTGCCTAAGTGCCTCATCCGAACTTGATTGGTTTCTCTGCATCGTCTCAAACTGCTTTTTACCTCCAAATATGGACGTCTGTGCACACGGCGATGTCAGCCTCTTGGATTGGCATCACTCAGTCCTCCCAGCTGACGCCCCAGTGCAAAGCGAGTGTTACGGATTCAGCCATCTTGCTTTGTTTAAGGTGCTTTTTGCAGTGTGGGCTCAGAGGATTTTTGAACGGTCGTAATCCAGGAGGCTGGCACGCGACCCGAACACGTCTCAACCGATCCGAGTGGCGCTCCAGTGCAAAGCTCCGCCTACAGGGAATAAAGCCTGGATACTTATGTGAGCGTACTGGGCGGAGCCGGTGGCAGGCATAAGCACCTCCCCCTCTGTTGAGTGACAGTCTGTTGGGGATTTACCGCCGGCTGGGTCAGTCTCTGGACTGGTAGAACAGGATGTATCCCGACTCAGAGTTCTTGGAAATGTCCGACGTCAGACCGTAGAACTCCTCGATCGCCTGCGCGTCTATTTTCTACAAAAAAAAAAAGATAAACATTTGGTTATCAGCAGTTTTCTGCAGTAAAACTACTTCTTTTTTTTACAATTTGATGGCACTGAACTATTCAAGGATTAGTTCAACATTTTGGAAAATACACTTTCTCTCTTAATAGCTTGTGTGTGTCAAGTTTGAGCTAAAGCAAGGCGCTAATTAGCTTAGATTAGCATAAAAACTGGAGGAAACAGCTAATCTCCGTGTTTTCAAACCTCACTGTGATGACAGATGTTAGCAAGTCACTGCACCCAGCTGTCCTGTAGAGATTAAACAAGATTTATGCGAATATAAATGCTAACTAGTAAGCTATAAAAAACTTGCTGTAAGTGAATTTTCTCCTTTTCCAGGCGTTATGCTAGGCTAACAACCTCCTGACACCACCTTTAAACGTATATTCTTATTCAACTCTTAGAAAGAAAGCAAATATATGTATTTTACAAAATGATGAGCTTTTTCTTAAGCAAACTTCAGTGTTGGTTTCCTCCCAGGAATATGCAAAAAGTATATAGTAACATTGCATTTTGATCCTTTAATTTGCTAGATGTAAAAATTTGTGACCTGTTACATGATCGAGCAATTAATATATTCTTAATTATAACATCTTAAATCATATCTCCAGTTTTTAAAGTTACAGGCCTCAGGCTTGAAGGCCAGCTGTTATGTAACGGTTTCACGCGGCTTTTGTTTTCTTTCGCCTCCAAAGCTTCATTTAAAATCAAGTATGTTGACAAGAATGTGGTGAACGTCCCGAGACTCGGCCCTGACAACTGTTATTTATTTGGCATTGCATCTTTCCCCAGAGAGGGAGAGAACAGGGCTGCAAAAGTGATTATATTTTATAAAATACACTTTGGGATTTGTGTTGAAAGAAAATTGGCTTCAGCTTTAGAAAACTCAGGTGGAAAGACACAAGAAAAAAGAAGATAAAACTTCTAAGAATGAAAAAGAAAGCTAGAATACAAGGGAGGGTAAATCTCCAGAAGAAACATGTAAAAAAAAATGACAACTTAGAGTTTCTGTTGCAAACTCAGCAGAATCTGACAGAACTCTGCCAGCTTCTCTCCACTGGACCAGATGTTCAAGTGGGCCTCGTTCCCGTCGTAGTGGAAAAATACACTGGTGATGGGATTAAGGTTTAAACAGCAGCCCTTCATGACTGGGACCGAGCAGTTTCCTCTGTATTCAAACAGCAGGGTGACTTCTCCCGAAGTAAAACAAACCATTTTAATTGAGCAAAAGTTCCCAGAGGAGAAGATTGGATGTTTAAATGGGCAGAACTGGAGCCACGCTTGGATCAGAAAGGAGGCCCACAAAATATAAAGTAGTCAAATATGAAGAATATGAAAGCTGAGCCCGTACGGAAACCGAATCATACCAGTGGTTTTGCTTGTTTTTACTCGTTTCCTACGACTTATTTCAACATCACATGACAAATAATCATTTTAAGAGACATTTGAATGTTATTCTGCTGTTTCAGACAACCGAAGGTTTCCATTAATTAGGAAACTGTTGAAACAAGTTTGAGTCTTCACTGATTTACAAGAAAGTTACAAATATTGTGGCGTGATGCAGTGCAGCTTTTTCAAATCAGTGAGCACTTAAAATTGAATTATTCCAATGATAACTTTGCAACTATTTCGAGAATAAATTGAGATTTACTGCAGCTGCTCAATCAAAGTTAAAGAGTTCACAGAAACTCTGTACTGTTCAATACAAACAACTAAGTTTACATTAAAAACATTGGCAAACATTTAAAAAATTCATGATTTATAGTTGAGAGCTACAGTTTTCAAAATCAATGCTTCAGTCCGATTAAAGGGAAGTCTGAGTAAATGCTAAAATCTCTAAATTTATGCCAGATTATGAATAAATTTAACATCGGACAATAAAACTGATCATACCTTATTGTGCAAAAGCATCCGGTCATGGATGTTAATTTCTTGAATGTAAGGGAATTAAATTTTTGTTGATATTTCATTAACATTGTCAAATATGTCGTGTAATTCTGCAAAAAGATTACTGGATAATGCTGATAATGCTATTTTACAGGTATCTACAGATTGATTAAAGTAAAATTACTGTTTTGAGGATTTTCTGTAACTTTATCTGACTTTAAAAGCATCTCGTGTTTTGACTTCGTGCAACAGCTTATTTCCAAACTGGCCCTGAGAAAAAAAGGACAAATATTATACAACTTAGAAATCTCCGCTAGATTTTGTCTCTAATTACATTTAACAAACGCTGGAACGTTTAACCATCATGACTACACGGTCAGTTAGCCACTGATGGCTTGATTGCTGTGGCACGCCGTCCCTCTCTGGCGTGAGGAAAGAAAAACAAACTGAAGGGGTAACTTGGCTCCGGCTGAAACTCAGCGGCGTGCCGAGGCTTTGGCCGAGTTCTCATGTGGTTCACTGCCAGTGACTAAAGAGCTACATCGAGCTTTTGGCTAACAGTACCAACACTAGTGGAGCTATGCTTCTGATTACTTATCTTGCAGGGTTGGAGACGCTGTTTGATTCCCCTGCTTTAACTGAGAAATCATCACATTATTGTCACTGTCATGCTGCAAACATCTTTTGACTGCTGTCGTGTCGTGTCGGCTTCACTGTGCATGGAAACTGTTAGCCGAGCGCTATCACACATGCTAGGAGGATGTCAGACTGTGTTGATTCAGTGTCGGCTGCCATGTTTTCTCCTGTCAGCACATCAGGAGGAGAGCAGATGGTTTTGTAGTCGAAGCTGCAGGAGATCAGCCGTGTGACAATTTAAAAGAAGATCTCATTTGAGTGAAACTCCAGAATAGTTAGATGGGTTTTTTCCCCCTAAAAGTTAAGTTTTAACAAGCTCAAAGTTCTATTTTGGCATCACTTGCTTTAAATTGTTAAAATGAAAGGAAGGAGAAAAAAGGCTGGAGCAGACAGAGCAGCACATCATCCTGTCCAGGTCTTCCTGATCAAACTGATATTAGCTATAAAATTGCGTAACTGGGATGAATAATGTTTTAAAAACACAGGAAACCAAACGTCAAATGAAAGAGATCTACTTTTTCTTTTGCGTCTTTCTTATTATTCCTCCTTCATCCATCTCTTTTATTCTCTAGTCGTCTCCTGATTGCTAAACCCTGTTTTAACTCCTCATTAATTAGGAAAAGTATCTGGGTCGGCCCGTCGCAGGAAACCCAGACACAACATTCAGGGCGCCAGGATCTGCAGAGGCGGGAAGGATGGCTGGTTGAAATTCCTCTCCGGTCAGAACAATGTGGGACACTGTGGACAGCTGACGGGGATTTAAATCGCTGGAGATCTGCTTCATGTGATAAAAGTGGTGGCGATGAGTCGGTCGATTGAGTTTTCTTATGAAAGATGTTAACAAATTTAACCTTTTTTGGCCTCTTGATGCTGGTCACCTGTTTGCTTTTAGGAATTATTTTAAATTTTTAACTCCTGGAATTTAGGTTAAAGATGAGAGATGACATTTCTGCCGGTTTCTTTTTTTTGTAGCTTAAATCTTTATTTTAGTCTGATTCTTGTTTCTTAGTTATAATAATTTGTAACTGTTTTGTTTTAAAGCCTGTCTTATTTTTTTATCATCTGTTGATACTTTTGTTTGGTCAAATTCTCTATAAACGGTAATTTAACATGAATAAGATGCAAAGATGAATGTGAACCTATTGAATCTTTGTACAGTTGAATTAAGACAAATAAAGCAAAATGTTTTAACTCTATCCTCTAAGAATGTTTAAGATTAAACAGAATGGGATAGTGAATACTCAAACTTAATGTTTTCATCAATAACAAAGAGGAAACAGGATTGAAAATCCTCGTCTCACCTCTACGATGTCGTCGTCAAACAGCAGCCAGAAGCCGTGGCTCTTGACGATGGTGATGTAGTGTCCGCGGTTCGGACCGCTGCGACGGACGGGAGGAAAAACAAATGAGACACGTTATGAAGTGATAAACTGAAAATACATTACACTCCAGACTAATGAGGGTTTAATGGTGTTTTTTTGATTCCTGAGTAAGACTTTAAACTTGTATGCTGTTTTTGAAGCAGAAAAAAACATGAAGTAATTTTTCTTCAAACATTATTATTTAAAGTTCAGTCTTTCATTAAGGGATGTTTTGGGTAACTTCCTGAGTGGAAGTCTGAAAAAAACTAACAGGGGAACCAACAATATTTGAAAATTACAGCCTTTGTTCAGTCTGACTAGTGTTCTTTGTTTTAAATTTAAAAGATAAAGATGAAGAAGATGAATCATTCTTGGTTTTAAGGTTCAGCTGGACACATTTTAGTGATTTTATGTGTGTGTTCTTATGTTAAACCTGACAGGCACAGTGTGTTTTTATTAAGCCTTTATGAGGTGTGACAGAAAACATATGGTGCATGAACGCAGCGCTTCATGCAGAGAAACATGCAGGTGCAGGCACAAAAACATATGTAACTCAGGTTGTGATGATCAGAAAGCAATGAAACATGAAAAAACTCACTCATGAAGGTAACAGCTTGCACCTGCTGCATGCACAACACTGTGCAGCACCTCAGAATAGGAACAAGTGTCTTTTACATGATATGTGAACTTTGACACAATATGGCTCAATGTTGAAGGATTGTGTTGTCAATATGTTTTTCTTATGATGGATGGAAATATAAAACGATTTTGGACATTTTCAAAATAAAACTCCAATGAAATTTGACAAATACGGAGAGTTTCTTTGTTTTTGTTTGCTGATTTAATCTCTCATGATACAAAACCACCATTATAAGAACATAAGTTTATAGAAATCAGGTTAAAAGAGGCGCCTACCTGCCACAGTGTACGACGACAGCCACCAGGTCGTACATGCGGTCGGGGTTGGTGGCGTCCCCCGATGTGTTGAAGAGGCGGAGCTCCAGGGGGAAGACGACGCGATAGGACAGTTTGGTGTAGCGGTGCAGCTGGTCCATGTATTTAAAGCGCTTCAGGTGGAGGGCGAGGATCATCGGCAGCTTCTTTACCCTCATCCTGATGGAGACGGAAGGAGAGGGGAGGTTTTTAATGGCGTCTCAGAGGCTTCCAGTTTTTCCCCTTTGACAAACTAAAACAGAAATTATCTCTGAACGACACACTCAACTCTTTAAGAGGAACTTTTTGTGCTCTGGGAGTTTTCAAATCAGAAAGAAAATCTAAAGAACTGACAAAATGAAGAGCAAGATTTATAAAAAAGGTTTGTAGAAAGACGAGCAACGAGGGCGATTTGTTAGAAGATAAACTCAAGAGGGATAAAAGCTTTCCACGCTGATACCGTCACTGTTCCAGACTCCCTACGAGAAACAAGAAGTGTGTTTTCAGATGCTTTGTGCTCCTCTTAATTTAGCAAAAACCGTCGGCTGGCGCTTCTGCTGCATTCTGCTCAGTGTTAAAGGAAAGTGCATTCTCGTGACAGCACGGCCCTTTCAGGCTAATGGATGTAACCTGGTGCACTTAGCAGGCGCAGAAAAACTGATGGGTATGAAGAAAAATACATGTAGTTGTATTCACGAGCTAAACACACCGAGCAGACACTTTTCTAACAATAAGTTTGAGTTTTTTTCTAGTTGCAGTGGAAAATTTTAGCATGTAAAACTAAAAAACTAAGACCTAATGGCAGGTTTTTTTTACCCATAGTCCACAGCTGGTGAGTCAAACTAATGAAAAACAAAAAACAAAACAATGCTGTCAAAACTAATTTTCACTGAGTTCTAAAAAAAAATACTTATTATATTCTGAATTTGATGCAGCAACATGTTACACATCGTCCCAACACTTTTGGAGTCGGAGTTGTAACATCATGTCCCTCTCTGATTCTTTTAATACTCGTGTTGATGTTGTTAGATTGTGACAGGAAGGACCTGACTGGTTGCTATAGTAACATCAGATGTGGTTTCAGGGGTACCGTCTAATGGAACAAACTGCTCGCATGTTTTGTCCGCTCAGAAAAAAACTTAATGCTGCACATCGAGCGGTTATAACCGCCGCGACACGTAGACGTGGAGACCAGCAGACAGCAGCTTCGCTCCAAAAACACTGAAAACCAGCTCATGTGGTTCAAACAACAACCAGCTCAAAGTCGCTTTAATTCTGCTCTTTTATGAGCTGATCAGCTTCAGAAATGATGCAATGATAACAACAACAAGCTGATGATGTCACTCACCTTTTCTGGGCTTCCTGTTTGCTGCGACACTGCTCACAGTAGTATTTGTATTCACTACATAATGTCTCTGTGTTGCTGAAGCCTCTGTTCATAAAAAGATACACACATTTACTAACACATATCAACATTTAAGAGTCTTTAACGGCTGATTGTTCGGAGCATCACGTCACCGGAGACAGTGTGTGATGGAGGTGTTCTGCTCCACGTCCACCGACAGATCCAGGAAGTCCTCGTCTTTACTGCTCACCTGCAGGTTAAAGACACTCAAGGTCACATGGGTTCTCTTATTCAAACCACAATAAACTGTTATGCAACGCAGCTTTATAAACAGGTGAAGGTCCGACTATAAAACGTTTTGCACAGCTGATTTGTTTTTGGGTGAATAAATAAAAAGGAACTGCAGTCAAAACACTTGAAAAATATTTTAAAGTGCTTCTTTTTTCAAAAATGAATTAAAATAATAACTTTAATTCTGATAAAACGTCACCGAGGACGTATTTCTTCACTTGTAACACTCACAGCTTCACAGTTGAGGCAGCGCGTCTCATTGGTCAGTGTTCCCTGGAAGATCTCATGGACCCACGTCTGTTGCGTCTCCTTCCCTCCTTCCCCTTCTCCTCCTCCTCCTCCCTCACTTCCTCCTCCTGCACTTCCCCCTCCTCCTCCTCCCCCACCTCCTGCACTTCCTCCTCCTCCTCCTCCACCATTCTGCACCAGTTTTCCGTTCTGCTGTCGCTCCTGGCTCTTCTCCTCCTGGAGCAGGTCGGCGATGGTGTTGAGGAGGTAGTTGAGGAATTCGTGGGCATCCTGCTGCATGTAGTTGTCGAACAGCTCTGAGGAGAAACACATGAATACAATTATAAAAAAGTTTATAAATGAAAAGAAACAGAGACTGACGGAATGAAAACATGTGGAAGAAAGAGGAAACAGGAAGTAAACAACATCAGAATGAGTTGGCAAGAAGAAATAGAGCCAATTAGGATTGTCTCCTCTTTTTTCTTCTGCTTTCCGCTTCAGGGTTTTTGGCTGACGATTTTATTCCCTCAGCTGTGAGATGAAGCCTCAGCTGCCTCCTCTTCCTCCCTCCTCCTCCTCTTTCTCCCTCACCAATCAGTCAACTCAGTGGTGAAAAGGAAGTCTTAACAAAATACCCGATGAAAGAACGTCTCAGATTTTTACATTTTCTAAACACCTGCTGCTGGATGGATGTTTTCCTGAGGAAGAACGCAGGAAGTCATGTGTTTTCTGAGCGTCTGACAGAAGAAGCAGCAGCTGCACATTCTGGCAGCGACTCGTCGAGATCGACAGACTCGTTTCAGCACTTCAACCCGACAGCGTCACCGTTCAGTCACAAACACAACAACAACAACACACTGCAACGACTCCCACCGTTTTCTTTTCTCAGTCGAGAGATGAATTTCTTGGGAGGGATGACGCCGACTTTCTTCTTCTGCGTGGCGATGCTGTTGAACAGGTCGGCCAGGCAGGTGAGGAGCGACTCCTTACGACGTGGCTGCACCTTAAACAGAAGGACACACACCTGTCAGGCAACAGCCAATGAGCAGTTACCTTTCTCTGATGTACAGAACTACAAGAGACAGGTGAGGTGAGGCCTGAACCTTGAACACAGCAATATAGATGACCTATAAAATTTATATTTAACTCATGAATCCAGGTGAGAAGTAACTGAAAAAAGAAGCACTCTGAAGTCTCTCTTTTAAGGTAATTAAACAGCAGGTAAATGATTTCTATCTCCTGAAGAATGAACTTAAACTGACCCAAATATACGACAAGAGTACAGACAAAGAGGCTGTTTGGACCAAAGAGTTCAAGGATGAGATTCCCAGCATTCCTGAAGCTTTTTCTCAAACCTGAAATACTTCCAATGGAAGTGTAACAAACTGTAAATTCCACATTCATGAGGTTTTTCTCAAGTATTGTTTCAAATGCAGCTAATTTTTCATTTTGCTTATCAGTAACAGTCACAAACTCTGCAGCTCTGAAACAAAGCCTGAATTTTTCCCTGAGAGAAAAAGCATTTTCCAGATCGTCTTGTTGTCTCCCTTGTTGATTAATGTTATACGAAAGATAAAAACAAAGGCTCAGGTCAACATCCATAACACTCTCTTCCTGGTTCATGTGTCCTTAATTACAAGAATTACGTAATGATGTTCAAGGTTCACCAGCTTGATGATTCACCTGCATTTAAAGCTGTTAAATCACACCTCACTTTACAACCACCTGATGCTCTGACGCCTTGTTTTTGTTACCACATTTGACCTGGTTTTGTTGTAATAAACCATTCGAGTGACGATTGATAAGTTCATGACCTAACGTATGTCGGTAAATCTTGCACATTTATTTTTTAAAAACCCATAATGCAACACTTTATTACTTTATTAATGTAATGAGTTCACTCTGTAATGCAGGGCCGCACTGCTGAATACATGAATACAATAAAACCTGTACTTTTAAGGGTATTGAAGGTATCTAAGGTGCATTTTCTTGGTCAGTCCGCCTTAAAGACCTGAGACCTGCTGGTTTCTCTCATCACTCACCTTGTACGCCAACACCTTCTCCCTGAACGGTCGACAGAAATACAGAGCCTGCAGCACTGAGTTACAGTAGCAGGTGTTGCCAAACTGGGAAAAAAAGGAAAAAGAGACAGAATATGAAGGAGGAGGAGCTCCTGAGGTATGTTTTTGCACTTAAATCAGCCAGTAAAGATGCACTGCATATATATTTAGCATGAACTGAAGGGCAGCAAGTGTAATTGTTCTCCACTGACACTTACGTTAACCAATCCGAAGTAGTGTTCATTAACGGGAAACTGTTCCGGTCCAATCTCCTTTTCCAAGGCAGAGGCATTGGCGCCCTGAAGAAAAGGATAAATAAAGAAGAAGAAGAAGAAGATTTAATGGATTTTCTGGACATTTCTCATCTAAATCAAGACACCATCTGTGGGAAAGTTGAAAAATGCAGTGACACGGCAGTATTGTTAACATAATTCTTCAAAAAACCGGTGAAATGATGCATCAGAAACGCTGCTTTGTTCTCTAGTTTCCTCTCCTTTTGTTTTCTGTTTTCCTGCTCTATGTTCTCTCTGCTCTGCTGAACTGTCGACCATCTGTTTGTTGCAGCTGTTTTTCCTGCTTCATTTCTTCCGCTTTTCTCCCTATTAGTCGTTTCTCCTCGTTTGTACGTGTTTCGAAACACTGACAAATATTACTCTTTGTGTTGCGAAGTACACTCTGTTACGAGAGAAGACATGAAATGTTTTAATTTCATGGTAGAAATATCACAAAAATTGGCTTGTCTCATGATATTAAATTAACTTTCAACTGCATTTTTTTTTACTTCAGGGATTTTAAGACTTAATAACACTTCAAGTTGAACATTTCGGGTGAAGAAATTGGCAATTTGAGGTGACAGTTATAATCTCAGTTTTAGGTTGAATCATATTAGATCATAATTTGCTAAATTGATTTAGAAAGAGAGTCAAATTATATCAGGTGTTTCCAACAGTTTTGACATGTGGGTGGTGAATGTGTTACTAATATTTAAGGTCACTTCCTGATTTTGTTAAACAACAGAGAGATGTTACAACATGAACATAAAGTCCACCTTTATTTGTGAATAAAAGAACATTCATTGCCTTTATAAGCAAAACATGATCTAATTCTCACTTCAGGTAACAATTTAAAAGTCTGCACCTTACAAGAAAAGCACCAACCTGCAAAAATGTGCCAAAACAACGATGACTTATTTTTAGTGGTGGGACTCGATTAAAATTTTTAATCGCGTTAATTATAGGGTCTGTAATTAATTAATCGAAATTA
>JAQMCX010000039.1:14282951-14330688 GCA_029814765.1 Acanthurus leucopareius | reverse complement strand
GCGTTAAAATCTTTATCGCGTTAAAATCTTTATAATTAATTGATCGAAATTAACGCGTTAAAGTCCCGGCCCTACTTATTTTAGATTTTATCAGAAAAGTTTCCCTCAAATAAAGTTCAGAAGGATAAAAGCCTTATAACACGAGGTTAAATATGAAAAAAAAAGCCTGTGGGCTGTGTGTCACCTTTTATAAACAAGTGAAAAATCTTGTTTGTAAATGTGCAGAAAGCAAAAATCTGTCTGTGTAAAGCTTTTGCACAGGTTGCATAAACACTGAGGTTTCGCCGCCGTGAGAAAAAAAGCACTGATTTGTGAAAATTTGACTACAAGCAGAAACAAAGCAGCACTTCAAGTTCACACACTGTCTTTGATCCTGAAATAACACACACACACACACACATTTTTTACATTACAAGCAAAAAAAACAAAAAAAAAAAACAGGTTTTGGTTTCTCTACTTGGTGATTTACTCAAGGCAAGCCAATAAAGAAGGCTTTTCAGAATAAAAGCACGTCTGTTTCATAAAGGCTTAATGGCAAAAAACATCGACGTTGCTTCCGACTGGTTTCAAAATCAGGTTGCTGAATCATTCTGAAAACTGTGACTTTTGCTCGATGAAGCAGCTTAAAAAATCTTTGCTTCTCCTGTTGTTGTCCAAATTTATCAATCTATTTCGGTAAACGGCTGACTCATAATACGCGTAGGGCACCGTGACTGAAGTCCGACCGCGTCTGACAAACCTTTCACATCACAAAACCTTTTGTTTCTGGGTGTCATTCAGCCTGAGCTTCTACAAATTAAACATGATATTAAGGCAGGAGAGAGGGTGAAACAGAGGGAGGAGGGCGATGAAAAAGAGACCATGGTAAGGATGACACAGCCTTTCCTTCAGGACGGGAGTGACTACGTAAGTGGAGGCACGCCGTGGTTACTCATCATCACACTGCAGCCCAAGTGAGGTCAACAAGAGACGAGTTATTTATCCAACAACACAACGTCCGACAAACACAGGGCTGCAAACACCAAAACTTCCTGATTTTAAAAGAGGAAAACAGAGAGGAAAAGGCAAATGTCTGTTTTGTGAAACAGATAAAAAGACTGAAGCTTGAATTCATTCATGTTTTTTTTTTTTTTTTGGTGGTTTAAAGTGAAACCTTTTGAAATGACTCCGTTTCCTGACCTGACCTGATGTAAATGAAAGCGAGCTGAACCCTGCAGGTGGTGAAGGGCAGCCTGACAACCAGTTTTTCTTTTAAATAGACGCTTCAGAGACAACTGGTTTCCAGACAGCGAGGCTGACTGACTGTTCGACGCTGCCATCATGTTAATTAATCATGACTGTCGGTCTGGAGGATGTCCTGAAAAAAAAAACAGGATTTCACTGTCTTGTTTCAGCATCTCGACAGCTTTGTTTTCAGCTGGATGGGTGTCACCTTCTAACGTGAAGAAAACAAACAGGCTTTTTTAAGAAATCGGTTTTATATTTAACTAAAAAAAGCCAAACAAGAATGTTAATGAACTCATCAAGTAATATTAGGATGGAAAAGCTCAAGAAACAGCTGAGCTCAGAATTAAACCTTCAGTTTCAGCTTTTAAAGGGAAAAAGGAAGAGAAGTCAAGTGCTTCGAAAGTTAAAAGCTTAGAAATATCTGCTGAGCTGTAAATCAAAAGCTTAATGGATGTTTTGTTGTGACTGTTTTGTCAGCAAACTTGTGATTTAAATCTCAAAATATTTGATCAATGAATGAGTAAAACATTTCCAAGAACTTGACCGAGCCTTCACATGAGTCAGTGTCAGCGCTGAAATGACACAACCTTTGGTACAATACCAAAAATATGAAGTGTTTTTAAAGTGTTCACCAATTTTCATTTAAACAAGGAAGTATTTCATCCATATTTTAATCATCTGTAACTGTTTTTATCATGTAGGATTGACAGTTTAAGTCCATTATCCTGATCTTCATGTCTTTTTTGACAGAGCACCAAAGGAAGCAAACATAAACTATAGCAGAACATAGAAACTCCAAAAGGAAAGTCCCAAAGAAAATGACCCTGACAATTATTTAAATCAAGCTTTAAGCTACTGACAGATTTTAAATCCTTGCTCTGCAGACTCAGTTTAGGTCTCAGAGGTGTGATACCCTTCCCTGATCAATTGTAAATATCCTGAAGCTTAACTGAAGCTAAAGTTCTTATATAAAAGTGTTCATAGAGCTGGAAAACACAGGCCTGTTGTGCCAGAAAGGTCCAGGCTAATGTAATATTGTGAAACTGTATCTGTTGTTGCCCTCCACTTGTCTTTATTGTAGAATATCAGCTAACTGATATAACTATATTAACATTAAACTGTCCAGACTGTCCACTCCCACCATCATCTTCCCATCTTGTAAGATACATTTTGCTTCCCTGAAATCATCAGCTGACGAACAATCCCTGAAGTGTTGCTGGATATCCGCCCTGCTCTGGTTTGTTGCAGCTCTACAAGTGACTTTCACGGTTTCACCGCTGATTTTCTGAACAAAAAAAACACACACAAACACCTTCCAGGCAGCAACTGGTTGGCTGCCAAAAGCGGCAAAGAGACCGAACAAAGCCGCCAGACACAGTTAATATTTAGCCTTGTAAGAAATTTGTCTAGTAGGTGCTGGTAATTTGCAACAATGATGCTGGCCTTCACACTTAAATAGGTTACACGGCGCGGTGTGTGGTCCTGAAAACACAGTGTGTTTACCAGCCACGCTGGCTGAGGAAGAGTTTATTTCTTTCAGCACACACACAGAAGAAGAGAGAGAGAGAGAAACACACACACACACACTAACATCAGCCAACAAATATAAAAGACTGCAGCAAGACTTCTTCGTGGCATCTGCCGGACCGTCTGTCAGCTCTGAAAGGTGCAGCGGGCAGAAACGGGATAAGTTACAGTCAGAAGTTAATCTTTTAGGTTTAAGCTCCACTGCCTGTCTCTCTGTCTTTGGCTACATCGCAAAATAAACAAGAGAAGAGAGTAAATTAAGCAGCGTTACCGTGTCTGACCCTTTTAACCTTGACCTGTCTGTAACAGCCTGGCAAACAGGTTGCTGAAGGATCTCTGTTCGAGATTAAGAAGCTGATGGAGCTCTGAGAAAGGCAGCAAGAATTTCTGCACAAGGATCAATAAAGTCTCATAATCAAAGCTTTCTTTAAAGCCATTATGGTGCACAAGAATGCAGAAGATTTAATTCTTTAAAAGCATTAAATGAGCTAATCACCCAGCAAGAGGCTTTAACTGTTAACTGGGAATCAAAGGGCTTTAAAACAGGAGGTAGAAGAAGAAAGAAGCACAAGCATAATGCGCTTTTATTAATTCTCATAAATGCTCAAACTACAAGTTAAGAAGTTAGAGTGAGAGAACAAGACTGTGTGGTTATTTTTTATGAAACAAAACCTTTAAAAAAGAAAAATTAGCCAAGCTTCAGTCCAGAGGAAACATTCAGGGTGTATCCCATGACAGGAAATGCTGAATTTCTCCATCAGTCACACGTTAAATGCAATGTCAGCTGGCTGATTTACAGATGTTTTAAACTTTAAAATCTTTTATGTGCAGCAAACCAGAAAAAAAGTAGCTGTGATAATGTTATTAATGTCACATTAAGAAGACCAGAGAGCAAACAACTTTGCCCCAGCAGCCTCAGAGGTCTGCCGCTGGGCTAGCAGCCTAAGCTAGCTAGTTGTCGCCCGTTGGTCAACCCTGCCCTTCTCGCATAAACAAACTACAAGCAAGCCAAATCTGGCCAATAAACTACCAAACAAGCTTCGTTTTAACATAATATCACCTTATTTTTAAAGTTAACCTCCGTATCTTTAAAGCCGGAGAGCTAACGGTAGTGTTAACAAGCCAAGCTGTACAACTTTCTGGAAACCCTGTGTGTTATTATCATGTTGCCCCTGTGAGGTTAGCAAACAAGCTAGCACGGCAGCTAGCTTAGCGTCCAGGCTCAGCAGCCCGGGCGCCGGACAGAGAGGCGCAGCGCGAAAAATACCAACGACACAGCCGATTCTCAGTATCTTACCATCGTACAAATCGAGGCGATCTTTCGGACTGTCATCAGTATTTCCATCCGTAAGCCGCCATGTTTGACCGAACCCCGATGTTGAAATTATCAGAGCCGATGCGGCTGCAGAGTTCCGGGAGAGCCTTCTGCCCCTGACTAGTAGTAGTGTGAAGATACACGGAGTGTCCTGCGCAACTTCCGGCCACGTGTTTCAAAATAAAACTACACATATGAATGTACCCTTAAAATTGATTTAAAATTTCGTTTTTATGTACGATCCTCGTTCTGGGTGGCTTTTAACCCTTTTCCACCGAAATGTGACCTCATGTTTTTTTAATATATAATAAAATTGTGTATTTTATTGCTATAGATATCACAGAATAAATGATAGTTTATATTTTCTCCTAGCATCAGGTGCCTCTTAGGTGCTCAGTTTGCATGTTTGAGAGAGTTTTCAGACTTCCAGATTCAAATAAATATTACTACGTAAATCTATAGCCTTAAATGTAAAAGCTAATGTAATTTTAAATATGCTATTATAATGACTGGAGCATTTTCAAATG
This sequence comes from Acanthurus leucopareius, assembly GCA_029814765.1. Lineage (NCBI taxonomy): Eukaryota > Metazoa > Chordata > Actinopteri > Acanthuriformes > Acanthuridae > Acanthurus > Acanthurus leucopareius. Next base: position 14,326,092 of record JAQMCX010000039.1, on the reverse strand, counting down.
CTTACATGCTAATAAATAAGAGGGGTAAACTGTTGTGACGTGCTACATGGTCTATTATCTCTAAAAAAAAAGTTTTTATTTTCTATTTTATATAAATGTATCAACATTTTATACTGCAAAATAGTTGATTCGTGTAGTTGTTTTAAGTAGTTAACCATTCTCTGCAGTGCAAAGTTTTTCTATTCTAATTTAAAAACTCATTTTTGCCACATTAAAAAATGCTATGATAAAAGAAGGACCGTGAGATTACAGTGTAAACTTCAGAAATGGAGAGAAAAAAAAAGAGCGTATTCTTTAAGTTTTATTTTGAAAGCATAAGACGTAGCTTCCGGCGTTGCTCGCCGTGTCTGCCAGCTGTCTGACTCGAACCAGCTTCCTCCGTCCAGCCAGGGAAAACTGTGAGGGAGTGTCGCCGACGCACAACTCGGTTACATTTGGTCCGTTCGATTACTGACTCGGGGCTACAATCAGCGGGCGGTGCTTTGTGGAGCTCACGGTGCCGAACATCATCTGTGTGTTATTTAAACTTTCATAAAATAACATAACAAGTGATCCGTAAAAAGTCGTGAATCTGATGTGTTGGTTTTGGCAAAAGGATGAGATTTTGGATGAGTTACAAGGAACAAATAATAACTTCAACATCTGATTTTCTTTTGTTTTTAATATTTTATTTTAGTATTTTTAATTTAAAACAATTTAAATAGCTGCCGGACAAAAAATAATGTTGGAAAAATTGTAAAAAATATTATTATTTTCCCCCTTAGTTCACTTATTTCTCCTTTTCTTCTTCTTGTAAAAGAATAAACTCACTCTGGAGGCCATTTACTGACATGAAGGGATGTTTAATACAGATATTAAAAGACGACTTTGGAGGGTTTTGTGGGGTTTTTTTTGATCTGGTGTCATATCTCTAAAAATATTTGGGCATTCAAGTTCATCATGCTGTGGGTGTGATACGGTTTCTGTTCCTTATAATAATTTTTATCTTTAACTCATTTCCTGTTTTTGCTTCTTTATTTCTCCGTTTCGCACTTACTCACTCACTAATTTTAATTTTAATGTTTTTAATTTTAATCATCACAAAATTATCGCTTTGACAGTGAATGACTATATTTATCTATACATCCATTATATATATATATAATCTATAAGACAAAAAACATCAATCAAACAAAACATTTGTTAAAATATAATTTTATCATCAGCACTTAAATTGTTATTTCTTAATTTGATCTTTTTTTCTTGGGCTTAATGAGCCTCCATAGCTCATTAATTATCCACTGACTTCTTCTCCCTTCTATAATGTGTCCAATTATAAACGAAAATAGCCTTAAAGTGCAATAAAAATATTTAAAATTTCAAATAAATCAACTTTAAACGAGTAACCGGTAGACTTGTTGACACTGGCAGTCGCCTGTAGTCTCATATTTTGGTGTTATGTGACCAATTCGTTGAGCAGCTTTATTGTTTTAAGCCTTCATTTCCTTGTTTGTTGGCCCCGGGAAGCTTAACGATGTCTGGGTCCCGGCTGGAAAGAGGAGCCCAGCTCCAGCTGCTCCCATGGGAATCTCCAAGGGGATGGATCAAACCTCCCTCCCTCCCTCCTTCTGCCTCATTCTCGGCTCTCTGTCCGCAGACAGACGCATCTGGACTCGGTGCGAACCTGAAAACTTTATTTTTGTGCACTTTTTAATGCATTTTATATTTTAAAAAGCGTGTTTAAACACTTTAAATGTTAATGTCTCTTTGCTTAAAGATTCTCAGGAAGGGTTTAACTTTTTCTGAAGAACAGAAGTCTGGAATACTTGGAAAATACTTGGGAATTTTGGAAGGATAACACACTTTATTCCAAAGACAAACAACCCGGGATAAACCGCAGGATATCTCAGGAGGCATTTAAGCTCTCCACATTTTTTTTATGGGAGTGTTGGAGTGATTTTCCTCGAGGCGGAGGGTTTTTTTGTTTTTTTTGTTTTTTTTGGGAAGTGTTGTTTCAGGGCAGAGCTGATCCGAGGGCAGAGGGGAGCTAAATGCGGCTGACTGGCGACCCTGCACCGGGAACCATGAACAGCAGCGGCGGGTCGGGTAACTTTCTGCTGGTCCCCATACCGGAGTATCCCCTGCTGGACTGCGTGCCCAACAAAACGGTGAAGATTGTGGTGCTTGGCGCGAGCAACGTCGGTAAAACCGGTATGGATGTGTGGAGGAGTTATAAGTGTAGTTCACAGGAAGGGAAAATGCACAAATGCAACCGGTTTTTAAACACAAACTGGAAATGTAATCCATGTTACCTTGTAGGGATTAAAACCCGGAAAATGGAGGCTGGATTTTATGTATTTAATGTTTTAAAAACAGCAAAATAACCTTTTTATAAATCAGTTTTAATGTCAGAAAAATAATTTTTGACATTATTATTATTTTTGAGTAAGGAATAATGAAAGGAAGTAGTGAGAATGTTTGAAGTAAATTACCATTTCTGAGCGGCAGGGGGCGACATTTTGCCTTATGTGTTATATTCTTTACAAACATTACAACTTCTGATAATTTATGTATTTTTTCATTGTTTATATGAATTTTTTCAATCATAAATGGTGCAAGTAGTGCTCAGATCTTTAAGTAAAAGTACCACAATGCAAAAATACTCAATTACCACTAAAAATTCTGCATTCAAATTACTTGAATGAAAGTACAAAGAACGCATGCAGACGAGTAAAAAACCATTATGTGATCTTTTTTACTATTTTTTGTTTTATTATTGATGTTTTGGCTCCATTTAGTGTCATCGCAGTTCACTGTGGAGCTAATTAACAGTTTTAAGAAGTTTGAACTGTTGTATTCATCATATTTCACAAGTTTTATTGATCATTTTGCACCAAAAAACGTATGTTAGTGCAACAAATAACTACATCTGTTAGATACATGTAGTGGATTAAAAAGTAAAACACATTCTTCTGAAAGGTAGAGGAGTGAAACAACATAAAGTGACATAAAAAGTGCTTTAGCCCACTAAAGTTAACTAAATGCACTTTAAAATTAATACAGTAGCTGCTGAAAGTGCAAGATTAGAGCAGAAAAAGTGAAAAATGAAAGTTATTAAAGATGCATTTAAGTTGCATTATGAGAAAAGGAGGATCTGGTGTTTTTCAAGCTCGACCCATAATGAGGACCAGAAGTCTTTGTTGCTCTGATTTTGATCATTTTTCCTAGTCTATCAACTTTATAAAAGTGCAACACTGAAACACCAGAGCGGCCCTTTAATGTGTAAACTCACTGGATTTTCTTTTAACTCCAAAGGAAGGAAAAGAAGCTTTTACTTTGATGAAACTAAAAGGATCCTGAGAGATAAATTAAATCAAAAGAGCCTCAAAAAAAGTCAGAAAAACCTCGTTCTAAAACTCCAAAACAACAAGAGATGGATGACACAATCATTAACTAGCATAAGATGACGCATGAAGGGTTGCAACATCAGCTTTCTGAGTATTGGTGAATCATTTTCTCACTCAGACTTTGGGCCTGTTGGTTTAGCTCATCTCTCTGCTATGAAAGTCTTCAAAAACAACAAAATGTGTCAGAAAAAAAAGGAAAAAAAACAGCTGGATGTTTAAGGAGCAAAAACTGTTGTGGCGAAACATTTTGGCCACATATTTGTGTTTTGTTCGGGCTCATAACGTGTCAGCATGACTGTCAGATGTTGCTCCCACCTCTGGATCTTCCCCGCTGTCAACCACAACGGAGGATAACAGCTGGATTTTCTTTTGATGTGGAAGCATTTGGGCTGAGTTTCTCTAAACGTTTCATTCAAAACGCAGAAAGTTTGAGGTGAAACGACAACAAACGAGTACAGTAAAGTTCAGATTTAGAAAAACTGGCATAAACAATTGGAATTTGGTGTTTTACTCCCTCAGTCATCACATTCCTCGGAGTCATTTTCTGCCTCCTCGTCTCTTTTCAGCTCTGATTGTCAGATTTCTGACCAAGAGGTTCATCGGGGATTACGAAGCAAACACCGGTGAGTTTGAATAAACGCTCTCGCTGCAGAAAATCCTCTGCTCGAGAGGAAAACCCCGCTATTGATCCGCTCTCCCATCCCTTCATCCATCCATCTACCTGCCTCTTTCGTTCTCTGCAGGAGCGCTCTACTCCAGAAAGGTCACGCTGGACGGGGAGGAAGTGTCGCTTCAGATCCAGGACACTCCCTGCGTCGCTCTCCAGGTAACTTATAAAGGCAGAGAGGCGGCGGTTGTGGTTTCAGGTGCATTATTGGAAGAACATCTGGATGGAAAAAGCAGAATGTAAACACTCATTTGCTTTGACGTTTGTGGCCGGAAACCATCACTTAAGTCTTAAAAATTATACTTTAAACTCCCAAAGACCTGTGTATATTTGTTTATCTTTAAAGAGGATGACACATCTTCTGCCCAAGCATAAGTTTTGCATTTCCAGTGCCTTTTAAAGTATTTTTATTTGCAATTTTTTGGTAAAAAACTGGGCTAAAATGTTCAAAAAGTCAAGGTCTGTGTTCTAAATAATTGCTTAATAATGCTGAGTTCATCCCAACTCCATCATCACAAACAAAAAACTGCCATTTTTATCTCAAAAAGCGATTTCAGGAATGCATTTGAAGCGACAGGAAGTGACCTCAGGACCGTCTCCTTCGCTCATGATGAGCATAATGAGTGCAACGTGCCAAACGGCTCAGCCTGCCCTTCACCGGCAGACTGTTTACAAAACCAGGCACTCAGAGCTGCTCATTTCCTACACATGGGGCGAGATAACGGAGGGTGAGGAAGTTCCTCCTGGCGGTGATGATGGTGCTTCCAGAGATTAGGCAGAAATAATTGGTGTTTGGAGGCAGAGGGGTCGCTGAGTTGCCGAGCTTCTGGGAGATTATTAAAAGCTTCTTCTTCAAAAAATCCAAACAGGGACGAGTTTCTGTAATAACAGAGTTCGGGGATGAGCACATCTTCAGCTTTTGATCAAAGAAAACATCTTCTGTCGGGTAATCATTTGGACAAATCGGGTCTGAAGTGCGATCCAGCAGCTGGGTGGTCTGGCGGTTCAGAGGTCTGATGTTTAAACTGTGAACCAGCAGGTGTGAGTCAGTAAACAGACATTTTTTCCTTGTAATGTGCTTTTTTTTTCAGTAAAATCACCTCCTGCTCACTCACTTACTGCTGCAGATGATGCAATGGAATTATTGTGGCCAAAAAAAGAAAGAAAGGAAGAAAAAGACAAAGAAAGCTAACAGCGAAATGCCAAAAATGCAGTTCCATGAATGGCCACTTGGGGGCTGCACAAAAAGCATGTCAATCCCCATAAAATCATATGTTAAAATGGCCAAATAAACATGTTTACAGCCTGATATGAAGTTTTTTTTTCTCTAAATAGCTAATTTACCCATTAATGTCAACATTACTTTCATATAACTTAATTGATTAAATTATATTAGCGCTCAAAATTATGCTAATTTAAGGATTGATTGCTAACCATCACACAGTATTCGGTAGCATGTGCATCCTCTCGTCTAAACTTGTTCACTTCTGGCTCAAAAAAAACAAGATGTGGACAATAATAATGTCAAAATTTAAGTCCACAAACCAGTAGGTGACATTATTATTTATTAAACTATCTATAGTGAATTTTTTAAAGCTTTTTTTGAAGTTATGGCAACAAAAACTAAACATGAAACCAACATTATCACTTGTGTGGGATGAAAACCTCCATGTCCGGGGTCAAACTCAAACATCCAAACATCCAACCGCTGGGATCCAACTGGGAATGACTCAATCTTCACACCACTTCCTGTCCCCTGGAAGTAATCGTGGGTTATTTTAAACCAGTTAAACAAATGATGGTTGTTTTCTGCTGAATGCAGGTCAGCGATCACGTTTTTTCCTGCTTTAACTCAAAGCTCTTAAACTATTTTATTCACTTGATAATTACTGATATTTTTTTGTCACAGCCTCTCAAATGTGAGGATTTCACCCAGATATTATGATAAAAAATGTCACAATTGTTTGATATTTTAAAGACTTAATAAAAAGCCAAAGTTTGAATCAACAGATTTTTAAAAAAATTAACGATTTTAACTTTTAGCTTTGAATTTAAACTCTGTTATATTTCCTGTGTGTTTCCTCAGGATGATGCTGAGGGCCTTTACTGCCAGGAGCAGATCAACAGGTCAGATTTATTGGCTTAAATGTGGATTAAACTAATAAATTAACATGTTTTAATAAAAGTTTAATGACGTCGTTTCCAGGTCCATCTACTGGGCGGACGGTTACGTGCTGGTTTTCTCCATCACGGACCACAACAGCTATCGCACCATCCAGCCTCTGTACCAACACGTCAGACGCATCCACCCGTCAGGAAACATACCGGTTATACTGGTCAGTGTGTGTGTGTGTGTGTGTGTGTGTGTGTGTGTGTGTCATTAAAAGACCATAAAAAGTCCAGTTTATACAAAACTCTGGCGTTGTTTTACAGAGCGGTGGTTTTAGATTTAGCTTTAATTCCACTCAGACTCCGTTTGTTTTGATGTGTCGTTAGCAGACTGAAGGTTGTTTCGTTTTAAATGTCAGCTCGCTTCAACGTTCAGCTTCGCCTCCGTCTCTTTCCCCTCCAACAACAGTTACCTGCTAACCCTAATCCCCATGACGTAATCTGTCCTGTAATCTGTAATCTGCTGCAGGTTGGCAACAAGAGCGACCTGCTCAGAGCCCGACAGGTGCCTGCAGACGAGGGCGAGACGTTAGCAGCTTCACTAGGTGGGGCATCAACCTCTTCTTCTTCTTCTTCTTCTTCTTCTTCTTCTTCTTCTTCTTCTCTGTCTTTTCCGTCTTTCTTAATATAATTTATTTTTTTCTATTTACACACTGTCTTTCTTTATCATATTATTTTTATGTTTGTGGTCTTTCTGCATCTTGTGTCATCTCTTGTTTTTACTTACTTACTTTATCATGAAATTAAAAGAATCACACACAGACACAACTGACTTTATTCAGCCAAAGTGAGATTATTTAAACGCCATCTAGTCACAGTTATAAAGAAGACATTTGTAAATAACTCCACGATGAAAATTCTGCAATCTGAACAGGATTTAAAGGATTTAAAACCTGAAAATCAGAATTTTTCTGTTTTTTTTCTTCATTAAATCACACATTCTTGGTGAAATGAGCGATAATATAATAACATTATTGAAAACATTTTTGTTTTTTAGTTTAATTCAGTTTAACAATTAAAAAAATCTGCCATCAGGGCTGCATTAGTGAGGTTTGATCAGGTTTCGTGATCAACAATCACCAAAGTTTGATCTAAATGTTGCTTCATTCTGATTGGTGCACATAAGCACGTGACATCACTGTTTTCCATCCAAGTCTTGTTCACTTTGCTTCACCAAACACAAATTCAGAAATGTTTCATGTTAAACTGTGCAGAAAATGATGTTCTCGTGTATTATCTCAGAGCTCAAAGCACGAAACTGACAAAACAGTCCCTGCCTTTAAATTTGGCGTTTTCTCAATGAAGTCTGGTATGGCCTGATGGTCTTCTCTCACTGAATGAAAACTCTCTTTATTCACTTTTCTCTGACATTTTCTCCTTCTTTTAAGTTTCTTCTGGTCTTTTTACATCAATTGCAGCTTATTTTATCTCTCAAACATCCTCACATGCTCCTCATTCAACCTCATGACATAAAAACGCTTAAAGATGTTTTGTTTTTGTGCAGAAACTTGAACAGAGACCTGCACATACAGCAAACTCAGCAGACTGATTTTTCCTTTTTTTCCCACAGTAGCCAATTTGTAAAAATGCATCTGGCTGCTGTTGATTCAAGCTCTCAATCCACCCTCCAATTATACTCGTGCACACACATATTTCTGGCTCCATCTAGACTATATCCTGCATGTGGCCTAATGAATGAGGAATGCTGGGTGTTATCTGGAAGATAAGAGCAGCCCCGATCTGAAAACTGCCTCTGTTCACAGGGGGGGTTTACTTTGAGGCCTCGGCCAGAGAGAACCACGAGGGAGTCCACACCGCCTTCCTACATCTCTGTCAGGAGGTGGGACTTTTCTGTTGTTGATGCTGTTAATTTATTGGTTCGTTAAGGACGGTTTAACGGTTTTAGTTTGCATGCTAAGAGGAGAGTTTTTTTTATAGAACGATATCAGGACGTTATGCTCTTTGAATCCACCAAACTTTTCAGGGATTCTCACTTCCTGTGGGAACTGTGATTACAGGCCATTTCCCACTGATGCTAAAATACCACATGTTTGTCTTTTTGGACAGAAAGGAGGTATAACGGACCACTTCGGTCTGTTCTGTATATTTGCTTTTCAAGTGGGGCAATAAGAGTTTTTACCCAGAGGCTCATTACATCTGGATATTTATAGTGTTCAGATCTTCAGATCTATTAAAACCATTTTATCCGAGCATATGTGAGCTATCTCACTTCTGCTTTTTTAGCATCTTTTAGCTTTTGGTTTTCTGGCCTTTGACTCAGCTGTTATCATAATGCTATTATTAACAATGTTTCCGACCACTGCAGGCTGTTGTTTCAGCCAAGAATAAAAAGATAAACCAAATGAACATTAACTTCCCAGCAACTAGCTGATTAACACAGTTGAGTAACTAGCCAATATTTCCCTCGGTAGTTAGTGGGAACCAAAAAAGAGCTAAAAAGAGAGGATAAAACTGGAGATAACTCATCAGATGTCTATAAAATTGACTCAAAATAAGTGAAAAATGTTTAAGACTCTTGATATAATTCAATACGAGGTTAATAGTGTGTTTGCACCTCGTTCTGCTGCCCCCTAGTGGTTAGAATGAAATAAAAACAGCTTTAAATTTTATTTAAGCTAGTTAAAACAAAAAATCCTGTTTAAAAAATTACTTTTTAAATGATACATCAGGAATATAAAATCCACAGTAATGTAAATAAAGTATTAAGAGGGTTTTCTGCGTTCCAGGTGATCCGAGCGTTGGGAGGCGGCAACGGGGAGAAAAGACGAGGAGGCCTCCACCTGGCCAGGCCCAAATCTCCCAACATGCAGGAGCTGAAGAGGAGGTTCAGGCAGGTCCTCTCCTCCAAAGTCAAGTCGGCCACGACTCTCTGATCGCAAGATGGGACGACCCCCCCTCAAAAAAAACACAACATGCAGCCGGGACACGTGGGAACGATGAGAGCTTCCATGGAAATGAAAAAGGTTCTGGTCCTTCTTTGATGGAAAGGCTTAAGAAAAAACGACAAGAGGCCTCGATGTGGAAGACTCATAACTTTTAACTTTGGGAATTCAAGCCGTTAATGGCATGGAAAGGCACGGCAGAGCCCTTTCTGTTGTGATCAAAGCATTTTAGAGATCACAAGCAGTCATCATCATCATCGGACGGACGGATAAAGACTAAACGGAGCTCTCTGGCGGTTAAGCTCTTCTCCGTGTTTTGGACGAAGCTCATGGTCAACATGACCTCAACCCGAGGCTCGAATACGAGGAGAACGCTGCTCAAAGTGGACACGCCAAACAAACAGCTTGGGTTTGTGTCAGAAACTTGGCTGGAAACCTTCTTACTACTCATATCTGAGTTGTGTCGAGGCTGTTAAATCACTCCTGAAACACTGAATTTATACGGCAAACGATTAAAGAATAATTTATACGACAGTTTAATGGAAGCAGTTATTTGTCGTATAAAACAAAGTCTCATTCTGCCCTTTTTTTTTGTGACAGTTTACTTTATTTCGGTTTTATTTGAGATTTGAAGATCAAAAAGATTCCTATTTTTCATTCGGTTTGAGTTTGTTAATCCCTGTGAGAACGATGCCAGTTTTCTACTTTGCTGGTACCAAATAAATGAAGTGTGAGTCTCCGTCCTGTCCGTCGCAGACTGGGAGTCTTTTGAAGAAAGTGGTCTGAACCAAAACAGGAAATGACCCCAAAATACAAACGTTCGAGGCTTTACACTGAGACAAATGACGTTATTTGACAGCAGGAAGAGAAGCTTCATATAACAAAACAAAGTGAGGATGAACTCCTGATTCGTATGGAAGACTAAAGCTGCCAATAATTAAAAGCAATCAAATTCAAATGTATTCTTTTCTAGTTATGCACAATGTATAACAAATAATTAAGTTAAAAAGTGCATTGTTGCATTTTAAAATATAGTATTACTGCCAAAATGAAAGTAAAAATAACTTTATTGGCATATAAATTTAAATATACAAAATGCTACAGGAGGTGGAACTAGCTAATTTAGCATAATCTATGCTAATTTGCTAACACTGGGGGGTAAGCTATTTTGAAAATGGCTATAATTACACTAAAAACCTTTTTATTTTTGTCATTTTTTATTTTATTGCACGTTAATTACACATAATCACTAATGGCAGCCCGAGACTTCCATAAACATCTGTTTATGCGTGTGTTTATGAACACTTAAGTCCATTAATGCTTTGTTCGAGTTAAATGAGCCGAAGTTATTCGATTTAAAACCCCAAATTTATCACCTACAAATCTCTACAATCTGCCAAGGTGACACGCTGCCAAGACTCCATCCACATAGTTGTGAACCCACGTGGTTCTCATTTACAAGCCCGAGTTCGCCTGTAATTTAGACAAAGTAAACTTTTCCACTATAGCTCAGCCCAAAGAATCCAAACTGTACATGTGAAAGCACCTTTAACGGCTCCGAGGCTGCAGAGTATTTCATTTCTGCAGCCTGTGAAGGAAGGTTTTACTGTTTTTTTGGGTCTTTTCTTCCCAACGACGACGATCATTTCTGGGCGAATTAGAGCTTCATGGTGCTGATAGAGACTTTTGAGCCTGAAAAAGATGGTTTTGGTCGAGTTCCTGGGTCAAAAATGGTTAATGAACAAATGAAAATGATGCAGCTGTAAAGTAAAGCGTATTCTATCTGGTCCTAGCATGTTAAAGGAAGTCGGGTAGTGTGTTTGTTGTGTGTGTGTGTGTGTGTTTGTGTGTGTTTTCTGCTGTTCTCATGACCTCTCCTCACTGACACACACACAACATTCCTAGTTAAGGCGAATTCCTCGGCATCTGGAATTTCTTTCTTGGTCACTGAACTGCCAGTCTAACCCTTTTAAACACACAGGAACACACACACACACACACACATAAAGACACACACACACACACACGACCACCCTTAAAAAATTGTCTGCTGACCCCAACTCAAGACCTTTTTGACCTCTGACCTTTAAAAGCAGCAGGGCTCCATCAGAGTCTGGAAAAAACGCTGAGATAAAGCCGGTCGTTTCGCTCGCTGTGCATCGAAACAAAAATCCTCAGATGCCAAGATGAAAATAAATAACTTGTGTGTGTTTGTGTGTGTGTTTGTGTGTGTTTGTGTGTGTGTGAGGGAGGAATAATTTTCTCTATACACACACCATGTCGCTCTTAAAGACGTCCTTCCTGTGTGCCACTGGAACAAGTGTTCCTACATTCTTTAATGAACAAGTGAGGAATTCTTCTCTTTTCCTTGAAGTCGACAATCTGTTCTAACGTGGATGTTAAGTGTAAGTTTATTTGATGGATGGAGACTTAATGTGACTTTCATAAGGCCAGATTTAGAAAACAGAGCTTCCACTAATGTTCCTTTTTTGGGTAAGAATGAAGAGAGCCAGTGTAAAAACTCCGGATTCTGTTTCAGAAGCATGAAAATCAAAATAACATTGACGTTGCCACTAAATATCCAGTTCTGCACGATCTTGAAGAACAGTGTGTCAAGCACTTCAGTGCATTTGTCTCGGGTTTGGTTTGAGGTGATTTCAGTGCAAAACACTTCAAATCCATGCAAGTATTTTATCAAAAATCACACTTCAAGTTTTTAAACCTTTCTCTGGAAAAATGCTTGAAACTGGGCAATGCAGGAGAAATGAAAATGACAAAAAATAGAGCATGAGTTCTTTTTTGTGCAAGAACAAATGGAAAATGTTATTCACTGCTGCGGTTACCAAGGATGCTTTGCAGATAAAACATGAAAAAATGATGATAAATTGATGCATGCGCCAATAAAACTACTCAAAAGAATTTATGCACATTCAGGAAAATGTATATAAAATGCAGGATAATTAAATAAATATACTGTTATATAAATATTTCCCAAAAGCCCAGGACTATTACAGGTTAAACCATATTAACTTGACAGGAAATTTGAATTTTTAACTGCTCTACTTTTGAGCAAAACAATTGAAAGGTTTAAGGGCACAGTTACAAATATTTCCAAATGATTAGAGTCCACAGAAACAGACATACATTCTCACACATGCATTAGCTAGTACACTACATGGAAGTCTTCATTGTTTTAATTTTTTTTAAGTAAGATTAAGTAAATTAAACTTTCCATAATGTCAAAAAAGTCAAAAAATAAGCGCTTATGACTATATTCTAATGCCTTTGCCTCACTATAAACATCCTTCATAGCCTGAAGTGTAGAAGACTGAGGTTGCCAAATCAGGTGAGCAGTGTCTGACGAGTTCAAATCCTCCGTCTGGCTGCACAAAGGCCGATGTTGTTCATTTACTCAGACAGCGCTGACTCGCTCATTCTCAATCCTAAATGACCCGAAACAGACAATTAGACGGAAACATGGCTTCTGTGTTCTTAAATATGCTCGGCATGATGCCACATGCACGAAGCTTTCCATTTTCTAGCCCTTTTTTTCGTAAAGTTTTACAGCTAAATTGAGTAATAATACATATTGCTTGCAAAAAGTTGGGGATTAACGTGTTCAATGAGCAGCAGACCAGGACAGATGGAGTCAAAAGCACCTCGAAGCAACCGAACACAAACATGTGGATGTTCATGTTCGGGTGATCGCTATGGGAAAGCACTTCACCAACAACAGCAGTGTGGAGGACATAAACCAGCTGTGTGTGTGTGTGTGTGTGTGTGTGTGTGCTAATGCCTCGTTTCGTTATCTGAAGGAGGCGGCAGGAAGTTACGGTCCTGTCTGGGATAAAGTCAAGACCTCACACCCAGGGACAGGAAGAGAGGCAGAAAGAAAGGGGAGAGAGGCTGTAAGAAGGTCTGAATATGACTTATGACAATAAAAGAGATAAAAAGTCATAATACTGAAGGACTGGAAAGAGTTGACAGAAACAGAGAGGAGAGAAGATAGCAGGTGTTGAAGTGAGACAGATAAAAATGAGACAGAAAAACACAGAAACAAGAAGATTATCAGCTTGTTTTTCCAGACGTAAAACAAATGAACATGTTGGCTTTCGGCGCAACAGAAGATACTAAACATTCGGCTGCAATGCTGTTATGAGTGACAGCTAAATGCCGCCGTAAAAGGTCAACGCTGCTTTTTGATGATAAAAATTCAAGAATATTAATGCTTCATGATTTAAAACCTTTTACAATAACATCTTTTTTGAAACTGGAAAAAGCAAATTACAGTTGCACACAAAAGAACTGCAGGACTGAGCTCATGTCAGACTTAAATCTGAGGCTTAAGAGTTGATTTTCTCCAGACTTTTGTTGGGTCGAGTGACGTATCAGCCACAAATAAAACATAACCTCATGAAAAACAGCTTTTCCAAACCCCAAAGTCTTCATCTGATGGTTTATTTAGCTTAAATTTAGGCACAAAAACTAGTATTTAGTTTAAGTCTAGCTTAATCTTGCTTAAATTATCTTAAAAAAGGGAGATAATGTAGAATTTTGGACGATACAGTGGAGAATAAGGACTTTTCATCCACTCTGACCTAAAAAAGTCATGCTCATAGTTCATCCTTAGCCTTGTAATAGCAATTAACAAAACAATCTCCCTCCTGTTGTAAACACTGAAGCAGCAGGGAAACTTTTTTCCACATAATTAAAATAGAATCAAACCTCGCTGTTTAATCAGATTTGACAGTTCTACTTCAAGTGAAACTCATATTCTTTCCTCTTTCATACACCATATTCTTCATTTAAGCCTTTTGGTCTCTTTTTCTTTCATTTCTGGAAGTACAGAGTTAATGCATGAACAATATCTGAGGTCTTCCTCTATTTTCGTCTCAAAGCTCCCAGTGGGCGACCCGTTTAGCCTCCTGTTTCCCCCCTCTCTCTTCTCGCCTGCCTCTTTTCCAGCTCATCCCCTTTTCATGCAGCATTTCTGAAACTAAGCGAGACATTCAGTTTCAGCAGACCAGCAGTGCTTTGCCTGTGGGCTCTTCCAACAATAGTCATTGAATGAGGGAATAGCGTGGCTCACTCGTCTTCTCCGAACAGGTTTCATTACTTGTTAAAGGATTTAATGTGGAAATTTTTGTCAAAAAATCGACCTTTTGTCCAAATTTATCGTTATCTTTATCAGTAGTTTATTTTAAATCATGTCTCTGCCTTCGCTCTCCCCGTTTTCCACCTCCTCGTTCATCTTGGCCTGCATCATATTTTTTAAGATAAGCTAATGATTTTTTGAAACGGTGTCATTTATCACCAGATATGCTGTTTCGTTACCACTCACTGAAACACTTTCCAGATCAGCAACTGAGATTTTCTTTTCCACATTCAACTTGGAAACTGATTCGTTAATGGATCACATGCTGGCATGGCTGGTTTAAGAGGGTCATTAAGATTTGGACGATGTTTATCTCAGAAATATTTTCATACTGTCCAGTTTTTCAACCTTTTCTCTTATATGTGTTTTAAAATATGTGTTTTCAGTGTTTATGTACCAAATTTTGTTTCTGAATCTTGCTATGGCCTCTGACTAATTCTGTTATATTAAATGAACAGTTTGAAATTTAAAAAATAAAAATGCACTCTCTTATAGAGAGTTAGACGAGAAGATTGATACAACTTTCATGCTAATTATGTAGATTTGACCTCAGATTGCTAGCTAGCTTAGCTTAAAGACTGGAAACAGCTAGCCTGGCTCTCCTGTTTTTACTATAGATTAAATAAATAACATATTATGTGTTAATTTTGGAGTTTTGGAGGTTCAAGAAGGCTAATTTTATCATTTATGCACAGAACCAAGCTAACTGTCTCCCTCTGCTTTTTCTCACGCTAAGCTAACTTGCTTTAGCTTCATATTTAATCATATCATATAGGCATATCATCTCCTGCTTAGCAAGAGAAAATTAATTTAACACCCAAGCTTCTGCACTGAAATACTATTTGTTTTATATTGTTTGTTATTTTTGTTTATGTTTAAAAGTTAAGATACAACACTGTCAACCCCAGGATTTTATGCTAACATATGGAGGTAGAATGTAAAAAATGTAGACTTCCTTCTGTCTTGCTAGCTTGTTTCTTAAAAAACAAAAGCAGTGCTTGAAAATCTTAAACATGAATAAGTCTTATAGTGATTCCCAAAGCAGGAAATGTTATTTCTCTTTACCACAGTGTGATTAAAATGACCTTTCAGATAACTTTGTTTAGTTTGTGATATATATCAGCCCTTTCCCTCTGTGTTCCCGTAAGAGAAAGACATATTTCGCTGCAGCTCTATGAGTGCGGTTGAGATCAGAGGAAGGTTTTGGAGATCCTCTAGTTGCCATAACAAACAAACAGCAACCACAGCAACTTTGTCTGCTCACCAGCCACTTATGCTAACCGCCTCCTGGACACCATCTGATAGAGCGTACTTTATAAACCAAAAGAGTCCAACCATCGCAAGACAGAAGGAAAACAGAGAGAGGGTCAATGCATCATAAAAAGTTTTGTTAAGTGTGTGTTTTGCTGATAGTTTGGGAGTTTACGGTTAATAAATGTTCCCGTTCCAGAGAGGTCATCAGTTAGAAACACATCTACACGCCTTCTCCTTTGTCTTTCCAACATAAACAGGCAGATGGGAGGAAGAAAGGAGTCTTTAGGATGAGTCATGCTTATTTAATGACATTTATTAAGTTCACAAAAACTGAAAAAACAAGAATAATTTTTCATTTTCATATTTTGACCTAAAATCTTTTCAGTGGATTTACTGTAAGTTTAAAGCATGTGTGGTTGATTCTGGGTGGCAGGCTTGTTATTAGTCCTTTTCATTCTTATTTTTTCATTCATGTCAGTCTCCTTTTCCTGCATTTCATCGTTCCTCCTTTCATGTGCGGGCAAATTACAGACCACATCAGATAAGGAGCACTGGAAGACTGACTGAGGTGGGGTCGGCAAAGGAAAAGAGAGAAAGTGAATGGACATTTCAACACAAGTCAATGTGGAATTGATTGTTATTAAATACAGAATGTACTTAAAAAGAAGTAACTGAGCTGTTTTTAAGTTTAAAATGGTCTCTTTAATCCCTTTTATCTCATTACTAAATCAGCGTCTTGCCCACAGATACACAAGTACTGCTCAAAATATAGCTTTCTCTTATTTTACACTAACAATGTAGCTATAGCCGTAAACTATAAGCTAGCTTAGCTAGTTTGCTTAGCACAAAGACTGAAGATAGCTAGCCTCGATCTTTTGCTTGTGTGAGTAAATTAAGTAGGATATATCATGTTAACTTTTTAGCTTTTGTGATGCCTTTAGATTTGTTTTGTTATCTTTGGACCAAACTAAGCTAACTGTGTCCCCCTGTTAAGCTTAGCTAGCTAGATGCTAGCTATGGCATCATATTTGGTTGACTGATATTAGATTTTGTTTTATCTCCATGCTAGCAGGAAGTGATAACTGTATTAAATGATTATGCTTCTTCACTTAAATATAAATAAGACTGATAGCATAATAAGGCTAAGAAAGGAAAAGTTTTAGTAGTTAACCTTTCAACTTGGCTAATCCACACTGCTGAAGCGTCATATCAGCTTTCACTTAAATATAAACAGACATAGTAGTTGGTCATCTAATTTGGACTTGTCTTTTCACAGTCTCCTTGAGTTGTGGTTTTCCAACATGGCTTCCGGAGGGAGTGTTTCAGGTTCCCTTGGAATGTGGAAACCTGTTTGGTCCTGCGTGGAGGCCTCATCGTGGCCCCTCCATCCCCTCCACCTCTGCACGCCGCGGTGCCGGTCAGTCTTGAGAGTGAAGGGCCGTCCGTCAGTGACCGCTAAGTGGCCGTTTCATAAAGATAAGTGCCATTCAGAAAAGAAGGAGCTCGCGATTGATTCAAAGAGTTGCTTATGGCAGAGACTGTCAACACCTGGATATAAGGAGAGCGTTTAGATGTGTACAGTAACCTGTGGTTGAACTCGGCCGTAGACCTGCTTCAGCAAAGTCAAGACAAACTCTTTGATGGACAGAAAAATGACTTAAACATCCTTTGATGTAGCAAAGTCAAACACTCCAGAAATTAGAAGTACTTGGAAACCTTATACCTTATATAATACCTTGTTAATGTAAGTTAATGAAGCAAAATAAAGCAGTCATGTAGTAATGCCCCTGTAAAAGTCAAATGATTAAGGCTAATGGCTCCCAAACATTTCTGCTTTTTGATCCTCATAGCTTTGCCTGCAATCCTTTTGTCTAAGGGTGCACATGACTGGTGATTGATACGTTTTTGGTCTTAGGTAGAAGGAGATGAGTTATGCGGCTCAACTCATCAAGTGATTTTGCAGAAAATTTTGACGTTTATTACTTCTGGAGTATTTCAGTTGCAGGTAAAACAAAAAATTAACTGTCTAAGAAACTTTAAAAACTCAGAGATCAGTATGTATTTAAATGTGCACTGCAGTTTAAAACAGAGGTCAGGACTCCACATCTGGACTGATTTCTCTTGGTTTTGGCATAATGTTGGTAGAGTCGGGCAGGCAGAGAGACACAGAGACAGAAGGTATGATTTAGTGCAATAAAATGGGAGACAAGTTTCATCTTTATTGTCTAAATTTCACATCTAGTAACAAGAAACACACTGGAGCACTTTATTGTCTGCAGATGCTCAGAGAAATCGTACATTTTAGTATCTTTCCATGTGCTTTTTCTGATCTTGTGTTAACTTTTCATTTGTTTTAAACAACATTAAGGGAAAATATTTGAATCATGGCAACAGAGTGAACCTCAGAGTAGATGGTGAGCCTGATAGAAACAGACCAAAATGCTGAATCAGATAATCAACTTCAATCATCTCCAGGAAAATGCCAGTAAAGTGACGTTCGCTGTGCAGAATAGTGCAGTTTGTTCTGCCACATTTTGCAACGCCTTGTAACTTTTTTTTATCAGACCTTACACTGACAGAGTGGGACTGGATTCAAGAGGAAAGCTCTGTCTTCTACCAATAAACTGCACACACACACACACACACGCTGTTTTCTGTACAGGAGAATGACTGGACGGGCTTACAGGGTGTTTTTGTATCATGCTGCCCTCTAGCTTTCACAGACGCACTGTGCTGTGTGTTGAAGAAGAAAATATGTAGAGAAAAGCAATGAGACGTGAATGAGTGCAAACTGTAGGTCAGAGACGGGTCAACTTTGACTTTAATTAACTGGAAAATGTTGTTTTTTGACACTTATATGTGTTTATTTTGACATTATGCAGGTAAATTCTATCAGAAAGGATGAATTTAAGTATTAAAAATGATAAAGCTGTAAATCTAACAGTTGAAAAAACACTCTGTCTGACTTGTTATTGGTGCTTTTATTAAAAACCTTTAGCTCTACTAAAGCTCTATTTAGTTCTTAGCTCTTACTCCTGTTTCACCAAAATTATTATCATAATTATAATTGATATGAATCATTTTAACTTCATCTCAGCCATTGTGGCTTACAGCTACAACCCTCCTGATTGGATTTAATCTAATCTGATAGGACGGGTCACTCACTTGTTCTAGGTCGTCTCACACACACACACACTTACGAGCTGTATATCTTGAGAAACTCCACCAACTGATTTACATGCATGTAAACTTACATACATGCAGCTTTTTTTTAATTACTGTTCTGCCTTTTGGATGTAAAAAAGAGAAGAAATGATGAAGCTCGTTGTTGTTGTTACGCCTTGTTGGAGAGGAGATGATCATCTCATCAATGCATGGTAGGAATCATGGAAATAATCATAGAATAGCAAGCTAAATGCATAATAACTGCTATTTTGACATCTTTACACATTTTAACAACTCAGAAAATCAACTTCATTTAAGGGTTTTGCTCATTTTCTGCCATTAAGCGATATACATTTACATATTTGGTTCCAAGTCACTTAGATTTGCATATTTCTCAGTGACATGATGATTTTATTTTTAATAAATGAATTAATCAGATTACAAGTCATTTTTTTGTTAAATCAACTTTTCCTGCAGGTTCTAATGAGCTCTGGAGGTGTCGAGCCTTGAGATGAAATTGAGGTGCCATTCCTTCATCATCGTACCTCAGACATGGAAGCAGACACCAGGCAAAGCTCCTGACGACGACCCATCATCCTTTTCTTCTGTCAACAACTTAAGTCCATTTCAACCTCCATGCCTCTCCTCTCCTGCTCTATCAAACATTTGTCTCCCTCCATCCCTTCATGGCCTCCTGAGGTTCCTCCTGGTTCTCCTAGCCAGCCTGTGTTTACTTCCCTGCCCAGCACAGGCAGCCTGGTTTCAGGTTGGGGTGGTGGGACCGTGGGGGTGCGACCCTCTGTTTGCCAAGGCCCTTCCCAGTGTTGCAGCACAGCTCGCGGTCAACCGCATCAACAAGGACCCCTCACTTTCCTACGGTGTCACTTTTGACTACATTGTGCTGCAGGTACAATGTTGATTTCAGCTTTATCAGCCTGAAAATAATGTGCATTTGATGCTACAAAATTTAGTAGATTAATGTTCATCGTGTGCACTAAAATAAACAAATCTCATCGTCACAGATTAACATCCACATTCACAGACACAAACACATAAAAACGAGTGGTTTGCTGTCACAGGTTTGCTGGTTGGCTCATTGATTAATTCATTGATCGGTTGTCACTTTTCAGGAGCCGTGTGAAACATCAAGAGCACTGGAGGCATTCATAGGTTTCTACACCAAGGCCTCAGGGTATGTTGGACCAGCCAACCCAGGATACTGTGATGCTGCGTCAATGCTCAGCAAAGGCTGGAACAAAGTTAGTGATATTTCTTTATGAATGGCATTTTAGAGAAGTTTTAGGTTTGTATGAGCACATTAGAAATGCTGTAAAAGTAATCTTTCTTCCTGTATTTTCTACTCCCAACTCATCAATTTTTTCTCTCCTCCAGGCATTGTTTTCTTGGGGTTGCATTGGCTACGAGCTGGACGAAGTTTGGAGCCACCCAACCTTTGCCCGCTCCATGTCCAGGCCCACCTGGGTGCTGCTCAGCATCATAAACTACTTCAGGTGGGCCCACGTCGGCATCATCTCATCCTCAGAGGACATCTGGGTGGAGACGGCCACCAAGGTTTGAATATTTTTATTTACCACATGTAACATTTGCTTGGATTGAACCCTTATAAGTGGTGGTATTTCTCTCCCATCCAGGTGGCTGATTCTTTGAGAAGCCACGGTCTGCCAGTCCGACTGGTCAGTTTTATGGAGAACACACCTCATGGCATAAGAAGAACTCTGTCCAAGGTCCGCAAGATGAGAGAAATACGAAGTGAGTTCATAGTTTATTTAAGGGGACCTTGCAAGAGACCCTGTTTTTCTTCTTTAATAGTTATTTTGCTTACTAAACTCCTAATAGTCACATCAGTTCTTCATGCAACCAGCAGCTCATTTTCACGTCTCCTCCTAGTTGTGATCCTCTGCATGCACTCGGCTCTGATGGGCGGTGAAGCCCAGAAGCTGCTCCTGGAAACGGCCTACGACATGAAGATGATCGACGGCTCCTTGGTGTTTGTGCCCTACGACACGCTTCTCTACAGCCTGCCCTATCGCAACGTGTCCTACCCGGCTCTGAAGAGCAACAGCAAACTGCTGCGAGCCTACGACGCCGTGCTGACCGTCACCATCGACTCACCCGAGGTGTCATTCTACGAGGCCTACGGAGATGCGATGGAGAGGAGAGAGGTGGCAAGGACGCTGAAGCCTCAGCAGGTGATGCATGGAGGCTTGTGCACTGTTTAGATCCCCTTGAGCAAGGCGGTTCGAGCTGAAACTTGTATCTGCTGCATCCTACAGGTTTCTCCTCTCTTTGGTACCATCTACAGCTCCATCCTATTCATGGCTCATGCCGTGCATCATGTTCGACAGTCAGGGGGGTGGATGTCTGGGGGAAACCTGGCGAGACACACTCACAACCTGACCTTCCAGGTACCAGAAGGATTGGATCATAAAATAAGTCACTAAGTATTTAAAAACAGGCAGAAAGACCAGAATATACAGCTAATAACTCTTTATTGGTCATGTATAATGTATAATTATCATTAATATATGATTGTACGATGTATTTAGTATCTAAATCAACACTTGAAGCTCCCTGGTATAATAAAATGACTAAAGTCCATGGTAAAGTTTCAGTTCTAACCTTATATCTTGTGTATGTTGCAGGGCTTCAGCCACCCCATCAAAACCAATGGCTCTGGAGCAGCTCTGCTGAACTACCTCATACTGGACACTGACGGACTCTCATGGGAGCTGAAGCCGACGTACAGGTATATGAGGAGTGAAATTTGCCAAAAAAAAGAGAAAAATAAATGCAGTTTTCAGTGTAAAGACTTCTAGTTAAATAAGCTAAAGGACCATGATCTAATTGATTAACGTCAGGATCGACATGGAGGCTGGCATGATGCGTTTTCTGGGTCGAGACATCCACTTTCCTCATGGCTACGGACCCAGGAGAGATGCTGCCTGCTGGTTCACGCCTGGAGTCATCTGCTCAGGGGGTTAGAAACCCACACACACACCAAAACACACACACAGATGTTTTGGTGTACTGTTAAGACTTTAAAAAGTGATCACGGACTCAGATAAATATATTTCTGTTCCAGGAGTGGATCTTTACTCGACCATCAGCATGTTTCTTGGAGCGCTGGTGGCCTCGGTTTTTTCTGTGGCAGTGATTTATTGCATCAGGTACGGCAAGAAGGCTAAAGTCATATTTTTTGGGTCTGGAAGGTCTACAATGTCATTATTACTAAAGTTATTATAAACATGTTTGCACTTTAATCTTGGTCTTAATATCAATCACAAATAAAGCTGAAAACTGTTTTATGACGTCTCCATCATGTCTCTTGTTGCTTAGGCGACGCATCCATCAGATCCGACTGATTCGGGGTCCAAACAAGATCTTGCTGACTCTGGCAGACGTCACATTTATAAACCCCTCACTCAGCAACAAGGTCAGCCCCCGTCATACTGCAGTTATTATAATAGTCATACTATATAAAAAGGATTATCTGTTTATAAATAAACCATGTTTTTTCAGTGGGTCTGAGCTGATAAGATATGCTATTGACCTTAAATTTGGCTTTTTGTGGTTTGTTTTGTATTGAGGATTATCTTAAAAGTAGAACTGGTGCCATGACAACGTTCTAATGGCCCATATTCTGAATCTTCAAGATCCAAAAATGGTCCCAGTGAACTAAAAGCCCTGAAAAACAAACACCCTTTGCTCTTAAAACACACTCACCCCCGGAGTTTGTTAGTTCACTTTCTCGGTGGGTTTTGTTGGGGTTTTTCCCTCAATTTGCGATCCTTTTGGCTTTACACCAACCAAACAGTTGGACCTTTGGGGCTGTAAGGCTTTTGTTTGCAGGATACTGTTGGAAAAAAATTTTTTTGATCCTACTGGACATTTTTTAAACTTTAAGGATTCAGAAAATTGGATTGTTGGGTTGGTTGTTGATAGGGTGTCTTCCCTGATCTTTATTTCATGTAGAAGCTGAGTCTGGATGACAGCAGGGCCAGCGGCATGAGGAGCGTGTCAGAACGTAGCGTTACATCACCGGTCTCCACCCAATCACCTGCCACCTACGAGAACTCCAATGTCGTCATTTATGAGGTGAAACTCTCAGAAGGTTCAGTAGCCAAATTAAGTGGCCTTTATTCCATTCTGGTTGATCCAACTAACATCTAAAATAATCAACAACCATGAGAAAAAAGGTCTGAACACGATAGACTTTAATTGTTAAGGGGTATTTTGTCAACTTTAATCATCAATCCTAACCGCTGTTCTATGTTTTCTCTCCTCCAGGGTGACTGGGCATGGTTGAAGAGACTTCCTGATGGGACTTTTAGCAGTATCAATCCCAAAACCAGCATTGTGTTTGAACTGGTATGTGACAGTTGAAAAATAAAAAAAAACACAGCCATAATTAAAGAAAACTGCTCCATAAAGTGCTGTTTTATCGACCACAGATGAAAGACATGCGTCAGGAGAATGTCAACCCTTTCCTGGGCTTCTTTCATGACTGTGGCGTTTTCGCCATCGTGACCGAGTTCTGCTCCAGAGGGAGTCTCGAGGACCTGCTGCTGAATGACGATGTCAAACTGGACTGGATGTTCAAGTCATCTCTGCTACTGGATTTGATTAAGGTCAATATAACAGGAGTAGATTAGACAAGAAGAGGTGGCAGTTTAGACATGAAATTAAACCGTTATTCCCTCTTAAAATGCCCTTAAAGATAGCTGGAATAAAAGTAACAAGCAGCACAAAATAAATGACTTAAGCAAAGTACAGGTAGTCCAACTTCGTACTCTGTTGCATCCCCCCACTCTTGAAAACAATTAGAAGTGTTGTCATCTTTCTCAGGGTATGAGGTACCTTCATCACCGCGGAGTTTGCCACAGTCGTCTGAAGTCCCGTAACTGTGTGGTAGACGGCCGTTTTGTCCTGAAGGTCACAGATTACGGCTACAACGAGGTTCTGGAGGCTCAGAGGTTCCCCTACATTGAACCACCAGCAGAAGGTGAGAGAACAGATCAGATTGTTTGCATGAGTCGCCGCTGTTAAAGCAGACTACTTCAGTTTTGTTGGTTGTTTTGTTTTCCAGAGCTGCTGTGGACGGCTCCGGAGATCCTGAGGGTCTACGGGCAGCCGGGACTTCACGGGACCCTGCCTGGCGATGTGTACAGCTTTGCTATTGTCATGCAGGAAGTGGTGATCAGAGGGCCTCCGTTCTGCACGACGGACCTGCCTGCTTCAGGCAAGATACACAAACAAACCCCCTGATGTGTCCACAGCGCCACCATGAGGTTGATTTCTCAGCTTAGCGTGAAATATCCTCCCAGTTTGTAATGAAACTGGATACAGATGACCTACCATCGCAAATACTTTAGTTAATTTGTGACCAGTTGCCTACAAAACCAATGCCTAATCCATTTGCCAAACTGGTTAAAATCAGTGGCCACTTATGTGAGAACAAGTGTCTCTTTTTGTTCCAGAGATAATTGAGAGACTGATCAAGCCTCCTCCTCTGTGTCGGCCGATGGTCAGTCCAGACTACGCCCCCTTAGAGTGCATCCAGCTGATGAAACAGTGCTGGAACGAACAGCCGGAGAAGAGGCTGAGCTTTGACGAGATCTTTGACCAGGTGGGCTGCTTTTTTGGGGGATTAGTTTATTTACTGATAATGATTAAAAAACAGCTGTAATGAACCAAACATCAAGTTGATCTACCAGCCAGACTGCCAACTGGATTTCATCCATTGGTTTGTCATGTTTGGCGTTCTGGCCTTTGCCATCTTGGTTTTTTGGAGTCAAATGTGACCATATTTGGACATAAGGGTGGAGCTAGAGAGAAGTCATTGCCACGAACGACTGTGTGAACCCTGCTGTCTCTTTATGCCACATCCTCTGTTTTCTTTCCTCCCTCTCAGTTCAAGAACATCAACAAGGGGAAGAAGACAAACATCATAGACTCCATGCTCAGGATGCTGGAGCAGTACTCGTCCAACCTGGAGGAGCTGATCAGGGAGCGAACAGAGGAGCTGGAGATCGAGAAACAGAAGACGGAGAAGTTGCTGACACAGATGCTTCCTCCGTGAGTCGACGTCAACGCGAAAATAACACCAAAACATCTACACACAAGGACTTAATACATTTTCATCTCTGTCTTCTTCTCTCTTCAGGTCTGTGGCCGAGGCTCTGAAGGTTGGCGGTACAGTCGAGCCAGAGCATTTTGACAGTGTGTCAATTTACTTCAGCGACATCGTCGGCTTCACCACCATCTCGGCCAACAGCGAACCCATCGAGGTGGTCGACCTGCTCAACGACCTCTACACCATCTTCGACGCCATCATCGGAAACCATGATGTCTACAAGGTGCTTAGTCGATGCAGATATTTTGCCATTACGCATCAAATCTCATTAGATTAAACAGATCTTTGGTTCTATTATGTTCTGCTTTAGGTGGAGACCATCGGTGATGCCTACATGGTGGCGTCAGGTCTTCCTGTCCCGAACGGTAACCGCCATGCTGCAGAGATCGCTAACATGTCGCTCGACATCCTGAGTGCGGTGGGAACCTTTAAGATGAGACACATGCCCGACGTTCCTGTCAGGATACGAATAGGACTGCACACAGGTGAGCGAGGAAGGGATGGAAAAATAAGATACACATACTGTTCGTGTTATATAAAAATAATGGATAATAATGAAATGAAATTATTTATAATTAATAATGAATCACGTTTCCCCTCCATTTAGTCTCACTTTCTGTCTCCCTTTGTTTCGTGCCATCACATCATTTAGCTACGACTTAGCTAACTTTAGAAGAAATAACCTGTGTGTTTGTGTGTGTTTTACTGTCGTAGGTCCATGTGTAGCAGGCGTGGTAGGCCTCACCATGCCTCGTTACTGTCTGTTCGGAGACACAGTGAACACCGCCTCTCGTATGGAGTCCGGAGGGCTACGTAAGTCACGGACTGTGTTCACGGATAAAATAAGCAGTAAACAACGATTGTTTGAGGCTAATCTCATGAATTAGACACTGGATGAAGAAAAGAATTGAATTATCAAGGTTCTGGAGCTGAGAAGTTTTAAAAGAAACATCAAATGTCTGATGGTTTCAGGTTCCTAAATTTTTTTGTCATATATTAAAGTTAAATGGAGTATTTTGGATTTACTTGGATTAAAGCAATTTTACTATCTTACCTTTGCAATTTAACTGTATTTTGCCATTTTTAGCCAAAACAAATTAACTGAGAAATCATCAGCAGACTGATAATAATTTATTTGTTGGTTTTGGCGGCCCCTGTGGATGAAAGTGGTATAAACAGCTGTGTTTTTATTTGTGGGTAATTATATTAATTGTTTTTGTTTGCTTTAGCCTACAGGATCCACATCCATCAGAGCACAGTGAAGGTCCTGCGGGACTTAAATCTCGGCTACAAAGTCGAGTTAAGAGGCAAAACCGAAGTCAAGGTGCGTCTGTTTTTCATGTTAATGTTTCTGCATGTCTACGTTCTGTCTGTCCTCCTGCCATTTTCTCCGTCTGCTCCTCAGGGGAAAGGAGTCGAGGAGACCTACTGGCTTGTCGGGAGGGAAGGATTCACCAAACCTCTGCCCGTTCCTCCGGAAGTCAAGACTGGGTGAGTAAAACTGTCCTGCTTTGCTTTGCTTCCTCAGATCTGTCCCGACTGCTCAGACATGAGACTGGCATCAATCTACTCATCTAAATTTCGGACACAATCCAAATCTATGGTTTGTGTGTGTGTGTGTGTTTGTGTTCACACTGTTCACTTCGTCCCAACAGGCAAATGGCCCACGGGCTGCAGATGGCCGAGATAGCCCAGTACAAGAAACGGAAACAGCAACAACAGGAACAAATTGCAAAGAAGAAAAACTGAGGTAATGTTATGCATTCAATAATGTATAACATTAAATCACCTTGCTATGGTTGGCAAGATAACTTTGGCAAACATAGTTCGGGAACTTGTTAGCTTGATCCGTATCAAGGTGTCACTGCAGTTTGTTTGCATCTTGAACATGAACCACGTAAACAGGGAAATGTGGCTAGTCAAATGTAGGAGATCTGATGCAACAGTTTTGTCTTTAAAAATGATATTTTATTATTATTGGAGATATAAACACTTAGAAATTATGTCTGTCCATTTCCATCTAAAAATTAAATCAATAAACTTTAACTAAATATTATAATTTCTCATGTTTTACCAGAATTTTTTGTTTTTTTGCTGCACATTAACTTGATATTTCTATCAGGGTCTTGAATGTGTCATTTTTTTGTTCAAGATAAGAGTGAGTGCAAACAAACAACAGTGACATCTAGAGGCAGATCAAGTGCTGAATGTTTGAGTTTCATTTTTTAATTTGAGAGGATAAAAGTTTCATTTTGATTAGTTGGTCACACAACAAACTCAGTTCTTCTACTTTACAAGTTTTTTTTAAACAATGTAAAAATTCACACGTCCTCTGATTGCTGCTGTCACTTAAAACTTTATTTACAAAAATCAAGCACTTGTTTTATCGTCAGAGGTTTGACTGCTGAACAGTATCGATGGATTGGAGATGCCCTGACAATGAACTTTATTTTTGTTGGAGAAAATAGATAGATAGATAGATAGATAGATAGATACTTTATTGATCTCCAATGAGAAATTCACATCCACATAGCACAACATTCTGATTTAGATTGATTTTATTCTTATTTCTGTGCATTCAGCACTCAGCTAGGTTAGCATCATGACTGTAAGCACCGAAAAACAGCCAACATGGCTGTTGTTTGCCTAGAATAAGTTAGTCTGTGACAATAGATGTATTTTTCTCCTCAGTATTAGACAGAGACTGACAAGGTGTTTCCCCTTGTTTCCAGGTTTGATGCTAAGCTAAGCTAATCCCCTCCTAGCAGCAAATGTGCACTGAACACCTGGATGTTAGCGTGTTGTTGTTGCTCTCATCTTACTCCTTCAAAGGGAGTGTTTGCCCCAAAATCTTCTGTTATCTTCTTGTGTTAATTTCCTCCTCCATCCCTCCTTCTCCTGATTCTTTCTCCTCATCTTCTCCTCTGCATCAGCATCGCAGCGAGCGAGTCAAAGGACATGAAGCAGGTGTTTCACAAGGCGGTGAAGAAGATCTCCCACGTCCGTGTCGCCACTCAGGTCCAGGGTCCGGAGGAAAACGACAGCGTCATGATGTTGCACCACTGACGACCTCCAGCTGGATTTACACCACCTGACCTGCCTGTCTAAGACCGACCACAGAGATGATGACCTTTGAACTCGGACAGAAGTGATCAAAAGGGTCCATAAAGAACTTTACATAAAGCATAATGAATTTAATTTCTCAATAGTGTTTATTTCTTTATTCAAGCTGACACTGAAAAAACTGTGCAGGAGGAGGAAGAGGCTAATAAAAGTGTTGCTATAGATTATCACAGTGTGTTAAAGTGTGTGTGTTTGTGTGTGTGTGTGTGTGTGTGAGGGCTTGAGTTTACAAGATGAAGCCTTGTGTGGCTTCACTATGTACAGTACGGAGGCCTGGAAGTGATGACTCAGCAAAGCAGGGATCTGACAGTCAGCAGCAGCAGAGGAGGAGAGAAGCTAATCTCCATCGTTCATTTCCTCCTCCTTCACCTCCCTGTTGCTCCTCTGAAGGGAGGAGAGGAAAGGAGAGAAGAGGAGGAGAGGAAACAGACAGAAAAAGATGGCTCCTCTTTTTTTACTTCCTGTTTCTGGAGGAATTTGGCATCTTTGGCTTGATGGAAACAAGATGCCAATACTGTAAAAAACACAAAAACACTCCTGGAAATAATAAGTTATGATTAATTGTTTGGTATTTTTAGGTATTTTTCCTTTATTTTGTTAGTGAGAAGTAAAGAAGTTTTAGAAAATTACACGATTTAAACTGTAAAACACAAAGATACAGTTTTAAATTTAGATCTCAGATGTGAAAAAGTGCAGCAGCAGAATAAACGTGTGGTGAGATACTGTTTAAAACCACCATGCTGCAAACCTTCCCAGGATAATTAAACACTATAAATAGTCCAGATAGCGGGCAATTTTATCAGGAATGCTCCCAAGAGTGAGACGTTTTCGCCTCCTTCTCCATTTCCAAAGATGGATTTGAGGATGTTTTTTTCATCCCACAGTAGCAAGAAAATTACTTATTTTTGCGACTTTATTTTATCATCACAAACGCTTCATGTGCTCTGATGTTTTATTGGTTGAATCCAGTTTAGGAAAGTTTATATTTTACTTGCCAGGCAGTTTTTTTTAAACTCCACAGTGTTTACAATTTAATTTTCAAGCTCAAAGTTGGAAATGATTCTGAATTCTTTTATCAAGAAGTTTTGACTCCACTTTATTTGTGTCGGACAAACACTGCAATAAATTTTTGGTGGTTGAATTCAGCGTGTAAATATATGAGCATGTTTGACTTTAAAGCTTCTCTGTGAATCGCTAATCAAGCTCACAGCGCCCCCTGGTGACAAAACAGAAAATAAGCTACAGTTTGATCAAGCTACAGATGGCATCCTGGAAGCTCAGGAGGATTATCCCCGGTGAGCCCCTCTGTGTGTGTGTGTGTGTGTGTGTGTGTGTGTGTGTGTGTGTGTGTGTGTGTGTGTGTGGTTGTGGTCTGTGTTTAAAATCCATAAACTGACTGGCAGCTCACCAGACTCTTTTGCTGAATATATGTTTTAAACTAAGTAAAGGTTCAAAATCATTACCAACAAAATCTATTTGATTGCAAAAACAGCATTATTGAATGTAGTTTTTCATGATAATTGATCATTTTTTATTTTATCTCAATCTAAAATAATGTAGCAATATTATTTATTGAACATATTTGTCTTTTTAATCACAATTAACACAGTAACTATATGAATATTTTAGTTTTGAACTTTCATGAACGTCTTTATGTTTCTCTGCTCTGTAATCTGCACAAAATCACCTGTCAGTCAAACAAAGTGGGCGGTGCTTTGAGGGTCTTCTTCTTTAGGCTCTGACCTTATTCAGTTTCTGTCTGCAGGTGGCGCTGTTTTCATGTGTTTGCCTTCAAACAGGGCTGTTAAAACGCAATGCTTTCTGTGTGTTTTAACTTAGAAGGTTTGCAGGCATCTTATGCAGTTAAACTGAGATGTGTGTGTTTGTGTTGAGCTTACAAAAAATATCATTTTATTGTTTCATATTCTATTACATTATACTTCTAAAAATTTAAAATTCCCACTAAATTGAGGTATAAATAGGTTTTAATGCTTTCTACACACTTGCAGGCATGTAATTATAGTAATTAGTATAATTTATTTACTTTTTTTGCTTAAAGACGGTCAAACTTTGGAGGTTTTTACTCCCAAAAAATATTAAATTCGGCTTTAGAAACTCAATATTTGTAGTTTTGTGTAATTTTCACGCCCATATTCATCTTAAACATTACAATGGACGTGACCTGGGGGTCTCAGCATCGGCCTCAACAATAATCACAGCACTGTAAATCTGTAAAATCTGTAATTTAAGACAGCTACTGGTCAGAAAACACAGTTATGAAAAGAGACGTCATTCTTTTAACTTCTTGTAGATTTGTGGTTTACATTTCTCCCTGCAGACAGTGAAGAGCCTCCCAACGAGCTTTTGCGTGTCAAAGCTGTAGATCTGAGATTATCGGAGGATTTACACGGTTATCCAGGCGTTAATGGCGGTTTGTTTGGGGGCAGAAGGAGGTTAGTATAGATTATGATATAGTGATATAGAATAAGGAGGAATATGGATCGGAAAGATTAGAGAACATTGAGGAGTGACAGATTAGACCTGGATTATTCATGCACGACACACGCTCAGCAACAATTTTTTTTTTTAATCAAAAAAAGACCACAAGCCAAGTTCCTATTGAACAAAAATAGAAACAAGTTGAAATTAAAAATGAAGGAAACAGTTTGAGGTTTTTAAGCAACTTGCTGCATTTAAAGTTTAGGTTTTTGAACAGTAGATTACTTTTAATTACTGATAATTTGAGCGATTAGCATTGGTTATCATGAGAAAACAAGGGGATAAAATTAACCAGACAAGGGCCAGATTTTCAAAATAAACCTCTCTGTATGCAAACACAAACAAAAAACCATCAACTGGGGTTTATTTGGAGAAACATGCTAATTACAGCGACTTTCTGCTTCTTGTTTCAGACTAAAACATGAGAAAATGTGTCTATATATGATCGTTTTCCTTAAGTTTTCCTCTTTACATGTTTTCCAGGAACTCTTGGATCACATTTACATGTAACCATGACTGGAAATTAATCTCCCATTTCACCTCTGAACAAACTTTAGGTCACAGATGCCTCCTTTGGTTTAGTTGGGACATTTGGAAAACATGGGAATGTGGGACGACAGGAATCTCACAGAAAAACACTGAAACTATGACAGGAAACAGAAATATGGTTCCATAGAGACGGAAAATGGTCAGAAACACCAGCATGGGAACAAAAAACTCCGATAATTTAAACTGAAGATAAATTTAAAAACGTCATTTAATAAAAAAATCTTTAAGAAAACAGACACAGGAGGCTGAAAAAGCAAAAATATGAGAAATAATTTTTAAAAAACAGCAAAACACTGAGAACAAACACTGGTATTTTGTGTTTGTGTGTTTGTACATTTACATTAATGTGTTTCCTTTTTAAAAAATACAATACTTAAGCAGTTTTAATGTACTTTTAAGTAAAAAAACACATTTTTAATATAATATTTCTAAATTATTTGCTTTGAATGCACTTGTACATGTTTCTTGAATAAAGAGCTGCAAAGGATCCTCTCATATATTCAAATTTCAGTGAATTCACTGCGAGAAAAACGCAGCATAAGTAATTAATTACAACCTAAGTGGGTTCAGATTACTGCCACTATCACACGACTACTTCTGAATACATGAAATTTATATAAATAAACACTTGTTATACTTTCAGAAATACACGACAGCGTGCAAACAGAACAAAAGGCCAGAGTCATATTCCTAAATACTTGTTTGAATGTTTCTGATCACAAAAACAATGTGTGATTTAATTGTTTTTGAGCATCTGCAGATTCATAACAGTTTATTCCCAGCTGAGTGTATAAACTATCCGTCTGCGTCTGTTTAAATCACATTGTCAACAACAGCAGCAGCAGCAGCAGCAGCAGCAGCAATGTCGCAACTGTGCTTGTTCAGAAATAACAGCCTGAGTCTGTAACAAAGGGAAGCATGCTTTCCTTTGTGTTTCCTGTGTGTGCCTTTCAGCTTTGTTGGCTCTGCTCCTTTGTTGCAAGTACAATAGCAGCGGAGGATTTGATGCAGGGAGCAGTCGCGGCCAGCAGAGGGAGCTGTGACCTGACAACTGTCAAGGAGACGAGAGGAGACGTCTAATGATTTAAGGTCAATTAAATGGTAGAAAAAAGGAGGAATTAGGAAAATAAACAGCAAAACAGAAACTGAATAAATATGTTTATGTAAACTGATGATGATTCCAACATATTTTTGGAAGAATTTATGTTAAAAACTCAAAGTTTAAGAAAAATTGTGCTTAAAAACTCATTAAACAGCATGTTTCTTTGTCTTTAGTGTGATTTATGATCATTCATTTATGACATTAAAACAATTATTTCACCTCAAGGTGATCTGACCAACTCATGTTAACCTTTATCTATTATTTTATTTGCTTATTTTACACGAGAAATCAACTCAAATCTTTTCTCCATAAAGAAAAGTATTGGTGACGCATTCTTCCTCCCGTCTTTATTACATTAATTTTCAGTTCAGCTGAAGGTCACACACAGGCTGTTTGTCCCTGATTAAATCCACCTGACTGTCCCTTAACTCCTTCCTGTGAGTCTCCAGACCCAGAAAGCTGATTTCTTTAAAGCACATCAACAACATAAAGGAGCTGATTCTCCTGGAAAAGTTTCCATCATTTCGCCTACAAGCTGTTAAACTAGCTTGACTGACGATAAAACACACTTTAACACGTGCAAACACACACCTTTTTTAAAGCCCGGTCTCTGTTTTCTCTTGTCCTGCCGAGCAACACTCCTATGGATCAAATTAACGTCTTAACTCTCATGAAATTATTACAAAACAGCTTGTTTTACTCATAAAACTTGTTCATAACTCCACCACACCTACTTTTTTTGGAAGATTACTCAGCAGTAATGCACGATGGTGTGAAATCCCATATTGACCTTAAGTGTGGGAGTGTTCGATCTCACGGAGAGTTACGAGAAAATATTACTGAATTCATGTTTCTTGAGAATTTCAGGAGTAAAAATTGTATCTGAAATGTTCCTCCAACACACACACACGAGGTTTGAAAGGTTGATGAAGGTTGTTGGTTCAGTTGTTCACACAGCAGCAGAGTTAAAACACATGAGAGGATGAAAAGGTTGCGTGGACTCGACTGGTCTCACGCCAGACGGAGGTTAGCAGAACCGGGCTTCCTTTGAAAAGCAGCTGATGTTTCCCCGGGGAAGAGTTGGATTGCCTGTCGGCTCGAGTGGTAGCCTGCCGTCATTGTGGGAAAAGATCGGACGCTGGTATTCCGGCTGTCACAATGCTGTCCCCGTTTTTTTTTTTTTTCCGAAACAAGAGGTTAAAGAGGTGAAAGAGTTGAATGAGTTAGAGGGAGAGGAACCGACTGAGGAACAACGCTTTAATTAGAACATTTTCACCTTTTGTATCACTAAAGTTCAGTATTTTATTAGTTAATTCTTTGCCAAATTCACTTAAGATGCCTCTCAAATATGGAGGGCACCTTCAATCAGGCTAACTTTAAGCTAGCTTAAGTAGCATTGTGGAAAATGCTCTTAATAGCACCAATTTAAAAGCTTTTATATCTGTATGTGGGATTAAAGTGACTCATACAGCTGTGGAGACGTCAACCATCTTTTTGCATAATCTAAGTCACTTTTTTCATGGATGTAGCTTGTTAGCTTGGCTATTTAGCTATTCAGGGCGATGGCATCCCCATTTTTAATCCTTCTCCTGACTGATTTACTGTTTTTTTAATGTTAAATGTTTAAAAAAGGTTGAAAAAAAAGTCTAATCACAAAGTTGAACTACTTAAGAAGATGTTGGGAGATTTTTATCTTTTTCGTTTGATGGAGAAACAGTGTAATAAATCAGGGAGAAATTAAATTTATGATGATTAAAAAGCCTTTTTTACTCGGTCACAGTGATACATTCAAAGGCAGACACGGACAGGTGGTCCTGCATAACTCCACTGGTTTAAAACATGGCACAAACTCTTCCGGGGGTGATCGGTTGGATTCCCACCGGGACCAGCTGCACCACACATGATCCCACTCATGATGCTGAAAGGTGTTCGAGATAAAAGGAGCCCAGCGAAATTGTTGCATGCAAAGTGTAGTAGAGGCTCAGAAAGCCGAGCGTGGCATTCTCCGAGGCGTGCGAGAACACAGATACCTCCCCTGGGCAGAGGGGGGAGTCCTCCTCAATTACTCCATCTAGGTTCCCATGGAAAACACAGCTGGGGCTTGAATGTCGGCCGTCGCACGTGCACGCTCTCTTAATAAGTGTTTAGTGCCACATGAAGCTGCTCTGAAAAAAAAAAAAGAAAAAAGAAAAAACCGTAATATGACTCTTGGAGAAAAGAGGGGAGTCCAAGTGCGGTGGGTGGCCGATGCCGTAGATGGTAAGGTGTAAACAAACCTGGATTTGATCTGAATCCATCACCTGTGCCAAAGCAGGGATTGGTTTTAGCCAAAAAGGATGCAGGCCATGTGAGGTCATTCCAGTTGGCTTGACCCTTGCTGACACTGTGGTTGGCCAAAACCCAAACTCACCAGCGGGTTCTCACATGACCGGAGCAGCAATGTGTTTCAGTGAACCTCAGGGCCCTGCAGGCAAGAGGTCCGACGTCCGGGGAGCTGAGCCCTCAGTGTTTTGGTAGAAGATCTAAAGACAGTAAATGAGCTTTAATAAACACTTTAAGGGTAAAAGTATGAAGTTTATGGTGAATAGGTGAGAGGCAACCAAGCACAAATATTGATCAACTTCTTATATTTTTACATTTTGCAACTACAAAGACAAACGCTGTGTTTTTTGTGTGTTTTTATTTGACAGTTTCAGTCATTGGTCACTTTGTAGGATAAGTGTTTATATGAAGAAGACTGAGGAAATCAAATAAAGTGTGACATTGTTAGACATTAACTCACAGATCAATAAAAGTGGTGCATGTAAAGCGAATTACATTAAACTCCATTATAAAACATAACTCTTGCATTTAAAATGTTTCTTGTGTAGAGAAGAGGCTGATTAGTTGATTACTAATCTGAGCTGGTTACATTTAATTTAATGAAAACTACAACATAACAACTACAGATGTCATATAATCACACATTTAAGTAAAAAATCTCAATATGAAATGGTTTTAAAGCAAATTAAAACAGAAATCAATTTAAAAACTAATTATAATAAACTAAGTACCTGAAAATTGTACTCACATACAGTACTTGCAAAATTATTCCATGTTATTTTTTTGATAAAGAGCTAAAAAAAAACAAAACAAAACAGTGAGTCAGTATTTCTAATAAAATGTTTTTATCCTGAGATTTAAAAAAAACTACATAATAATTTATTTAAAGTTAAATTTATTTGGACGTTTAAAAATAAGAAGTAAAAACTAAATAACTAAAAAATCTAAAAGTTGACCCGTGACCACAGTCTGCTCGCAGCGACAGGGGGAAGACTGGGTGGCTCTTCGGCTCGTCTGCAGATCTGGGATCAGTTCTGAACGTCAAAATAGTTCGCTGGAAAACGTAACAACAGATTCCAGATAAGTCCTACAAAGTCACCGCCTATTTTTAAACTTCAATAAAACTCTGAGCGACGCGATTGGACGAAGCTATTGACGCAAGGTATTAATGTCTCGCAGCGATTGGCTCAGACTCGTGTCAAAGAACGTCAGTTGAAATGATGAGCCAATCAGCGAACGCCTTCGCATCTTTGTCCCGCCCGTTCGCTCGGTGACGCAGAGGGTCATGTGTTGTTTGTGCTCTGGCCCGTAGAGATGTGTACAGGAGGAGAAGGGAACGGGTTGCTAACCGAGCTAGCCGGAGCCTCCCGATTATAGAAACACGGCTGAGCGTGGTCATGTTGCACACGGTAGGCTTCATTTCGTGAAAAAAGCCCGCATCGGAATATCTGCCTCGCTGCTAAGAGGGCAAAGGGACTTGTTTTTTGACGGAATAACAAAGCCGGTCCGCGAGGATTGCGATCCGGAGCCGTGTGAGTCAACGTTAGCTGGCCTAGCCGGACTCGGAGCTCGTCTCCCAAAACAAGAATGGGGTCTAGGTCCACTCGGATTAGCTTGCTAGTAAAGTGACCTTTGATTGTATTCTCTGATGGCAAATTTCACGAATTACCAGGAAGGCAAGGCAGCGATGTTGATGGTGGAGACGCAGCAGAGGGACGTGGGGGCAAAATCTGCGGCCGCCACCGCAAACGGAGACGGCTCGGTCGGGGAACCCCCTTCCCCGTTAATTAATATCGGCGGCGGTGGCGGCGGCGGAGCAGGAGGAGGAGGAGGAGGAGGAGGAGGCGGCTCTCGTTTTCATCAACATTTACCGCCGTCCAACCACCTCCACCATCAACACCTCAGCCACCATCACCCGCCAAAGGATCAACAGCAGCACCATCACTACCAGCTGGCACCGCAGCAGCAGCAGCATCTTTCCGGCGAAAACATCGCAGAGTCCCCCGGCAGGAAAGCCTCCTCCTCGTCCCTCGGCCAGGTACACGCCGCTGCCGCTGCCGCTGCCGCTGCCGCCGCCGCCGAGGACCCTGCCGCTTCCTCCGCTGCTAGCAGCAGCAGCCATGTATACGCGGCTGTGAACGTCGCCAATACCTCGGACGTTGTGGATGATATACGAAAATGTGGTTATTTAAGAAAACAAAAACACGGACACAAGAGGTTTTTCGTGCTCCGGGCTGCCAGCCACCTCGGGCCGAGCCGTCTGGAGTACTACGACAGCGAGAAGAAATTCAGGAACAGCCTGCGCTCCGCTGCCGCGGCCGCCGCCAGCGGTGGAGCGGTAGCCCCTTCTCCCCCGAAAAGGGTTATTTACCTCTACCAGTGCTTCACGGTAAACAAAAGGGCGGATTCCAAAAACAAACACCTCATTGCCCTTTATACTAAGGACGAGTACTTTGCTATTGTGGCTGAGAACGAGCAGGAGCAGGAGGACTGGTACATAGCTGTAAGTGAGTTGATGAGCGAGGGCAAAAAAGGGCACTTGGATTCAGATGACTTGGATGACGGATACGGTACGGTCACCCCCGGTACTGTGTTCAAAGAGGTGTGGCAGGTGAATGTAAAACCGAAAGGACTGGGTCAAACTAAAAACCTCACAGGTGTTTACCGGCTATGCCTCTCAACTAAAACCATTCACCTCGTCAAGTTGAACTCTGAGACCCCCTGCGTTAACCTTCAGCTGATGAACATCAGGCGTTGCGGACATTCAGAAAGCTTCTTTTTCATCGAGGTGGGTCGCTCTTCCTCCATCGGGCCCGGTGAGATATGGATGCAAGTGGACGATTCGGTCGTGGCCCAAAACATGCACGAGACCATCCTGGAGACGATGAAAGCCCTGAAAGCTTTCGCGGAGTTTCGACCCAGGAGTAAAAGCCAGTCGTCGGGCTCCAATCCCATGCCGTTCATCACGACGCGGCGCCACCTGGGCAACCTGCCACCGAGCCAGACCGGACTGCAGCGGCGGTCGAGGACAGAGTCGGTTGTTGGCACGCCACCGTCAAGTAAGAGCTCTGGAGCTAGTGGTTATCGCTTCCGAACATCAAGCGAGGGGGAGGGGACGATGAACCGGCCCTTCCGCTCCGCCACAGGAAGTCTGGTCCACCTTAACTCTGCACGGGCCCATCATGGCCGCCAGGAAGGGAGTGGCAGCAGCAGTGGAGGTGGCGTTGCCTCAGGAAGTGCTGGCACCAGCACTGGCAGCGCGCGCTACGTCAGAGCCATCCAAGGGTCGTCGTCCACCTACCATGCCCGCTCCGCCTCGCTGCCGGTCTCCCACTTCCCCTCCACCACCAGTCCGGTGAGCGTCTCCTCCAGCAGCGGCCACGGCTCCGTCTCCGACACCCTCACCCGCCCATCAAGCGCCTCGATATGCGGCTCGCCATCTGATGGCGGTTTCAACTCTTCAGATGAGTATGGCTCCAGTCCGGGTGACTTCCGGTACTTCAGAGTGCGGAGTAACACGCCGGACTCTCTGGGAAACACCCCACCAATCAGAGAGGAGAACTGTCTGAATGATTACATGGCGATGGGCTGGAACAGGGAGGTGTTCGGCACCGGCGGGGGCTCTGGAAACAACAGCGGAGGCGACACGCCGCGAGACGAGAGCACGTCGACGACGGAGGACGAACGCTTTTCTACATCATCGCTGAGGAGGAGGACTCACTCTTTCTCCAGACCAGCTGGTGGCGCGACCGGTGGCTCTGGAGTGGCGGTTTACCAGAAAATGACCCAGACTAACTTCTCATTGGAGGAGGGGTCAGACGTTGTGTTGCCGTTTGGCAGTGGGCTGCTCCGCGGCGGGCCGTCGTCCTCCTCTTCCTCGCTACGCTCTGACTACAGCTCCTGCTCCGAGCACAGCCAGCAGAGCCGTCCCTCCACGCTCTCCCGGACGGAGGCCGGTGCAGAGCGCCCACCCCTGTCCTCCTCCTCCTCCTCCTCCGCCGCCGCCGCCAAGGAAGACAGCGGCTACATGCCGATGATGTGCGGCGTGGCTGCCTCGCCGCGTGACACGCCTCCTGACTACATGCCTATGCAACCCAGCTCTTACTCACATCCCATCTCCCACTCCCCTCAGCTCCACAGTCCAGCGTTAGCTCCCCGCTCCGCCCACCACCACCCACAGCTCCAGTCTCAAGCCTCCACAGACTCCCACGGCTACATGATGATGCTCCCAGGGGGGAGTGGCAGCTCCCCGTCTCCAGGCCAGGCCTCCCCCAGCCCTCACAGTAGCTCCAGCATGGGTGGTGCCAGTGGGAGCGACAGTATAGCAGAGAGACCGGAAAACGGGGAATATATGGACATGTCATACAGCAGCAGTGGGGGGCGCAAGCTTTCAAACGAAGGCAGCAGTGGGTATTACACACCTGGCACACCTGAGAGCACCCCGAAGTCTTACAGCCCTTATTTCTCCCTCCCCCGCTCCTACAAGGCCCCCACCAGAGAAAGAGATGAGAAGGAGTACGGCGAGTATGTTCCTATGAGTTCTCCTGCCAAGCCAGTATATTCATCAGTTGCCACAGCTTCCATGTTAACACCTGAGAAGAGGGGTGGAGGAGGTAGTAGCACCTCCACTCCCTCTCACCCGCCCCCGCCTTACGGAGCTCACCACACGACTGCGGCGATGACCGACAGACGTGTCGTGAGGCCCAACCGCCTCCCTCTGGGCAGGAGGAGTTTTCACGGTCCGCTGCGGGTTAGTGAGCCCTCCACGGCGTCTGCAGGCACCTCCACCTCAGTCCCCGCCACCGTCAGCTCGTCCGAAGGGCCCTCCAGCCCCGGGGAGTATATCAACATTGAGTTCGGGGATCACTACCCCCACCAACAGCAACCACCAGCCTATCCTCTCTCTGCCCAAGATGAAGCGCCTTCCCTGGAATCCACAGACCACCGCCGCAGCCCCCCCCAGCCCCAAACTCACCAGGACTATATGAGTGTGGAGGTGGGGGCAGACCAG
The DNA here is from genome assembly GCA_029814765.1 of Acanthurus leucopareius. NCBI lineage: Eukaryota > Metazoa > Chordata > Actinopteri > Acanthuriformes > Acanthuridae > Acanthurus > Acanthurus leucopareius. The sequence goes on along the minus strand of JAQMCX010000039.1, from coordinate 14,286,633 downwards.
CAGGACAGTGCTGGCTGTTTATGTAAAAACCAGTCTCCCAGACCCAGCCTCGTCGCCCCCTGGAACCCGCCCAGCTACATCCGACCCCTGGCTAGCAATCCTGGGGTGCCGGCCTCCCCTGGAGTCCCCGCCGGAGGTCACTGGAGGTCGATGGGGGACGACTACACGGACATGACCTTTAACCTCAGCAGAGGTGAGAGGACGCAAACAAGCCCCACGGCCATGCTGCAGCATCTCTGTGTAATAGAGGGACACTACGGCCACGCCCCCTCCGCCTCCTCCTCATCCATTTCCCCTCCCCACCCTCCGTCGAGCCCAAGCAGGGCGCCGACACACCAGCTGGAACCCAAGGTGGTTCGGGCCGACCTCCAAGGCAGGAGGAGACACAGCTCCGAGACGTTCTCCTCCACCTCCTCCTCCAACTCGACTCCTTCTGGAGGAGGACTCGGCCCGTCCTCGTCCTCGGCCGCCCACCCCACGCTGGTCAACCCCGCGGCCTCCAACGGATCGTATCTAACTGAGGGTCAGGCTTCCAGGTGGGCCAGTTCGGCGTCTTTTGACAGCGTGTGGGTGTCCATGGAGGGTCTCGGGAGCTCTCCGGCTCACCACGCTCCGGCAAGAGCCATGGAAACGGGGACGGCCCCTGTGACATCAGCATCCTCCTCCTCCTCTTCCTCCTCCTCCTCCTCCTCGGGGGCCGGATCAGGTAGAATGTGCAGGAACATGTCTGTGGGCTACCAGAACGGCCTGAATTACATTGCCTTGGAGCTGAGGGATGATGGGAGTAACACCGGAGCCGTGACGTCGGGAGCCGGTAGCAGCAACGGGAGCTCGGCGGCGGCGGCAGTGGCGGCCTCAGCGGCGGCGGTGGGGACAGTACCTCTGCTGGAGAACGGAGCCTATGCCAGTATAGACTTCACCAAATCTGACGGAGTCACCACGACAACCAAGGGTGAGTTTATCCCAGTGTGCCTCTGTGTATTTTGGTGTCAGGTCGGGAAGCTCACGACCAAGTGATGCTAAATTTGTTTGCCTCGTCTGACAGCCATTGTTTGAACGCTCTCTCCTGCTTCCATAATCATACTTGGTAGGAAAATGTTTCATTGGGTTTCTGGAGTTTACACAGCCACAGCAGCCAGCCTGCACGAGGAAAAACATAGTTTCTGCTCTGTGAGTGTGTGCGAGTGTGTGTGTGAATGACCTTTTATGTGTCACTAAAAGAGAGCTGACGTTTGAGATATTTTCTCCTCACTGAATCTGAAATAAACTCGGCCCCGCGCGCTATTAATAGTCGTGTAATATCAATTTTGAAGCTTCTCTCGTGGATCTATTTTTGATCAAGTCTCTGTGATCTCGACAAAGCTGCGACGAGGCGCTTTGAGCAGCCAGCCGTCGTCTTTGAACGCATCTGTCCCGGGAGCCGAAGTCCTAGCTGTTACAGTGTCTTCGTACAGGAAATGGCACCAATATGCAGTTCATCTTGAGGTCTGTGTGTGTGTGTATAAATGTGTGTATAAATGTGTGTGTGTGTGTGTGGAGTAGAGACAGACTGGTAGACAATTAGCTCAGTGAATGAGCTCCGGTTTATCCGAGGTCAAGTGCAGAGTGAATAACCCAAAAAAGGCCATGACTTCCTGTCTTTGTAGCCGGTGGTGTGTCTCTCTCTCGTTGCCTGTCTGTGCACGTGCCGCTGTTTCTTTGTGTCAGCATGTGTGCAGAGTGTATTAATGTGTGGGTGTGTTTTTTCTGTGTGTGTGTTCGCAGTCTTTTGTCTGCTGTTAAGACTGTCACTTGAGACACTTCTGTACATCTTTGAAAAACAATGTATTTGTGTGTACAAAACCTGGCTGAGTGCAGCGCCAGCAGGAACGTTTGTGATGACGGCAAAACACATGAAAACACATGAAAACCGTCTGAGCGCTGTAACCTCGCAGCCGTTTATCAGTATTTATGCTTTGCTGAGATTGTTTGGTGTTAGCTAAACTTGGTTGTCGATTTTAAGGCCAAAGTTTTGGTTTGCAGCAGTTACTATTTTCATCTTTGATTCATCTGCAGATGATTTTTTAAATGTTTACTTCATAACATGCCAAAAAGAAAGAAGTTTAAAACCTGTGTGTCTTTTTCAGGCAGCTCCTAAGTCAAAAATTTGGAATTTGCTGTCATATATTATAAAGAAAAGCAGCAAAAAGTCACATTTAATATGCTGCAACAGCACATGTGACATTTTTTATTTAAAATAAAGCAAAGATAGATGCAAAATATAGATGTTTTTCAATCAGTGCTGATATTAGATCATTTTAACTTGTTTAAACAAAGAATTTATAAAAGTTAAAAGAAGTAAATAAGTGAAGTTAATCATAATAGGTACATTATGTAAACCTGAAGGTAAGAAAAGCTAAGATGTAGTGAGAAAAAACATGGATAATTAAATATGTCAAAGCTCCAACTTAACCAAATATAACAGACATCACTTCTCCTCCCTTAGCAAGAACTTTTTGAATTTGTTTTTCTAATTACAATTTTGTTGTTTTCCTCTAAAAAAATGAACAAAAAATTCCACATTAGTGATAAAAATTAGGAATTAAAGTGTCCAACACTGTGCTTTGTGTCTGGTGCAAATCTGTGGCTGTTTTTGATTTAATAATAATAATAATAATAATAATAATAATAATATAACAATAATAACTCTACGGTAAATACTTTTATATACATGTACATACCACAAAAAACATTTTGTATTGATAAAAATCGACCATCTTAATGAAAAAACACCTTTGTTTACAATGTGTGCCATATTTTAGTATTACAACTTAAATTATTCTTGATATTGTTATTCTGTTTTTGTGAGTTGTGTTTGTAATTCTTTCTGCAGCCGCCACCTTCAACTTTTTGGCATTTTTCCGCCTTTGTTTGTTCTCTGGATGTTATTCATGCTGTCGTCTCACTCCTCTTTGTGTGCAGTAAATTCACAAGCAGACAGACTGAACTTTACTGCAATCAATGGGTGTATTCCTTTTTATTGTTATTGTCGTGTAATTATGAGTCTATAAATGTTAAAAGCAGCGACAAATTCCCATAAGTAATGAAACCTGACGTCAGGGGATTGTTTTTCTGCAGCGGCGTACAGTCAGACAGGAGTTTGCTGCAGCTTTAAAGGCAGTTATTATGTTTTGTTTTTTTCATGGAGATGCTCAGACAAAGCGAAGCACACTTTATGTAAAGTCCAGACAGTGTGTGTGTGTGTGTGTGTGTGTGTGTGTTAGTGCTGAGGTTAGGTCTGCAGTCGGCGTCTGCGTCGTCGTCGGCGTGCACGCATCAAAAAATAAGGATGTTTTTGACTCTGCTTTCAGTCTTTCACTTCCTCTTTGATCATCTCCTTTTCTCTTTCATCCTCTGGTACTCTCCTACGTTCTCTCCTCCCTGCTTTCCCCTCACTTCCTCCCCGGATCGTCATTTTTCTCCTCTGTCGGTTCGTGTGTGTGTGTGTGTGTGAGAGTGTGTGTGTGTGTGTGTGTGTGTGTGTGTGTTTGTGCATGAGCATGAGTCAGGATTCTCTGCGAGCGCCGACTGACTCATTTGTTTATCATGGTGCTGAACGGAGATGAAAGAGCGTGTGTGTGTGTGTGTGTGTGTGTGTGTGTGTGTGTGTGTGTGTGTGTGTGTGTGTGTGTGTGTGTGTGTG
>JAQMCX010000039.1:14250882-14269960 GCA_029814765.1 Acanthurus leucopareius | reverse complement strand
TGAACATCTGCGGCTTATAGACAAGTGCGGCCTATATATGTACAAAACCTTTTTTCTTTTTAAATTTAGTGGGTGCGACTTATATTCAGGTGCGACTCAACAGTCCGAAAATTACGGTACTCTTGTTTTTCTTCTTCTGCAGTCGTATAATTGTGCTTAAGAATTAGCGCTACTAGCTTAAAATATTCCATGTCAGTATTGGATTAAAAAAACATACAAATTGGCTGATTTTCATTTGAATTCTTGTAAAATTTGCCCTTTTTTTTTTCCGTGGAAGCCCGGCTGCAGATGTAACGGATAAATCCATCTTAATCTCGACAGAAAAGCCAGACATCAATAACAGACGCTCGCCGGCGGTGTCAGTTTATCGGCCAGGTCTTGAACTGGATGCCAGTACAGCTCAACTGGTTTAGAAGAAAAAAATGTCAACAGAAGCCAAATATGAAACACACCCGACATCAGACGTCAGGCTTCATCAAAACCAACAGTTGTGCTGAATCTGCCGCGGTTTGAACGCGGCTGCAGGCTTCAGGGTTTTCCGTGTTTGGAGTGATATCAAAGCACGGTCGGATTTTTTTCAGATATGAACGTTTGAAGCCAGAATTCGTGACGACGTTCGACCCCGGAGAACATTGCAAAAGCATGAGGTGATGCATGAAAGTTTCCCCCTGCAAAGTCCTCAAAGCGTAAAAATCGGACGTGTGTTTCCGTGGCATGAAGTCCTCCGGCGAGAGGATGGATGAACGATGGAGGGAGAGAGAAGAGAGGAAAGTCTGCTCTCTGTTTTCACACTGTGTAATCAGGAATTTGTTCCTTTATATTCGCCCTCGAAGCATCTTTAAACAGCATTTGCACCGGGTTAAACGGAGCTTTCACCTGACAGGAAGTGTAGTTTCACCTAAATCTGACTTGCTTCACCATCACTGAAAGGTATTAAAAACAATATGATGTTAAAAAGAAGAAAAGGACAAATATGCCTCTGCCACTGGCTCCTTATGCAGAAGGGTGATTGATAAGTTCGTGGCTTAAGGTGGAAGGAGATGAATCATACGGTTTATTTCACACGTACATGCAGTTCACCTCTGTGAGTGACCGTGCAGAAAGATTGAAGTAGGTAACTTTTTTTGGTGTTTCTGTTTCGGGTAATTTGAAGTTTCAGGTAAGTTCAGTCTGAGAAAATGGAGAATATCAGTCTTTGTGCAGTCAAACAGGAATGCAGAGTGATATTTGAAGTATTTTGTGATTTTGCACCCTCAGCTTTTCCCCGTCATGAACGCAGCGCCGCCATTTTTTGCAAGAGATCCGATACATTAACCTTTTAAAAGAAGAGCTTCACATGCTTCATTACTGCTGTCTCAAGTGTGTAAATGAAGGAGGGGACTGGGTTAAAAAATGATTATTCTGGGTTTTCTAAAAAGCTGAATTCTTCTAAAATGAGGCCGTAACATTTAAGAGTAATCTGGACTCGTTATTGTTTGAAAATGTTAAATTAAAATGATACTCAGACTTCTTGTAGCACCTCATCAGAAGGGACAGAAACATTGTTTTCGGTGCATCTTAGCTGCTAATTTTGCTTTAGCCGATTTCACTGAGTGTTTTTTAGAAAATGTGCATAAAAACAGGTGGATTGAGTTACACTGAAAGCCTTTAATACAAAACGTCTGCAGGCAACAACCATCTATTCCACTCAGAGGTCATTAAAGGTTTTATATCTGCAGCCTCAGACTCTCAGCGTCAGTCTGTTCGTGGTCACAGACAGGAAGTGATGCTTTTGAACAACGCAGACCGAGAAGAACCGAGTCTGCGCATGTTTTCCTTCGCTGCATAAGTACGTTGTTACAGTATTTTTACATGTTGAAATGAAACTGCAGGATGACATATTACAAAATATCTTTTCCGTTTTGAAAAATAATTACATCCATCGCTGACTGTCGCACCGTCATAGTTGGCACGCATCTTTTCCTGTCTATGGTCGAGTCAGGCAGTCACCCTGCTCCTCTGTGTGTGTGTGTGTGTGTGTGTGTGTGTGTGTGTTTCTGTCCTCCTTTCTTCCTGTCTGTCTCTCTTAACGTCTGATTTACAACCGAACTCAAACCTCACACCACACTGCGCCGCACGCTCGCCACAGTTTCACCTTCTGCAGCCTGAAAACAAGCGGCGAAGCATCCCAGCAATGCATCAACAACACGGGGGCTTCACCACTGCGTGACCCCCCGGTCAGCACTGTGGCAAACACACACATACACACACACACACACAGTGTATTACAGAGGAATGTGATGTGTTTCAGACTGTTTTGGAGATGCTCTTTGTGGCGCCGTTGCCATGAGGACAGAGACAGTTTCACAAAAAATGGGTTTTAAAGGAGTCGTCTTGGCAGCTCGGACGCGTCTCTGACTGACTGTTTTATTCCTTTCTTCTTCTTTAATCTGAATGTTTCTTCTGTTTCGCCTTCCAGCTCGTCTCACTCTCTCTCTCTCTCTTTTTTTTAAAACCTCAACCAATTCACCTCTTTGTCTCCGCAGATCGAGGACAGAGGGAAGGCGGCGCTGTGCGAGAAGCTGAAGGTCGGCGATGAGCTCATTAACATAAACGGATCCGCCCTCTACGGCAGCAGACAGGAAGCGCTCATCCTCATCAAGGGCTCGTACAGGATACTGAAGCTCACCGTCAGGAGGTAAACATCAGCAGACCTTCACACCTACACACACTCGTCACACACACCTTCACACACAGTCAGTTCGTCCGTCGTTGGTGTGAAACATTACAAATAAGCAGCTTCAGTGTTTGTTTGCAGCATCGTGTCGCTTCAGGAGGAAAAACTTTCATGTTTCTTCTCTCAAACTAACAAACAAACACGCCCACTGCTGGTATTTTGGCCCAGGAGGCAGAACTAATGGCAGTAATATTCACACTGTGTGAACTGGAGCTACGTTGGCGTCTTAAAGGGGGATTTAAGGGTGTTTGTGGGTGGAAGCTGCCCCCGCTGATCTGAGGTCAGATGTGACTCAAGCTCTGATTTCACGTTGATCTCTGGGAAACTGTTTCACTTTAGCACAAGTTTCACTTTTTTCTGTTTGTAAAGACTCAAATAAATCCGTTTTCTTTCGTTGTTTGAAGAAAAAGTTCCTGAGTTTCCGTCAGCTGACTGTAGATCTCTTTCCATCTTGTGTTACAGCCTCCTAGTGGACGTTGGTGGAAATGCAACACATTTAAAAAGTTAACTTTAAGTTATAAATGATGTTTAAATTGGCTTTTTTCCTTGTGTTTTGTTATTTTTCTCAGCTTTTCAGCCTCTTTGACGTTGATTCTTTGACTAAACTCAGATTTTTTTGGTGCTCAAAGCTTTTTTTTTTTGGCGGACGGCTTCGGACAGCTGTTTGGCAGCAGCCCGACTCGCTCTGGCTTTAAGTCCGGATCAGTCGTCCAGCAGTTGCTGGGTTTTCTGCTCCTGTCTCTGCAGCAGGCCGACCCCCCCACCCTACCCTAACCCCCCCCCCCAAGTCTAATGCTGTTAGATATGCACACACTTACAGTGTTAAAGCACATTCACACACACTCAGACAGACAGACAGAAGGACGAATGCACAGACACACCATGGATGTAAGAATGCTGCTAGTTTGCATGCCACCCATTTAAACCCACTGTGTGTGTGTGTGTGTGTGTGTGTGTCAGCGTCTGGTATGTCCTGCATGTCTGACTCTGAGGGGGTTTCCCAGCACTGTGTGTGTGTGTGTGTGAGAATGTGTGTGTGTGTCCAAAGACTCAGTGCATCATTGTTCATGTGTGCTCGACATGAAACAGCAAGTTATTTCTCTCTGACTCGTTATTTTCTTTGAACATTTTCCAAAAAATGTCTCATTTTCTGCAAAGTAAATGATTATATGAAGGAAAATATACGCTTGTGATCTCTGAAGTCAACCTCATGAACACAGAAGGAAAACTCAACATTTTATGGATAAAACAAGCTGATTTTTCTCACCGACAAAAGTACAGATTATTTTGTTCAATTAATTTATTGTCTAATGTTCGAATTGTTGAGAAAAAGTCAGAAAATGCCCACTGCAATTTCTTTTAACCCACATGAACTCACTCAGATTCCTTGTTTTGACAGACTAGCGGTCAAAAAACACCAAATATTTCATTTACAAACGTCAAAGACTAAGAAATCTAACAAATATTTACATGTTAGAGGCGGTTATATTGAATTTTTGGCATTTTTCCTTTAAAATCAGTGACATAAGTGATTAGTAAGTTTCTAAAAGTGTTGCTAATTAACTGTTTTGGCTCTAAAAACAAGCAAATTTTTAAATTAAAAACAATTTTTCAGCCAGATTATAGCTCATTTAGAACTTTGCTAATATTTTTTAATATCGTAGCAAGTTTTAAGTGAAAGAGGTTTTTCAGTGTAATGAGGAATCAGATGAACATGGAAATAAAAATGCTCAAAAGCAGAATGAGGGTTTGTAAAGACGACATTAACCATTATAATTATCTTTAATCTGTGTACATTTGTATGAATGAATCTGTGTGTTTTAGTCTCTCTTTTTTTTTCCCTTCTACTTTGACTAAACACACTTTGTCTGACATTTTCCTGACACTTAAAAGCAACATTGGCTTCATATTTTTGGGTGGGACTCTGTTGCACTTTGACCCCAAAACTCTCTGCCAATCACGTCACAGCTTTCGCCTGCTGGGTTTTTCTCATTACTGTATGAACCTTCTGCGGGAGTCAGCTGCACACACACACACACACACACACACACACACACACACACACACACACATTCCTCACTCTGGGATGATGAAACGCTCACATTTGCACACTTGGCTCTTCTTGTATAGTTTAACGGTGGAAAAGGGCTCTTAGTCAAACGCCAAAACTCGTTACCACCTCCTTTAGTAACACAGAGGGACTGTTGGTGTGGAGACGGCATGTGAGCGGACGGATGGACGTCTCTATTTCTGACGCGGTGGGTCGTTATTAGAAAAAAAACCTGAAGTTTTAAGGCATAATCGTATTATTTGACCTTTACTCTCAAACTAACAGAACATAAAGAGCCTCTTAGTTTCCATTCAAACACTGACTTTAGAGAAGGACTTTCACAGTTTCTGGCAGTTTTGTGGCCACTGTGGGTTTTCCCCGTCATGCTCGAGAGAAGAGGGATATTCAGGTGGTTGCAATCGCAACTTCACCTCTAGGTGTCACTAAATCCTACACAATGGACCTTTAATCCACATAAATAATGATGAAGTTCAGCCATAAACCTGCAACATGTTAATAGCATTTTGTAACCTGGAAAACAGATTTTCTACGTGAGATTATTTAGCATTCATTCATTTCTGAGAGTTAAATAAAAAGTATTTAAGTGTTTTTATTTGGATTATATGTAGAAGTGGTCTTATAATCACCAAACAGCTCCCCCATGTGGAGAATATGAAGCCTTTTAAACTTAATTAAATGAGTTTGTGAGTCACTTACAAACCAGTTTCAGACAGTTTTTTTTCCATTTTTTGTTTGACTCTTAAACTGATGTTTCAGTTTAAGTTTTGGGTTTTTTATGTTGTGTTATTTCCTAAAAATCAGCCAAAACATCATCTTTTTGTCTTTTTTTTTGGACTTAATCTGAACACCATCAAAAGACAAAAACTCTCCACCCTCAGCTGATAATATTACACAATAAATGTCGGTAAAACTCAAACTATAGTGTTTCTTTTCAATGCTCATTTCTCTGTTCACCAAGATCACTTCTTGCTCAACAGTTCAACCTTTCCATCACACCGTAGAAACTCCAAAATGTGTGTTTTTATATAAATTAGTGCTTGCATGTCTTTGTGTGCTTTAATAAGTGTGAGAAGTTCTGCGTCCGTGCCTTTTCTGTTATTCTAAGCTCAATTAAAAGTCACTCGACCTGAGCTGAGACGGAGCGTAGCTACATGGATTTCTCAAACCCGACGCGCTCGTCTTGGAAACATCAGGAAATTAAACACCGGGGTCCCCTGCCCCCGTCATGTATGGCGTTTAACTGCAGGAACGTTTGTGAATAAATGGGCTTTTTCACTCAGGCAGCAGGCAGGGAAAATGTACATATTGGATTTAATTGTATGATGTAAATGCAGAGGAAGGAAACTGGCGAGGAGAGACGAGGATTTGTTCAAACTTTTAGCAAAGAGTTGGAAAAAAAATGGTGCTTTTGTGCAGCTTTTTCTATTAAAATCTGGCCGAAAAAGCTTTGAAATGGAGGCTTGTGCTGGATTTATAAAGGAGCGTATTGTATCAGACAGGTTTCAGTTACGCCGGAAATGAAAAACATTTGATTCTCATGTTTTCTGGACTCTTCTTCAGTGGATGTTCAGACTTGGCTGTGCTTCTTTCTCTCAGTCAAACATTTTTGTCGCTCCGGCGTCGACTCTCTTCAGGCTTTTCTCGCCATCCTTCACATCATTGTTCATTCTTCATATAAAATAAAGTAGATTCAGACTTGATGCATTGTGCCGTGTGCTGAAAGACGAGCAGGCCTGCAGGCTAAATCTGGCAAACCGCAGGATTTTACTGGCCTGCAACAGCAGTTCAGCCGACGGATACGACCTCAGAGTTTTGGTTTTATTTTAAGAGCGATGCTTTATGGACTTTTTAACAAGCCAGCTGATGGTGAAAAGGATCCACAGCGCCGTTAACTCGAGCTTTATTTTACTCCTAATTAAACCGGCCATCATTTAAAAGAATGCAGTGAACAAAAAAACAGCGAAAAACGTCATAAATAAGTCATGAAGGAAGAAGCTCCACCCATCTGCTGCATGATCGCGGTCACTCTGATGCAGATTACATCCATTATTCTGCTTTCATCATCGAGTGCTGCAGCTATCAGTTATTCCCATTATCCAACCATGTGCTGTCTAATCTAATTGATTAGTCAATTAAATGTAGTAAATTGAATCAAACATCCATCTTTATATCCTAAAGTCCACTTCTTCAGAATACTTGTTTTGTTCGAGCAATGATTCAAAAATGTCCAAAGACATAAAAACAGCAAATCTTCACATTTTAGAAGCTCAGAGCTGCTTGTTTTTTAAAAAATATTTTCTTTTTTTAAATGACTTAATGATTATTTAATCATTAATACACTCACTGGTGATTCATCTTCAACTTTGCTCCTCTTTGTAGCTTTTTCTGGAGTTTTTTCGATGGATTTTTGCCCACTTATCATTGATTTCAGATGTTAAAATGCTTATAAAAGTGGAAATTAAAACATCTATAGTTCCCTAAAAAAAACATGCAAACCATTTTTATCAAGTCTTGACGTTGCAACGATGAGATTGTCTTGTTAGATGCTGTTTTCTCTGTTAATTATGAACCACAAATACTGTTTTTAAGCCAAGTTAGAACAACTTATACACAGATTAGTAAACTCCCATATAGGACAGTTTGAAGTCTTAATAAAAGTCGATATAATCATGTTTGACAAACGGCATCACCTCTGAGTTTTGTGCTCAAAACATGTGCAAGAATTGACATCAAGCTGTAAATTTATAAGCATTTATGGCTCGTTCTGTTGCACAAAAACCACATAACATCACTTCTTATCTTTACAGCCTGTGAGGAACCGCGGCGACCTTTTGTTTTTGCAGAACCATGTGACCTTTCGGTCCTCCACCCTCCTTTTCAAAGCCGTGTCACCACCGCTGAGACAGCACGAGTATTTTTACGTCTTTCATCTTCTGGGATGTTTTGAACTGACGTGAAATTTCCAATATATTTCTGGAAGGGAAGGAATGCTGTGGATGTTTTGTTAGCTTGACCTGGAAATGTTTCTTCTATAGTACTTCCTGTTTTCACCGACCTTTTGTTAGATTCAACCATACTGTCCACAAATGTGTGTGTGTGTGTGAGTTTAGTCTCAGTGGGCAGCCATGGAAGAGGCAGAAGGACATTCCTCAACTGTTGCATCATTTCCTGTTCTTTCCCCCCCGTCCTCCTCTACTTCCTGTCCACCTTGGACTTAATGTGTTGGTGAAATCTGTGTTTGTGTGAAAAGAAGAAGAAGCTTTAATGGGAAGTGGACGGAGACCAAACAGTTTATTTAAAGCTGCTGACGGAGCAGGAAACGCCTCTTTAGATGCAGGTGTGCATGCGTGTGGTTGCGTGCGTTCGTACGAGTCGTTTTACAGCTAATGGTTATAAAACCTGCACGTTTAATCGACTCGTGTTGCTAGTTTGTCCTTGTTAGTTTATTCTGATGGAAACAAAACGGACAAAGAAGGATAAAAAAACATTTATTCTTCAAGAAAAAGCTCAACATTCTGGGAAAAGTTCCCTGTTTTCCAGGTTTATGTGGCCAGGATCAGCAACCTGTTGAGACTTGAGGAAGTTAGCAGCATTAGCCAAGAAGTAATCCGTCACAAACGCTCCTGTAAAACTTTGTTTCTTCACGGATTAAACACACAAGATAATTTACTCGATGTTTTTAAGCCTCGGAGGTGATGATTGGAGGTTTTTGTTACCTTTGGAAAGAGCCAGGCTAGCTGTTTCCTACTGTTTCCAGTCTTTATGCTAAGCTAACTGGCTGCTGGCTCCAGCTTCACGTCTGCAGTACAAATATTAAAGTTTATCAGTCTTCTCATCTAAATCCCTGCAACAATTCAATGAACATATTCCTTCAATTCTTCACTTTAACTTTGTTTTGTTGAGACTTTCTGCTTTAAGCTGTGTGTGAACAGGTAAAATCTTGTTTTTCCAACGAGAATCAACAGAAAAGCATAAAAGAGCGACAACCTTTAAACGTTTTAACCCAAAGTCCAACTTGTTTTATCTCATTTAGAGTAAATAAAACACCGAGTTTTATTTTAAACAGCTATGGTCACCAATGATGAGGATATCAATAACATTAGAAGTGATTTATGAACAAAAACATGGGTTGATTTTTCAGAAAAACTCAAGTAAGTCCTGAGATTGCTAAAGTCCAGTCAGGTTCAGGTATTTTTGTTGTCAAAACTTTATTTTTAGTCATTTTCAAAACAGTTTCCTTCAAAATTTCCCTTTTTTTCTGTCTGGTTGTTCAAGTCTTCTTCGTCTGTGTTCATCAAGTGTTACAAGTAGAAATAAAATGCCCATTGGAAGGAATTATACCCTTAAGTTGGGTCCAGGTCTCAAATTTGGTCGTTTGTTTAAGAGGCAGATGTTCAGTTTAAATCTCCTGCAGCGTTAAATTAATCCAAACCAGCACAGTTTATTTCCTCTGATGCTTTCAGGCTCATTCTGTTAAAATCTGCCAGCAAAACTCACCTTCTGTCCCTTAAAACAGCTGTTTGATTTAGTTCTGCATCTTTTCACATCACTCTAAAATCCCACTTTAGGTAGGAAATCTCTCAAATTTCAGTAGCAAAAATGAAACAACAACCAGGGAGAAGAAAAACATGTCAGATTACAGGGCAACAGAGCAGAAATATCCCACGAGTTACGTGGCGACACAGAGGAGAACGCTGACGAGCGAACAGAAGGAGATTAAAATGATAATTACAAGCAGGGCTGATATCATGTTTGCTGTTTTGACAGAGTAAACAGGACTTTATGACAAAGCTCTTTCATCCCGGCTCGCCCTTTCATCTGCGCTACACGTTAGCTAAACATTTATTTAGCCTGAAGGCTGGACGGGGAGGAGGAAGAGGAGATGAAAGAATGGAAACAAGGGAAAGTAGGTGAACGAGAAACGACTCAGGGGGGGAAAAAATGACATGTTTTGACACGTTTTGTTCCTCCGAGTCAGATTTATTAGCTTGTGTTAACAATGTGGGAGCACAAACAACATTTATGGCGCTCGAGCACAATGTGGCCCGCAGCTGATTGGACGAACGTCTGATCAAAACAGTCAGATCAAGGCTATTTTTTTACCGTCCTTCCTCTCAAATCTGCTACTTGACTCGCCTCTTCCTCCTCTGTAATCTGTCTCAATCCCCAGTGTTGACTGATGATCTCCTCAATTTCACAATTTGTTTGTTTTCTTTCATTTGAAACGTTTGTTTTCATCTTTTCCTGGAAGATTTCCTCCCCTCCAACGCTCCGGATCCTCTCCGTCGACATGCTGACTCACTTTTTTTTAAAGCTTAGCTTAGCTTAGCTTAAGTCGCTAGTTAGACGCTAATTTCAGACTGTTAGAAAGAGATTTGTAGGCCTGAACACACACAGATTACAAGCACACACACACGCTGTCATGAGATATTTTGGAATTTTACCACAGACGGATTGATGGGCAAAATGTGCACACACACACACATGCACACACACACACACACATCCCGTTGTTTAGACTTTGGTACTGCCGCGTCCCTGGAGATCGCGGCTGAACTGAGGTCTGCGGTGCCAAGAACCATGAAACACAATAGCCTGCCCCCCATCACTCCTTCCCAAACTGAACAATAGACATTCCCAGCATTCCTGAAGACCTCTTCCTCACACAAAAACACACACATAAACACACACATACACACACATGCCATTCTGGGTCTGATTATGGCCTTGACTGTAAATGACTTTGGTTGTGACGCCGTTAAGCATGAATTATTGAACATTGTGAACAGAAAAGTCGCAGTCGGGGGGGTAATTTATCGGCTGTAAGCTGTTAAACCAACAGGACGAACAGAAATGAAGGTTTTTTTGTAGCCAAACGGACGAAAGCTGAGAGTTTATGAGGTTGACGGTCATCAGGGTCGTTAAAAACGTCCATGCATGCAAACTCACAAAGAGTGTGAACTGATTTTCTTGTATGTTTTGACTGTTTGCATGCATTTATTCATTCATAATGCAGATAACTCAGATTTAATCTGACTGTTGTGACTCTAAAATGCATAAAAAAGTCGGTGTGTTTTGTGTCTTTAGTGGTTAAGCTGCAGCTGGCGGCTAATTAGCCTGAACTGTTTGCACATGTTTGCTAATTAGATTATATTTATTCATATTAATGCATCACAGTATGTTTACTGTCGTTGTTTTTATAATCTGCAGTGTCAAATTAGTTTTCTTGACAAAATTAAACCTGGTATAATCTCATATTGTCCAAGCACAGTCTAAAACTGTTTGCTTCTCTAAATAAGCAGCTCTTGTTATTTCTGCCTTTAAATTAAGTCTCCTACAGCCAAATTCAGCCTTACACCCTCTAGTGTTTGGGAGGATTATTACAATTAAATGCAAGCAGTTATAGAAAATGTGGACATCCAGTTATTGTTTCAGTATGATCCATTGGATTTTTGGCTGCTGGAAGCATCAGAACAAGCTAAAAAACATATTACAGTCCCTCCAGGATTCCGCAAAGGTCGAAAGCAGGAAGGGTGAAGTCCACTTTAGCATCTGCAGTACAATGCGCTGTTTGTTAGCGCTCCCTCTGCGGGCGTTTTTCAAGATTGTTGCGACCTAAAATGCCTGAATTCGCGGCAGCTTTTCTAAAAAATTGCGATGTAAGCTGCGATGTTTTAAGCGTATTTGTTGCGATGAAATTGCGGGAGACAGTGAAAATTGATAAAAAGTTGCATTTTTTTCACCACAATATTGCACGAGGTGCAAACAGTTTACCTCCGCTTTCGTGAAGAACATCAGGGAATTGTTTCTCACGGTCTTTAGCAGGAATTTTTGTTGGTAAGTGAGAGACTTTACTATCGCACGTCTGCATCTTCAAACCATAAACAAGGAAGTGAATTGGTGACGTACGTGCATTACGTTTGCTATGATTGGTGGAACTCACAGGAGGCTGGACAAAATTGCGGAAAAGTCGCGGTGATTGAACAAAATTGCAAGGTGGCGCAGAATTCACGGAGATTGGTTGAATTTGCGTTAATTGTTGCGATCGCAACATCCTGAATTCCTGGAGGGACTGAATAACCATCACAATTCAGGTGTTGTACCATTCTTGTCCACTAGGGGTGATAGAAAGGAACTCAGACTTACATTTTATAAACATCATTTCCTCTGCAGTGCATGTTGGTGCTCATGCAAGTGTCTATAACAGGCACATATATGCTCACATCAGTAAATGATGCACCTTGCATTGTTGTTTGACATCATTAATGCAACACTCCTCATTCATATTTTATTTATGTTAATATTAATATTAATGAGCGCTTTATTTAAAGGTCCCTCATTGGACACAACAAGAAAATAGATAGATAGATAGATAGATGGATAGATAGATAGATAGATAGATAGATGGATAGATAGATGTACTTTATTGATCCCAATTTGGGAAATTCCACTGTTGCAGCACTCCACAACCAGAATAATACAAACAAATACAAATACATCAACTGAGTAGCAATAACCCTTAAATAAGTGTTGTGTTGTTGCCGTGAAGTCGGTCACGTCTCTTTGTTGAGTCATGGAGAGAGTTTGTGTCTCTAACGTCCTGATGTGACGTCGTGTAGTTTAGCTGCACAATAACAACGTCTCGCTCTGAAAGAGGACGCTCGTTACTTGCAGGACCACGAGAGGGTTTCCTGTCAGGAAAACATAATTGTACTGTAGGTCATTTTAAGTGTTTGATCAAATAACCGATGCTGTCTGTGTGGAAAAAAAAGAAAAAGAAAATCACGCCTGGCTACATTTCATCAATCTCATAAAAGCAGCAGCGGCAGGTGATTTTATGTTAAAACCCAAATGACTCAATAAACTGGAAGGTCTTTTAAAAAACCACAGAGACCCTTTTCATTCCGGATGAAAAAGCCTCTTTGATCCGACAGAATTAAAGGCTTTGATTAAACAGAAAAAAAAAAAAGAATAATGTGAGAAAACGGCTTCTTTGTCGTGCAGGAACGGCGAGGTGCAGAGGACGCAGTTACAACAATGGCGCTGATATTAGTTAACGTCAGGCGCTGAGGAAGATGAATGGAGGCGCGTTAGTGCTGTGTTTATTAATGGTTTGGAACAAAGGAGGTGAAATGTTGCTCTGCAGCACAGAATTTGGGGTTTTTCTCTCTTTAATACAGAAATCTGCATTTTTCTCTTGTTTAACCTTCGTGGCCTCGTTTTAAAAGGCCAGACTGTGAGATTCGGAGATTATATACATTTTATTTTTAGTTTTCTGCACATTTTAAATAGTATAAATAGAAAATGAGCTTATTTTGTGTTTGTCAGCTGATCACAATTTAAAATACAAACCTGTTTTACTCCTTTGTGTTCAAAAATGAGTGATGCAACAAACCTTTTATATGAACTAAACCTGCCTCAGTTATTCATTCACTTCAATTATTAAAGAATTTTATATTTAGATCTGATGGATTCTGTGCTTTTTTAACAATCAGCTCTTTGACTAAAAGACATTTTGGAGTCATTTTAAATGACACACATTAAAATAAAGTCACCTGACTGCAGCTCTGTGGAAGTTTTGTCCTGTTTTAGCTCATAATTTTGTCTTTAAACAGATAAACTTCATGTTTTTAGCCCGAGCGTGCAGCCGTTTACAGCTTTCTGTCCTCCTGCAGTTTGATGTTGTTGAAATAAAAAGCGTTTAGCATTTGATTTATGTTTTTTTTTTTAAAGATGTGCCAAAAAAAAACTTGTTTTAACTACAAAGTTGCTTTGTTTTTTTTGTTGGATGTGAAAATACAATGCAGAAACAGTTTGCTAACAACTTTGTGACTTTGTTGATGAAGGTGTTTGGAGTCTTTTGTGAAGTCGTTCTGCCTCCGAGTGTTAAAAAAACACATTCAAACAGCTTGAACAAAGAAATGTGAACAGCTGAGATAAAAAAATAAAAGAAATTATAAGACAGAAGAACATCACAGATTATCTTTCAGACACAGAAACACAAACTTCACCGAAACTTCTGAGATTTTAAAATGATTATTTACAAAACTTCAGTGAACTTCAGTCAGTAATCAGATTACTTCTCCTCTCAGTCCGACTCCTTTCTCCTCACTTTCTCCTCAGTTTCTCAGCCTCAGTGTTTCGTTGTGATGCAACACTTTGTCTCCTTGTTGTTTATCCTCGGTTCAGGCAGCATCCATATCTCCATCTCCATCTCCTCCTCCCTGACTCCCCTCCTCTCTCCCTCCCTCTCTCCCCATCAACCACATCTCCTCACCCTTTTTCTCTCCACCCTGGCAAATATAGAACTTTGGCTCCGGAGCTTTTCCTTTCTCCTCCTCCCGTTCCTCTTTTTTTTACTCTCTTTTAAGAGCCTCATGGATGATTTTTTCTTCCTGTTTGAACTATGTGTGATGTGGAACAGCGCGGCCCTATCGCAGCGTGGATCTCTCATCCTCTCCCTCACTGTTTCTCTTCACTCTGCTTTGCCAGCTACTCTTTGGCTCACAACATCTAGCCTGAGAGCCTTTACCTCTGTTTGACTTGTGGAATAGTGAGCAGAAACACACACACACACACACACACACTGGAAGCGTGTGTCAGAGGAGGGAAGCTTTGTTCCACCGGCTTTGACTTTGCTGCTTTACCTTTAGACGTGGCTCTGAGTCTTGTGTTGCGTTCGCTGTCCTCTGTTGCTCAGCAGCTTTTTCATGTCTCACTGTCTCACTTTCTCTGTTTGAACCCGACGCAGTGCAACATTTCCTGTACTGCAAATAAATCAGTTGACCTCCCACTTCAAAGACAGACAGACAGACAGACAGACAGACAGACAGACAGACAGACAGACAGAAAGTGAGTGAACTGGTTTCAGCTAAAAATCTCCCACAGCTGTTGGGTTTGTTGTTAAAAATAGACGCTCGGTGATAAATAATCTGTCTGGTCTCATAAAAATATGTGTAAAGTTAAATCAGAGATGATGAATTATCTCATTAAAACAAAACAACAATAAAAGCTTCACATCTCTGTGACCGGACGCTTAGTTTTTCATTTATTTAATGTTGTGCACAACTTTTTTTTACATTTAAAACTTTGTATAAATAAAGTTTAGACTTGAAATGAGTCTGAGAGATCGTCAATTTTTTTTTGCAGAACTTCTTAGAATAAGTTTGTGACCCCTAATTTAGTGAATCAATTCTATAAAAGTGTTAAATTCCCTTTAGGGATAAACTTAACTGTTATACAAACCAACACTGTTTTAATATATATTCATATGAAGACTCAGTGACTGTGAGGAAATCGGAAGTTCTGTAACTAAAACAGAAAGAAATCTGCAGATCTGAGAAGTAAAAGTGAGCGAAAGAAAGTGAAGAAACCGGTTTGACAGCAACATTAACAAAGTTTTATGTTTCAGGTTGCAGATTCGTTCAATCAGGTTTTTATTCAGCAGCCATTGTTTCAGGGAGCGAAGCGAATCAATAATTTTGTGATGTTAACAGTCCTGAGGGATGGAAGATAGAAATCTGCTCAGTTAATGAGCCGCTTCTCAAAGCTGCAGGGCAACAAATAACAACGATACACACTCACACACACACACACACACACTCACGGCTGAACTGAACACAAAGCGAGTGTATCAGGACACCTGATGTGCAGATGCTTTCATCTCATCATCAACCTACATTTCACCTAAAGAGGATCACTGAGGAGGGGCTCATTAATAATTCTGTCAGGCTGTAAACAACAAACAAGTAAACAAATAAATAAACCAGTAACAAACACACCGATAATCCATTTTTATCTGTGGAATCTTTTTATAATTAATTTTCCTTCTAAGAACAAAAACTTCAAAATCTTTATTTTCCTTTTCTTTGATTTTTTTTGTGATTTGTTTTTTAAAAATCAAACTTTTCCTCAAATGTTAACAAATTCAACACGTAGTTAAAAAACGATCATGTGGACACATCTGTATGCTTTTGGTTAACAGCTGGTTTTACTGGTTCTTATTGGTCCCTTTAGTTCAATTAAAAAGGTGAATTTTGATACTTCAGCATAAAATTTTAATTAAATTCCAGTTTGCTTCCAACAATTAAGGGAAAGCCTGTTTTTGTCTGGATGACGGAGCTCGTGTGTCCTTGAGAAATGACAGAAACTGACCTCCACTTCATGCAAAACCTTAAAAACAAACTGGATCTTTGTCTTTTGGAGCAGTTGAATAAAGCAGGTATCAGATGAGTTCGAGCCGGCTTTAATGGAAAACTGCACGAAGGCTGATGACGGTGCGAACCTGCACTTTTTAACGACCTGAAGCAGAAATCCAACAGAGGTTATTAAAGTTAAAACTTTCTGCATAATGACTCAGAGAGCTGAAGTGTGAGTGTGAACGTGACTCATCTCCTTCCTCCTGCAGGCCGTGAACTTATCAATCACTCCTCATCTATTGACCAAAAAACTGCACATGAACTCAGCCTGCCTTTGTTACCAACACACACACACACGCACACACACACTCTCACAGATGCACGATCAGCTCTTGTTGCATTGGTCTGATGGGACCGGCTCTCTAATGCCTCTATCCTGTGTACTTAAGCTCCATGGCAATCTGCAATAGTGCTGTGCTGGCTTGTTTATTGGCAAAACCCTTGGCTTCTCTCACTCCGCTCATGAATTCCTCCCTTCTCTCTCTCTCTCCTCCACTCGTGCTGTCTTTCGACGTCTCTCTCTCTCTCTGTCTTACTCAGAATATTTGTTTATCCCAACATTATTGACTTCTCCGTCTCTGCCAGCTTTCCCTCTTGGACGCCCGATCAGCTCGGCCAAAGACGCCGCTGGTTTTTCATTTCCACAGCTGGCACACTGCACCGAGAGGAGGCCCAACTGGATCAGCGCTGTGCCTAGATGTCTGAATTAGTCAGGCTGACACACAAACACACACACACTCTCACACACACACACTCACACACACAGCTACCTTTATGTTGGCGGGCTCCAGATAGCTATCGATCAGAGATTGATTGAGCAGCTCCTCGTTAAAAAGATCTCGAGATGAGGCCTGCAGGCTGGACGGCAAAGTTGCTGACTCTCTCCGTCACGCACAAACATGGTGTTGGTTTACACGCACGCACACACACATGCTCGGTTGATGAGTTGTGTATATTGGCGAGCTGAGGCCGTTGTTAATGAGATGGGGCCTTGTTGTGTCGAATAGTGCCGGGCTCTGCAGCTTTGCACCCAGGTTTCATTGGCACTGAGAGAGAAGGAAGGATGGATGGACGAATAAAGAGGGAGAGACAGATGGAGAAGGAAGAGATGGATGTGATGACGCATGATTAAACAGAAAACTCTAACGAGCAGACAGGAAGATGTTTCGTTCAGGTGTCTTGTGAGGGCTAACCGGTCAGTTTGTGTTGTTAAAGGCGTTCGCTGAGAGTTCGTTTTCAGCTCACAGATGAACAAAGTGCCTTTTATTTGAACTCAGAAAAGACGGAGAACACGGAGGGAACGTGCACCATCAAAGGTTTGAATCATTTCTGCTGCTAGATTTAAAATTTAATAGTTTTCTGTCATTAAAATGTGTGTGGTTGTTGGGAAACTGTTCGGGTTTGGAGGCATAAAACACAACAAACCGCCCGACATGACCAGCAGAAAGACATAAAACAAGCGATAATATGAAACTACCAAAGACAAACCATTAAAAAACTGTAAAACACTGTGAGTGAAGCACAGGTGAAGGAAAACATCATGCAGAAGCCTGAGGATGTATCTGGTGTTTTATCTCGATCAGGTTGAAAAACGAGCCGCTTTCATCAGCAGTTAGCTTGTTTATGTGAACTTTTGTTTGGTCTCTGTGATTTCAGACGTCTTGTTCTCATCAGCTCGGCCTCACTTTGTTAATCTGACACTTTCTGCATGTTTCTGTGCCAAATATAACATTTATTGTGTTTGAGATACATTTAACATGCAGCACAGGGAGCGAATGTGCTGAGAAAGGTCTCTTTTCACACCTGCAGCTCATTTATAAAAGTTTCAACACAACTTTTAAATCAGTGTTTTATCTCAGACAAACTACCACAAATACAAAGAGACTAAAATTAGATTTGTCTCATTTCTGAACTGTGTCGACAAGTGACTGAATCACGATTGTGACACTCCCTGACAAAACATCACCACCTCATGTGATGTAGCATCAGCGTCCACGTTAGCGCTGCTGTCGGTGGCTTCGCCGTGACGCCTCGCCGTGACGCCTCGCTCCTTCCTCTGCATGAATCAGGTGAATGGAATCATGTTTGACAGTGAATTAGGCGCAGAAATGATTAAACATCTCCTCACATTACTGCGTTATGAAGATGTAATGATCTCATTAACGAAAGGTTCGCCTCCGCTCGGCGGCGTCCAATCAGAGGCGCTCTGCTCGACCTCAGGTTTGCTGACCTCACGCAACCCGGCCCGTCTGGGGTCACCATGTGCCCGCAATCTAATTGGACGCAGGGCAGGAAGTGGCAGTCAGCTGGCCTGTCAGCTGTGGAGTGTAATTGGTTGATAGGACGGGTGCCAGCCAGCCAACCAGAGAGGTCAGAGATAATGATTATGCGCGGCGTCGGCGGTACAGGTGGAAATTGATGAACGCTAATTTGATATTTGATTAGTTTGTGGAGGGGGAGGGGCTGCGATCAGGAGGTAACGTAAACTACACACACACACACGCACACACACAACATTCGCTGTCCACGTAAACATTAATACTGTTACTCACACTCATGCAATTAGTCACTCACAGAAACACACACACACACACACACACACACACACTCCCCTCTAGGGGCCGAGTAGACAGATGGGAGGTTGATGCTAATGGGACACGCAGCTAAATGGACTAAATGGACGGGATAAACACTGTTCCCAAGGAAACCAAAGGACTGTGTGTGTGTGTGTGTGTGTGTGTGTGTGTGTGTGTGTGTTGGTGAGAGAGAGAGAGGGAGGGTTAGAGTGTGAACAGTGCATGTTTGCAAAGTGTGTGTGTTTGGGTCTGGCAAAGTTTCAGACTGTGTGCACACTGTGGAATCTGTGTGTGTGTGTGTGTGTGTGTGTGTGTGTGTGTGTGTGTGAACTGTGGTCAAAAGGATGTACGGTTGTTTAAATTTAGTAAATTAGGCTGTCGAGATGAAAATAAGAACCAACTACAGTTTGATTTACCGTCTGACACATTAATGTCCACACACACATACCTTCACACACATGCACACACACACACACACACACACACACACACACACACACACACACACACGAGAAAA
>JAQMCX010000039.1:14198032-14250782 GCA_029814765.1 Acanthurus leucopareius | reverse complement strand
GTGGAACTCACAGGAGGCTGGACAAAATTGCGGAAAAGTCGCGGTGATTGGACAAAATTGCAAGGTCGCGCAGAATTCGCGGAGATTGGTTGAATTTTCGTTAATTGTTGCGATCGCAACATCCCGAATTCCTGGAGGGACTGATATTATTGACATGTTATCAGCCATCAAAGCTGATGTAATGAAAATGTTAGCAAACGACTGGCTATTTAAGCTTCCTGCAGACACAGAGAAACATTAGCATTAATCCATATTCTTGTTTCTGGCAACTTTATGAATTTAAAACTAGTGTTTTTTCTCTTTTTACTCTGTTTTGGTCTGCACCAACTGATTTAAATATGCTTCAAAATATTCAAAAGCCAGTCAAAAACACTTTCTCTCTGTTGTTTTGTGCTGGGCAGGTAAGATACAGGTGGTTTATCAGGGTTAAATGGGTGAAAACAGTTTCCTGCTGCATCTGCAAACAGTTTCTGAGAGTCCTGAAACAAAACAATGAGAGAAAAGATGCTAAAACACTTCACGAGCTGAAGAAATCTGCAGAGTCAGGTGATAATTCTCACTAACACCGCTTAGATTTTAAAGACCAAGGGATTAATTAGTTAATCTGTAGAGCATTCAGCAGACTGATCGATTATAAAGAGTTACAGCCTTTGCACAGTGTGTGTGTGTGTGTGTGTGTGTGTGTGTGTGTGTTTAAGCATCTTTGTGGGCGAGTTTATCCTCGACGCGTGTGGTCTGTTACAGTTTATCTGTCTCCTCTGGCCTGGTTTTTATTAACTGGCCCATTAAACTGCGACTCCATGATACATGACACTGGCCTGACCCCCCTCACACACACACACACACACACACACACACACACATAGACAGACACAGTGGTTTTCTCAGACACACAAATTCCTGGAGGCCAAGTTGGACACACACACATGTTAAAAAGATGTTTCTGTGTTAAGGAAGAGGAACCAGGACATTAAGTGTCATCACACTAAATCAATGGAGTCCAGAGAGAGAGAGAGAGGATTTTCTCCATTACCCTGTAGCCTCGCTCGCCCTCCCGCAATGTTGGTATTTCCACAGTTTGTTTTCATTTAACTCCAACTTAGTAATTTCATTTTATTTAACCTTGATTGTAAAAACATCTTACAGTTTTGTGCTGGAGCTCAAACAATGACATTGTTGATTATATGTTTTTAAAATCGTTTATCGTTTAGTTTTATAAAAAAAATGTTAAAATGAACCATTTTCACCACACACAACCAAACCAGAGATACTTTTCTTTTGTCTGCAGTACAGACGGAATAAATCAAATTTAATAACTTTGATATAAAACAGGGAGAAACTGCATTTTTTTTTAATCTTTTAGAGGCTGGAAACAAGAAAAGTTGTGTTTTTACTTCTGTGACTGATCGTTAACTTTCACAACTTGTAATAATATGGTGGAAAAAGGCTAATTTTCATGACTTTTTCCTGATTTTTATCGTCCTCATCGTTGCTCTGAAGGTCTCATGTTTAATCCATCAACAGCCGGAGAAGCTGCGCTAAAAGAAGACTCAAGGAGACCAGATAAACTATGAGACAGGAGGGATTACAGCTGCACAAAGGATTAAAAATCTGATTTAAAAGCCCCAAAATGAACAAACTGAGGAGTCGCTGCAGTGAAACCGAGGCTGGACTCCGTTTTCTGTTTCATTTTTTTATCTGTTTTGAAATGGAAATCCTTCTCATAAGACTTTTGATTCTCAGAAACACTCGTAGGATATGAGCGACGTCAAACACACACACACACACACACACACACACACACACACGGAGGGTCGAGCGGTAACAAACAGCGCATTGTGCTGCAGATGCTAAAGTGGACTTCACCCTTCCTGCTGTCGACCTCTGGTATGAGCCTAGTCTCACTGTACTGATTACCTGGTATTTAGAAACTATGTCTGCATATGTGTGTGTGTGTGTGTGTGTGTGTGTGTGTGTGTGTGTGAGAGAGAGAAAGAGAGAAAAAAAAGAGAGTCTACATGTATATACATTGTGTGTTTGCCATTCAGAAGTCCATAATGAGAGGTGATGAGGACCCATAAGGAAAGCAAACAGGAGTCTGATTACACACACATACACACACTTAAACACACACACACTTACATACACACACTGCAAGGCTCAGACCCATAAAGCAAACAAATAAGAGCTGATTGCAGCCGAACACAAAGGGGCCGATGGGAGGAGGTGAGGTTGTTTGGGCTCTCTGGCTGAGTTTAACCCCTCACCCTTTTGAAGGGAAGACAGGGAATGTAAGGAATCTGCTCCCATGTGTGTGTGTGTGTGTATATAACTCACACACACTCACACACACACACATGTTGGTGGAGTCTGCAGGAGATGTAAGTCTGCAGGAAATCCTTTGAAGCCCACCGAGGGCCTCTTGTTATTAAGTTATTAAGCTCACACCTCTGGTTGCGTTTGCTACGAGAGGTTCAAGTCCGGTCAAAATAATCAGAGAACAGTGACACCGATACAGACGGCTCTTTTTTTTCTGTTTTTTTTCAGTCTGGACGGAAAAAAAAGTCACATGCAGATGTTATCAGCTGTAGTTAATAAGCGTTACATCCCTGATTTGGTCATTTTACAAAACCGAACACTGAACTTTCCTTTCATGTTCAGTCACAGATGGTTAAAAAAGATTCATTGACGCTCGCTGAAGTGACATTAATGCAAATTTGTTGGAAATTACCAGCCT
Organism: Acanthurus leucopareius; assembly: GCA_029814765.1. Lineage (NCBI taxonomy): Eukaryota > Metazoa > Chordata > Actinopteri > Acanthuriformes > Acanthuridae > Acanthurus > Acanthurus leucopareius. Next base: position 14,248,045 of record JAQMCX010000039.1, on the reverse strand, counting down.
GCAGTTTGCTTTTATGACAATAAGTAGACAAATGAGTGTGCAGGAGTGTAAAGATTACAAATAAGAGCAAATAAATGTTTCAGTTCAGACATTATTTAAATTTCCTCACATGCATGCAAACAATGGGAGTTTTTTAATTCATATTTATGTCATTTATGTTTATTTTCTTTATCTGAAAACCATTTCTTGCTTTTATTAGGTAGCATAAAGCAGAGAATTGACAGGATAAAAAGGGAAAGACGTAACATAAAGTCTATTATTAAGTCTATTAAGTGTCTATTAGTGTATTAAAACCCAAAGACCGAATGAAAAGCTCCATTTAAGATGATTTTATTCATTTTAATCATTTAATTTGTCAGTTACACGTATTAATATATCATTTAGGAGCAATTAAGTAATGAATATCCATCAATTAGAGGACATATTAAAGGTATATTCCCCCTCTGAGCAGGTGGACTCAATCAAACATGGCTGATGTCAGAGTTCAGTTCATATTTATTAAATGTAAAACAAACAGAAACTGTAAGAGCGAGCACATTAAACATTAACCCGTCTGATTTTATTCCTGCTGACTTCATATCAAGCTCAAAGCTTAATATTAGAATAACAGCAGCTGACACACGTGTGCGTCTCACATCCTTTGTGTTTCGGGATTGTGGGAACGTTCGGGACGAAGTTTTATTGCAAACAAAACAGAGTCGCGTATCGGCGGCGTGCGGTTTAATGGTCAGAACCGTAATGTGCCGATAACTCCTGAGCGATAAGAGTGCAGTATTTTCTGCCTCTCCGCTGTCCATCCATCACCTCCTCTCATTGTTTTCCTCTTTTATTATTCCTCTTGTGTTGGGCTGCAGATCTCCCATCATCCTTTGCATCCCCCTTCTCTCACCACATTTTGTTTTTCTCGTCCTTCTGCCAAACTGAAAAAGCCCCCTTGTCTCTCCAACAGTCTCTGCTTTCTTTACTCTTTCGATCTCTTTTTCATGCTTTGCAAACACATGTGTGCCCTAACACACACACACACACACACACACACACTTAAACACACACTTAAACACACACACACACAAGGAGGAAGTACCACTGCATTTTTCCCCTCCCGTCAAACAATAACAGTGTGGAACTCTGGGTATTATTTTAGCAGCCGTCCACTACTTTATCTGCGCCGCACAATACTTCCTCTCTCACTGACTCACACATCCTGCCTGAGAGGGGGCGAGCGAGGCAGGGAAAGAATGAGATGAGGAGAGAGAGAGAGAGAGAAATGCCGAGTGCAGGAGGGAGAAATAGACATGTTTTGTCTTCCAGCGAGAGGAGCGAGGGAGGAGGAAGAGAGGAAAAGGAGGGAGGAGAGGGGATGTGAGGATCGCTGGGTGGATTTTCCCTCTCGGTCAGAACCTGCCAGACACTTAACTCCTTCAGATGGACACCGGCTCTCTCGGACACTTTCAGATGTTTCGGACAAAACCGGGATCTCCAATCCGACCTCAGAGGACTTAAAGACAACAGAGGAGATTTGTGAGAGGTGGCGCTTTGATTTGATGAACTTGTGAGGAGCGTTTTTTTAGAGAAGTCTGCGTTGTTTGAAGGCTTCCTTAAGAGGACGCTCGGCTCTGAACTCTGGGTATCAGGGATGCTGGGAGCTGAGCTGGGATCAGTTTGAAAGTGGAGGTTTCTTTTCCTGCAGAGGCTGGTACGTTTGAAACATCTCAAGTTATCTTCGCTGATGTTTTACATCAGCTCATCTTATGTTCTTTGCTAATTCTTCATGTTTTATTTCTTACATCTGCTGTTCAAAGCTGCTTCTTTCTTTCTTTCAAGATTTCTTAACTCTTCTTCTGCACTTTGTCATAAAAACTACTTTTTTGTGTTTTTGTGTGTTGCATAAATAAACTACAACACTCATGTTGTTGTGCATCTTTGAGCTGCAGAATTACAGATAAATTCACCTTGAACCTTGAAAAATCTTCAAGTTTGCATCCTTGCTCGTTGGGTCCTTGAAGAATCATCGGTAGCCATGCTTTTATCTTCTCAGGGAGGGGTTGTCGAGCATGTGATGCCTTTTTCCCACCGACACCGTGACACACAAACCTTTTGTTTTCCTGCTTTACACTCTTCAATCACCCCTGCCTCGTTTTCAATCCTCGTTCTCTCCTCTTGAAGCCTCGCAGCAGTTTTCTGTCCTCATCAGTGAGACTGTGTGCAATCTGTTTGTCTGCCATTCGTTCTGTACTGTATTGTGACTGTGTGTGTGACTGTGTGAGTGTGTGAATGTGTGTGTGTGACTCAGATTATGCGCGTTGACCTTTGCGGTATCAGTCAGCTGTTGCCGTTTTCTGACCATTAAGTGGGACATTCCAGCGGATCCTTTCATAGAGGCTCATTCAGAGCCGCGAGGCGGAGAATTCGTGATTTCTCGGCCTTTGACTGCCGTCGAGGCTCCTCTTCATTCTTTTCATTTGTTTCTAGTTCTGCCTTTGTGTTTTCAGTCCTTCTCTCCATCATTTCATGTTATTTACTTCACCAATTTAAGCTTTTAACTTGCAGAGAACATATTTATAAGTAGGAACTGTCCTGAGAAACCTGGTTGGTTGCGTTCGCCACTCCAGCGGTCTGTTGACTCATTATCTCAGTTTCCATTTCAAGGACATGCTGTTGCCTCCTGTGTGCCAGGGAGCTTTTTTCTTTTTTAAAAAAAACATGGCTCGCGATTCCTCTTTGCGTGTTGTTCCTGGCTGGAGGTGGCCAACTGGGTTACAGTGTCGGAAACAGGAAAAGACAAAGTTTCGTTTGATTTTGGTTTCATATCAGCTGGGACGGTTGATAGTGACCTTGTAAGGTGCCGCTTCAAAACAGAGAATAAAAGCCAAGTTCTTTGCTCTGTTTCCTGAATCCTGTTAATGAAAAGGACTCAGATTTAACGGAGCATCCATGCTGCTGCTGCTGTTTGGAAGCTTGGAAGCCTTTTGAACAATTCAGTACCAAAGAAAGTTTTTCATGCCTTCAGTTCTTTCGCTGACATTGTAATATCTACAAGGTCGCGAGTGCTTAAGATAACAGAAATGACTGCACAGTTCAGGACTGAACGTTGCCAAGGAAAAGTCCCTGATACGTCTCGGCCACAGAGTCTTTTTAGGTCGTTACCAAACCGACACAAAACACTAAAACTTGCATGTTTTGGCCACTTGTGGGTCCTTTTCTTTAGCACGTTACATAAGTTTTCATCTCAAATTTGTATATTTATGTTCTTATATTCAAATAGAAAGTCACATCTTATTAGTTTCTGTTATTCTTTATGGTTTTGACTTCCCCTTTTTTTATGTCTTTGGGTTTTGGAGTGTTTTTTTGAAGAAATAATGGTATGACCGTCTTATCTTGGAAGCTTCTGATGGGCTTTTGTTGACATTTTACAGACCAGTAAGCAATAAAAAATTAACTGCCTGTCTGACACTTAACTAGTTTCTGCACTTTGTGCCTGAAGAAACAGAGTTTTGTGGTTTTTATAAGTCGAATTGACAAACTTGAACTCAAATTTGAGCTTCTTTCACTGACATTTCATTGACTAACGCTGATATTTATGTATCTAATAAAGCAAGAACTGCTTATTCGTATAAAAGATGTTGTCATATTTCACTCTGATATATTAGATTTTAACCCCCCCGGCCAACATCACAGCTTTGGTTCAGTGTGGAAGACAGTTCTTCTCACTTATCCCCAAATTTGTGGGATCTCATGATTGCTGACCCCCTCTGGAGCTCACTGCTCCGAGCATTTTGGAAAAACAGCAAGTGGTTTTGTGGTTTGGAGGGAACTTTCTTTTTTCTCCCTCTCCCCCCCCGCATGGCTACGAAACAGCACAGCCGCTTTCTACGTTACATTCTTAAGTTGCAAAACTGCACATTTGTCATATTTTCTCAGTTTTTTTTTGTTCTCCTTTATTGTACATTCTGTCTCCGACTCACTTCGGCGTCACATGGTTTGTTTTGATTCTTCACAGTCATCAATCTCTGAAAGCTAAACTTGGAGAAAAGTGGAGGTGGTAGTTAAAAAAAAATGTTTGTAGTAGGTTCGATAATGGTATTTCGTCTGGTCGGTTCCCACACACATCCATGCACAGACACATGCAGCCATAGGAACACATACAGAAACACACACACACACACACAGGCTTTACATAAACTTTCTCAGGGGATAATTTAAGGACATAGTCGGTGGAGTCGAACAATCAATGTGCTCAGATAGAAATTCCCTCTTAAGGAGCCAGAACCAGGAAACAAGGGTGTTTATTTTGGAAATAATTTCCCTGCTCCTGCTTTATCATAAACAATAATACTCAGAAATGGTCCTTTCTTTTTTTCTTTTTTTTTCCCTCGCGGTGCCCGGATCTGCATTCCTCTCCTGAACTGTACCTCCGAATGTTTCCCTGAAAATACCAAGAATAGTCTCAGTTTACATGTTTGTACTTTCAGTTTGAGAATCTTAACCAAAGAAATGCTGAGAAAGTCTTTGAGGGGAATCGGACCTTTTTATTAAAGTCGTCTTTTTTTGCCCAATAAGATGTTATCTTGGTTCTTTTTCAGGTTCAAGTCAACAGAGACACATGTCAAGTCAATTTAGACTTTTTTTAAAATTTAGTTAAAGTCCTATTAGGTTACTTGAGAAAAGCCTGAGTCAAATGTGAAGTCAAATAATTCCCAATCGAGAACAAGTCTTATCAATCTGTTGTGTTTAACTCAAATAAGAGTCTCAAAGTCCATCAGCAAGTCTGGATCAAGTCTCAAGTCAAATAAGTCGTCTTAAACATAAGAACAAGTCTTGTTAAGTGTTGAAGTCAATCAGAAGTTACAATTAAAGCTCAGGTTTATCAAGACAAGTCTAAATTTGGTTTAAGACCAATCAAAAGCCACATCTATTGAGACAAGTAAAATTTGAGTTTTTGTAGGTTTCAAGTCAGTTGAGAAAAGTCCAAGTAAGTCATGTCAGAGACTTGTCAGTTCCCAAGTCAACTGAGACAATTCCAAGTCAATCCTCAGGTCATTTGAGACAAGTCAAAGACAGTTAAGACAAGTTCAAGCCAGATTTGAGTCAGATTTAAGTTTCAAGTCACCAAAAAAAAAGTCCAAGTCCAGTCAAAAGTCGGGTTAAAACAAGTCCAATCAAATCTCCAAGGCTCAGATTCATCTTAATCGTAATCGAGACAGGTCCGAGACAAGACTCGGGTCAATCAAAGTCAAGTTTAAGTGATTCCAAGTCAGCTAGTTTCATTGTTTTTGTGCTGTGTGTGTTATTTTCATCCAGCAGAAACGCCTCCAACTGTGTGTTAATCTGAAAGATATTAATCCTCATAATGGCCCATTCAGACTCTGACAAAAGAACTTTTATACCTGGCTGTGCTTTCTCTCCCTTTCCTTGTTTCTAGCTCTTTTTTTAAAAAGCTCTCTGTTTCTCTTTCTGTCTCACACACACACACACACACACACACACTGTCTGCAGGGGGCTGAATTTAATCTGGCCAGCATATGGGATCGGAAGTCTGTATAAGGGAATTAGTGGATATCATGGGATACACTGGAATGCCTGACTTCGGATCAGACTGGAGAACTCGCCGTACATGTTAGATGGTTTTTGATGTCGGCCTAACAGACGGCCAAACGGCTTTCAGGAAGCTGCCTCCTCAGAAACAGAGCTGTAAAAGCATCACGGCAATAAGTTTTATGTGAGTCCTGATGTCCGAGACGCTTCCAGCTGTGGTCGCCAATTAGGACGTCGTCTCAGCCGCCTTGCTCGCTCGGGTAAATCTTGGTATCGGGACAGAAAAGCAGATTAAAGTGATCCAGTAGTCAAACAAGAGGAGGTTGCAGAATGGAAAAAGTGACATACTGTTTGAAAAGGAAATTACATTAGGCCTCGAGGGAAAAGGATGACAACCTTCATTTATCTCCGCTGCACATTTATATAGTTAGACTAACAGAGTTCGTGCAAAAAAAACACCACCACCACAGCTGCTTCTTTATATTTTGGCTTAATGTCAAGGTTTACCTACTTAATTTAGATTGTAAATCAGTAAAAACACCTACAGAATTATAACTACAGCCTCTAAAAACATAATTATATAGAGTTGAGTGATTTCTTGTAGAGTTTTTGGCAAAAATTGAACATCCATGAACAGCTTTTTGAAGGCTGGACAGATTTTTTTGGAGGATGTTTGCTTTAGTTTTATTCAAGTGCACCAAACAAAGTGCTGTAAGGATCAGTGTTTATCTTGTTAAAGTGTCTTTTGGTTGCAAGAAGTGCATTTTATCTTTTTTGGGCATTATTTTCTTAATTATTTCAGAATTTGATTGTATGGTGAGTGAGGCGTCGCTGCAGGTGCATGATGTGAATCTTAAGCTACGATATGATATGATATGAGTATATTTATTAACACAATCCGTTATGTGAAACATTATAATTAAAGGTGTAAAAGATTTAAATCTATGTCTGAAGTTTCGTAATATCAGAGCTGAAATTCACTGAATGGGTTTCAAGTTTGACTTCTTTGTGTTTTTTGCTCACCTGGTTTTCTCCGGTTCACCTCCGCAGGCGCAGCGTCCCGCTCATCCGGCCTCACTCCTGGCACCTGGCAAAGCTATCGGAGCTGCCCCTCCCTCCCCCTCCTTCATCTCCCCCTCCTCCTCCACCTCCGCCGCCACCACCACCGCCGCCGCCGTGCCTCCCCGCCGCCGACTCCCCTCCTCTCCCCCCTCCTCCACCTCTGTCTGCCATGCAGCTCCACCCCGGCCCTTACACACTACCCTGGCACACAACTGACAACAGGTGAGGAGTCTGTCTGTCTTTCATTTTCTGTTTTTGAGCCACAGAAGTGAGTCATAACTCTCATTTTGACGTCTTTGCAAACATTTTTACCTCTTAAATTGCTGCATTTCTTCATTTGACGATAAATAACTTATTATTATGAATCAGAAAATTTATACGGGTGCATCCAATGAGCTTTTCTGCTTTATTTAGGGTCAAGAAAGTGATTTATTACACTTCACAAGAGTGCTGGACAGTGTAAAACCACCTTTTTTGATGCGTCTTATAACAAAAAAAGCCCCAGTGGTTGTGATAATTTCCTCTGCTGGATGTTTTCTCCTCTTCTTCCTCATGTCCTTGTTTCAGCTGATGAGGTTGTTTCAGTTTGACATAAGAGACACTTACCTAATGTGCACACTTAATGACACAGCCAGTGATTTTGAACACAGTAAACCCATGACTCCATAGGTCATTGGCTTTAAGTCACCGCCGACGGGGGATTTTGGTCCCAGTGACTCGCCCCAAAAAAAGCCAACAGTGACCAGGAAACAGGTGACATCACCGTCTTCTTATGTCAACACTGCCCACGCAGGAAGTCTATTGGTCTATTTATGGCGCCTACCTAAACATTCCAAAGTGATAACCAATCAGACAGACAAACACAGACTCTGCATGCTGTCTGTCTGTCTGTCTGTCCGTCTGTCTGTCTGTCTGTCTGTCTGTTTGACTTTGTGGGGTCAGGCGGATGTTTATAAGTTTTGTTAGTGTAATCTTACTGTGTGATTTGTAAGTCACAATCAAAACGTTTTTTTTCATGTTTGCTAAAGGTGATATGGACAACATTTATACCTAGCATATTGTCGCTAATGCTAACGTAGTTAATCAGGGATTGAACCCGATATTTCTTTAATTTTGACGATCTAACTGGAAACAACACTTTAGTTCAGACTGTGAGGCCTCTGACTGCTGTAACTTGTTGTAAATTTGGTTTAGATTTGCTGAATCGTACTTTTATACTCTATGATCAGACGTTTTAGCTAAGAAACCTAAGCGCTAACGCTAACTCCTAAGCCTCAGAGGTTGATGACGACATATGACATCAACGTAGTTTCACTATTAGCTCAGAGATCCTTCAGTCATATCAGATCTTGTCAGTAAACTCGCTCAAATGTAAATGTTATTATCATTTTAGACCGGACAAAATTTTTTAAATAATTATTTCACATCTATAACTTTTTTCAAGGAAAATATAGACTTTCATTCTTTACCTTTCTAAATATTCTGTGGATGCGTTAAAATGATTTGCTTTCATGCAATTGTTGCACAGATATGACCTTTAATAATTTTTTTGTGGTATGTAATGGGTTAAATTGGCTGCCATACATATGTAATATTAGCAATCTGAGTTAATTATCATTGTGTAAGAATCTGGAGATCAGTTAAAGCCCTGCCTATTAATTTTCTTAAACTTCTTTGGCCAACCAACAATCCAAAAGGGACCTTGTGATCAAAATAGATGTCTTTTCTTTTATCTGTTGATAAATTGACATTACAGTTGTTTCAGCTCTAAATATGTTGGATATTTTTAAACCTTTCTGCAAACAATCGGAACAAAAGACTGAATATTTCCTGTCAGGTTAAATGAAAAGAAGTTACAGTAGTCTTTGTAATACGGTATGATCTCATAAACTGTTATCCTTTAAAGGAAAAGAGGAAGTAAGCTTACTGTGTATATTGACTCACCGTAAAAATAGCCTTTTTGTCTTTGTTTGTCAGCCTCATGGTACGTCAGTGAGCTGTACTGTTCTGCTTTTGATAGGAATCAGTGATATAATGGACCACTCTCGGATTTAATAGTCCCACGTGGATTAGATAGCGGTGTATGTGTGTGTGTGTGTGTGTCTATGCGAAGGTCTCTTATTCCCACAGTTTCTCCTGCCTGATCTCATCGTACCCAAACACACACACACACACACACACACACACACACACACACCATCTGATGAGGAGCTGCCGGCATAACTCTGGACAATGGCATGTGACTCCCAGAACATGTGGACAAAGAGAGGAAGACATTCAATAAACTGTGTTTGTGTGAAGGGGAGGGACGTTTTTGTACACCCTGCACTCTGTGTGTGTGTGTGTGTTCATACACTAAGCAAGTGTGTGTGTTTTTATGTAAGTCCTAAAACAAAGCATTTGAAATACACCCAGCTTCTGAGTTTTGTGCTCTCACACAATAGCTGTCAGCTGATAAAATATTTATTCGTATAAATTGACACACCGAAAATTAATTGAATCAGCTTAAACACACGCCTGTTCACGTACAGTATGTGTGTGTGTGTGTGTGCCGGTTAATCTGTGTCAACCCTCACACTCACATGTTCCACATGATTGGGCAGGAGTGACTGTCATTTCCTGTCCAGCTCCCGTCTCATTTCCTCTCTTCCTCTCCCTCTGTCACCCAGGTCAAATCTATACAGCAGCCTGTCCTCTTTCATTCATAGCTCACTTCCTTCAAAACCATTTTCTCATGCAGAAGAACAAACTTTTATTTTTTCCCACACTTTCTGGTATCTTTTATAACATGTTCGGACAGTTTCCAGGCGGCCATTGTTCCCCATTCACTTGTGTTAAAATGTGAAAAGCAAGTAACTGACTCTTAGAAAGTACATAGAACTAGTTTATATAAACTACAGTACATACAAAGGCTTTATTATATTATTTATACATTATTAGTTTATTAATTTGTGGAAATTCCATCAAAAAAGCTGCATTTTGGAATATTCACCATATGAGTGAAATGTAAAACAATGTTCTAAAACCATGTGGACGCAGTCCTCCCTCATAAGACATTAAAAAGTTTAGCTAATTTTTGTTTTATTAGGTGCAAGTGTCCCAAAACATTTGCAATTAATCACATTAACACATTAATGGGCCATCGAAGGCCAGTTGCCCACTTTTTCCAGTTTGTAATCCAGCCATAAACATCTGCTCCGTGTTAATTCCTGCAGGTGGTTCTGCAGTTAAAGTGCAGACAGTTTGGAAAAGTGTCCGCTGCAAATATCAGAACATTTACAAAACTTGTCGCAAGTCTTCCAAAAACTCAGGAAGTTTGAAGAGTCGGTCTATTGACGCTCATATTAGGAAGAAGTAATTGAAAACCTATGGCCACCAAACAAATACAGAGAAGTTTAACTTGGACGGATGATATTTTGTAAAGAACACATAGTTTGTAATAAATTAGCAAAAAAACAAGAAACAAAATCACATTCTGTAAGAAAACCAAAAATATTTAACTACATGATTATGAGAAAATCATGTTCTGTTAAAAGTAGGTTGTGGAACAAAACCCCTTCAGTTTGGATCGTAAACCATAAATACCAAAGAAACAGCCTGAAGATAAGTCTGCTGGTTGTTTTTTTCCACACACTGGACTCCGATCAAAGCCCTTAAGAAACGTCTATCTTCTGTAACCCCCCGCTCCGTCTCCCTGGTAACTTTCCTTATTGTTTGAATAAAACAGCAGAGGAATACAAAGGTTCAGTATCAACTCACTTCTTTATAGGAAAAAGAAATACCACAATAAAATGAAAATGTCTGCGTATATTTTTACAGCAGCCTTTACAGACGGATTTATAGTTATTATTGATACCAATATGTGAGAATGTGTTTTTCTTAACCTAACCTTCTCTCCCCGTCATTGTGTTTAATGTGGTTTAATTCCAAGAAATTGTAGAGAAATTATTATTTTTTTGTCTTGTGTTTGTTTTATTTTCGGGTCATGCCTCTTTCTAAACAGATATAGACAGAAACAGAAAGAATAAACTGATGTGAATTAGAGGTCACAGTTCAAATTCATACTGGAGACATTGTGGTTACATGATGTGGAGTTTAGTCTGTTGAGCAGCCACACTGTTTGATGTATGTTTGCCATTTGTTACATGTCTGTGTGTTGTGAAGAGGAGGTTCTTCACTTCTGTTTATCTTGAGGTTTAAAAGGTTTATCTGTTTTTTCAAGTTGAAGAGTTTTTGATAAGTCCTTCGTTATCTAAACACAGCATCTAAAGATAGAGGGGTGCCATATCTTGTAAAGCTCTTTGAGAAAAATTTGTGATTTTGACCTGTTAACTGCTTTTCTTCAATGTATTAAAACATAAAATAGCTCTAATGTGAACATCATGTCATGTTATCGATGCAAATCTTAAGTGACCCACTGTTTTCTTATTATTGAAGTGAATGAAATTAGAATAATTACTTTTCAAGATGTGTTGTAGAAAGCGGTCGGCATTTCGGAATGAATCTACATTTGATGTAAAGGAGATGAGACGGAAAGAATCCACAGGAGGAAGAAAGGAATGAAAAAGGAAGAGAGGAATCAAGGGATGACTTAGAGATTTTGACTGCGGGCAGTGGGAGTTGATGAGGAGGAAATCCCTCTTCGCCTTAAGAGGCTTCCTCTGAGGGTCTTTAAAAACACGTGGGGCTACCGTTGATCTTCGGCTCAGGGCTGATAGAAAACAGATTCCCCAGCTGCATAGTTCAAAAAGTTGTATTCCAGAACGATATACAGTTTATGGCTCGAGGGTAAATCAAGTAACAACGCAAAAAAAATGAAAAATGATTGATTTTATTCTAATTTTAAGGAGTTTTGTTTTACAAGATGTAACATGATACTGTTTTAAATGAAACCACCTGAATTCGTCACTGTGGTTTTGATGAAATATCGTCCTCTCTTTTCGGATTTTGCAGCCGATATCCCATGAAAATGTCCGATAACCCAGACAAATGCCCATTGCAAGTTTTTTTTTTTTCTGGAGAATGACTAAACATTCCAGAGGGATGATTGATGTCTCTCTCTTCTTTGTCTCTACAGTGATTTATCCTTGCAGTGGGGTCAGCTGTCCAGACCTTACTCCTCCACCGACCGAAGCAGTTCCCTGGGCTCCATGGAGAGCTTGGACACACCGACACCCACCACGCAGCCGTACTCCGACTCCCATAATTCACCAGTGGATCCCACCCTCTTTAATAACAAGAGAGACTCCGCCTACAGCTCCTTCTCCGCCAGTTCAAACACATCGGACTACGCGACGGTGCCGCTCAGGCCCGGTGAAGCCTGCTCCATGGATAACCTCCTCCAGAGTCTGGGGCCAGCCTTTCGAGGTTACCCTGGTGGTGATGCCTCGACCCTGGGGAGCTCATCCTGTGAGGCCCCGGATGAAGCACAGCTTATTGTACACAAGTCCAGGTCGCTGACCAGGCCGAGACCGAGGCCTGTCGAGATGAAAGAGAGGCCTTCCTCCTGCTGTTATGAGGAGGAGCGAAGGGGAGGAGATTTTGAGATCATTAGAAATGGAGAAAGAGGAGCTGAAAGAAAGATGAACCCACCTCAGCCTCCGACCAGGAAGGATAGTTTTAGGGCAACCAGGAGTCGTCCCAATGCTGCTAACAAACGTTGCGTTTCTGCTCCTGTTGAAATTACCAGTGTTTCTTGTTTCTACGACGAGGACAAGTCCTCTCTGAATGTTGAATCAGAGGTTCATAATGGCTTCTCTGCACCAGAGGACGGAGATAAAACTGGGAATTTCAAAGAGGACACCTCAGACTCGCACGTTCTCCAAAGACAGAGTAAAGACGTTGCGAATATCAGATGTGATACTAGTGCAATTAAGGACTGCAATTCAGAGGCCACCTCTGATCGACTCTCTGACCCAGTGACGACCCCCTTAGTCCCCATTGCCTCCTCCCCTCCTGGCTCCTCACCTGTAGAAACCACCATGGAGGTTCAAGGGAACCTGCAATCCCCGACCAAGCACTCCTCTACAGGGTTGCACCGGCACAGCGCCCCTGAGAAGCTTCTCGCAACGCAGCTTCAGTTATTGCAGTTTAACAGTGACAACTCTGACCGCTCCATATCCCCTTGTGGCAGCCAGTGGTCCCAGTCATCACTCCAGCCAATGAGGGAAGACCAGGAAGCTTCTCACAATCACCTCAATGCCACGTCAAACAAATGGGGAGGCAGCCGTTGCTCGACCCCTGGATCTGTATTCTTGGAAGGGGATAATGATGATGGAGGTTCAAGTGAGAGACTGGAGGGGATGGGTGTAAATGGTGGGTGCCTCCCTCAAATTGAGCAAAACCGCCCTTGGGGTCGCTCTGTGAGCGTACCAGGGGAACCCACTGGATCGTCAGCTCAGGGAAGTTTGAGCTCCGATCAGATACTGGATAGAGATTTTAAGCCACTAAGTGCTGCTGCCAGTGTGGATACATTACTAGAGGAGCAGAGAGCAGTGGAGAAGGAAAGAAGTGGTGGTAGAAAAGAGGATGCAGAAGGAGAGACGGATACAAAGAAGTCGAACTCATCCAGGAACCATCGTCGGAACCGGCGCCGTAGTGAGCGGTTTGCTACTAACCTTCGCAATGAGATCCAGAGGAAAAAGGCCCAGCTTCAGAGGGGCCGCGGAGGCCCAGGAGGGCTTCTCTGTAGTGGGGAAACCGTCCAGGAAGAAGAGGGTCCAGACCTCAATGACGAGGCAGCTGAGCCAGACCTGCCTACCCAGGAAAGAAGCACCAAAGTCACATTTGTCTCACCTGTCAGTCCTCAAGATGCCACCACCTCTGCACCAGTCAAGACATCTAACACCTCAAGTGAATCAAACCATGATGTCTTGCAGACTCAGCCACCAGCCTACACTGAAACCAACTCCCTATCCAGGTCGGTCCAGATTCTGGACACAGGAGTGCCCACTTTTGGTGTCGGCATCCGAGTTGTGGAGGAACCAGCTCCTGCTGGCAAAGCCCGACGCTGGCGTTGGACCCCCGAACATAAACTACAACCAGAACCTGAACCAGACCGACGATGTGGAGGTGTGGGAGAGAGGGTGGTGGGAGTCACAGGGTCACGGCATGGCGTTTGTGCCTTCACCTCCTCATCCACCTCCTCATACGGTCGCTCCTCTTCCTGTTCGCGGATGGAGGAGTCTGATATCCTTCCATTTGCAGATAGGATGAAGTTTTTCGAGGAGACAAGCAAAGGTTTGTCCGGGTCAGACGTCTCCAGTCTGTCCAGTCGCAGGCAGAAGAAACCCCTCCACCACCAGGATCTCCAGGGAGGGGAGCTCGGCCAGCACCCAACCCAAAGGAGATACTCCTACCAGGGAGGACTTCAGCAGGAAAATGCCCTGCTTCCAAACACCATGGAAAGCAGGAGGCTGTCTGTTAGTACCAGCAGGGACAGACAGAAAGAGAAGGAGAGGGAACAAGCAAGGGAAAGGGAAGAGAGGGCGAGGGACAGGGAGGAAAGGTTGAGAGAAAGGGAGAGGCAGCAGGAGAAGGAAAGACAGGAGAGGCAGTTAGAAATGGAGAAGGCAAGGATGAGGGAGATTCAGCGGGAGAGGGAACGAGAGGAGAGGGTGAGACAGTGGGAGAGGGAGAGGGAGAGGGAGCTGGAACTGGAGAGAGAAAAAGAGATGGAGAGGGCCAGAGAGAAGGAACGCCTCAAAAAAGAAAGAGATAAAGAACTCGAGAGAGAAAGACAGAAGGAAATGGAAGAAGATGCTAATCATGACTTCCAACACAAGGACAACTTCCACAGCTTCCAGTCCAAACCTCCGGCATTCTCCCACGGCCAAACCCACAATCAAGTCCCACGATCCGCCTTTTATCCGATCAACACCTCCTCCAAGCCTCCGGAGAACCGGCAACCTCTTCACCAGGGAAACACAGCAAGGAGCTACACACCTACGGAGGTAAGAACGCTGCTCTCACTCAAGAATGCAAGTTTTATACTCTATGAAAAACACATGCATGAACATATGCTCAAACACACATCGGGCGCTTTATTAAAGACGAGTGTGTTGGGTGAACAGACTTTGTGGGCATCTGCAGGCATGTCTGGATGGTGCAGAGCGAAACACACACATGGATACACAACAAGAAAGACACACTGCGTTTATATGGGTCACGAAGGAGTCACGGGGTTGCCAGGTTGGAGCAGAGTCTGTTGCTCTGGATGGTCTGGATTATAAACTTGACTTTTTCGGGTTTATAGACAAGCAGAGTGAAACGGGGGCTGAAAGGGTGTGTGTTAGTGATCTGGAATGAGTTTTAGCATCAAGGACAACACTATACACGAACCTATCAATAACTCAGACACTTTTAAATAGATGCATTATTGGAAAGTTTGTATCTATAGCATGATTGACCTTAATGGCACAGGAAAAAATCCCCCCTTATATCTCCAGTTCTGCGGAGATATAAAACATCTTAGCGGTTCTAATTGCATCCATTAACAAGTCTGTTTACAAGCCTGCTGGCCTCACAACTACTTTCCAGCAGCCGGCTTGTTAAGATAAATAACAGCCTTCGTCCTGAAGCGCTGAGACCAAGTAACGCCTTTCAGAGAGAAAGATAAACTCTGCAACTCACTGAAATCAGCCTGTGGTTTGTGTTTTTTTTTGTTTGGACTGAAGCTAAAATGACCATCGTAGACCAAAAACAATCTTGGTTCTTTCAAAAAAGAAGAAAAAAAAAAAACAGCATCAGAAAGGGGATCAAGTGCCCCACACTTGGATGCCGGAGCTAAGTGGCGACTCCGTCCAAGTGCCTCATGGTTGAACGGCTGGTTTGAAGTGGAACCACGTCCTGCATGCGGTCAAAAGTCTGAGATTCTCGTTTCTAAAAAAAACTCCAGAGAATCATTGAAATAGCTCGTGGAACTGAGGGAGATTGGGCAACGGCGGCGGACACTTGTGTCAGCGATAATAGCAGCGTTGGGTTACATCTTTACCACAAAGTGATTGTAGTCTCTTGGCAGCGAGGGGGAGGGTTGCAGCCCCTCGTCTGAACTTTTGAAAGCCCCGTGAACTTCAACATATTAGTAACCTTATCACTTGACACTGAGCAAAGCTAAACCGACATTTGCTTTGGATTAAATGTATATTTAGTCGAGCAGGTCTGCTGCTCGGGCCCACGCTGTTTTGTTGTTGTTCTCGTGTGGTTTTGCCATGCTGAGGCCTCGGGGGAGCCTTGAACCCCCCCGCTTCCTCCTCACGCTGGGATCCTTTTCAAATGAAAAGGTCGATCGTTTGATGCCACGGCGATAACCCCCATGCGTCGAATTCTTGTTGCGTATCTGCCACTGACAGCGTCCAACATCTTTAATGGTAACAGATGTGCTGGACGGACTACAAGGCTGCGATAAGATGCACACACACACGTACGAAAATACACTCACGCAACGGGAAGCATACCTACGGAGGCGTGCATGTAAAGCCAGACTCTCACATGCATTTGTAAAGGTTTCCTACGAAATTCAAACACACGTTCGTAGAGTTCTTGGTTTAATTGAAACAAGGAATTCAGGTTCATTCATTTCATCGTGTGCTTTCATGTCCCAGAGTGTGTGTGTGTGTGTGTGTGTGTGTTTTGGAAAGAGGAAGGAAACCTAATGTGAAAAATATAGGAATGTAACTGAGTGCCGTTGTTATTATTATTAGTGGTCCGTCACTCAGTGGGCTCTCATTTGAGAAGCCCAGCTGTGTTTTCAGAAGTGTTAGGAAACAGTTTGATTGAATTGTTGTTGGCAAAATCAAACTATTACATTATTATTATTTTTTTTAATCCTACCTCAATCTATGAACATTAGATCTACACTTTGATACAATTTGCTGTTTTCTCAAAGGAAATCATTCTATAAAGGTCAGTGACGAAAACATGACATGTTTAGGATTAAAAAACACATTAAAGTTACGATTCATCTATTGACTTTGGTAGATTTTGATAGTTTTAAATTTGTTTAAACTGGAAAAAAACACTGGATTCAGCTTGAACCAAACCGTCCTTTATTATGTGAGCATAATGTTATGTTCACCTTAATGAAAAATATAATTTACTGTGTTTTCGGGACTGCTGCCTCTTGATTTAAACAAAGAACTTATGTTAAAAACAGAAGAAGTCTTATAAAAGTTCTTAATTAGTATTTTTTCATGGTGACGCTTCTTTACAAGGTGTTTCTTTTGGACGTCAACTTGCTCTTGGCCCAAAAATACTCAGTTTCACTTCCAGCTTACCAATAAAAGTCAAAAAAAGTCATAAATTAAAGTCAGAGACAATTAATTTAAATTGAGGGAGATCATGCATGTTTTTCGTGTTAAGAGTTTATTATCACAAAGTTATCAGCTGTTAGCATTTTATGGATTTCATGCTCTGTTGACAGCAACTGACGGCCAAATATGTTAAATTCACATTCAGCCAATCCAACGAAAATACCGTCCGAATGTTCGGATTTGCATCGTAGACGGTCAGAAAATATTTGGACCCCACTGATGTGTTTGTGCAACTTATCCTCACCTTTCTGTGTGTGTCTGCTGGCTACTTGAAATAAAAAGTACAAAATCAGTGAATTTTACGACTCAGAATAAAGTGAAATACGAATTAAGTCGTAAGAGAGGAAAATAGAGCTGAAACAATGGACTTTTCGGACAGAAAACTTAACTTTAAACCACTGTAAAAGTCAGTGAATCACTGTTTTTAAATGAAAATGTTTAATATTTACTGGTTTTTGCTCTTTAAATATGAAAACTGATGAATTTTTCTGTCTTTATGCTTGTAAACTGAATAAATTTGAAGATTTGAAGACATCTTAGGAAAATATGACCATTTTTGACTATTTTCCGACTTTTCATGGACTTATAATTGAATTCCAGATAACACAAGCATACAAAAGTTAGGTTAAAATAAGGTGAATGATTGCCTGGCAGGTTTTGGGGGGGGTTTTGACAGAAAAGACGCCTGTATTTAACAGAAAATACCTCCACCCTAATTAGCCTTATCACCATTGAAGTATATGGCAGGGTGGAGTAACACACCCACTTCCCTTTAGCAGGGACCTGTGCTCACCGACACCAGATTGAAGCCTCCCTTCATTCCTTCAGTGTTAATAACCGGCTTTAAATGTCTCCCACAGACGTATCCCGCCCGGCAACAGGAAACAACCAAGCTGAACAGGAAGTACAGCCTGACTGAGAGGTGAGCCACTTCCTTTTAGCAACCGCAGAGTCCAAACACAGACAGATACACTCATATAAACAAGCAACTTTTCTTTTGTCTCCTTGATTATCTTTCTAATTTATAATTGCCTTATTTTGACATCGCAAAGCGAGCACTCACTCGCTCCATCTTTGTCTGACTGTCCTTAAGTGAGTCTCAGGAGACTTTAGGTGGGGTTGAAGCCCATTGTGCACCGACCGGAGGAAATCCCACTCAGTCATGCCCGGCTGTGATTTGACTGTAATGAGCTCTAAGTGTGCGCAGCAATCATCCATGCTTAAAATGTGACCATAATGATACGTGGTTGGACGGTGGTTCCTGTATGTTAGGACATAAAGGGGCTTTCAGGACACGCACGGCTTGTAAAGAAACGGCCTCTGCTTATATTTGACCTAAGACAGAAACGGCCGGGACTGGAATGCACACAGGAAACATTTACTGTAATTTAACCACTTTCTCTGTCTGGGTGTTTTTGTTTCGTAACATTTCTCAGGGAATTTCTGAAGAAAAATCTCTGCAGTTTAACTTTCATGGCCCTGAACATCTTTTATGTGTAAAGAGAGCCTTCATAAATGCATGATTTTCTGCAAAATTTGGACAAATTTCTTTAATTTTGCATGTGAATTGTGCATTTTTGTGTTCTATAAACCTAACATTCTTTACATTACATTACATTACATTACATTAACTTTCATGGCCCTGGACATCCTTTTTCACTGATGTGAACCATCATGAATACATGATTTTCTGCAAAATTTGACAAATTTTGTTTATTTTGTGCGCGAATTGTGCAATTTTTTCATTTTATGAACCCAATAAAATTAAACTATAAAAGGGGTGATTGATAAGTTTATGGCCTAAAGTAGAAAGAGTTGATTTTAGAAATATTAGCGTAGAAATTTGTAGCATATTAGAAGTATTAGCATATTAGCATAAAAAATAGTCCTTCTTCATTTATTAATTTAGTGCAAGAACATATTGATCCCTTATTTGTAGATGTTTGACCTGTAGATAAATATTTTTCCCACTTTGTTCTCTTCATCGCAGAGACTACCCGAGCTGGCGGCGAGAGTCCAGACCTCCAGAGAACGCCAATCAGTATCATCATCACCAGGCGCGATGGAGCCACAGACAGGTCGACGCCGGCAACAATGACCGCAACGGATTCGCCCCACCGCCAGCTCCTCTCTCGCTCCGAGGTCGAGCCATGTCTGAAAACGACCTCCGGTTCGACGGCAGCCATCGCTGGTCGCCGTCGATTTCTGTGGCGACAAGTCAGACCCTCAGCGAGGTGGAGGAGGGAGCCGGAGGCGTCAACGCTGCCCGAGCACACAGGAAGAAGACGCCACCTCCCCCGAGGCCGCCGCCCCCAAAGTGGGAGCAGTTCCACCGCAGGCGAGCGTCTCACCACACCCTGTTCTCCTCCTCCTCTTCTTCTACTGCTCCTCACTCCATCCCCCCCTCAGAGGGACACCACCCGACTCACTCCTCCTCCTACGTCCCTCCACTTGAACCATCCAGGCAGAGGTCCTACAGTCTCCCCCCAGAGAGGCAGGAAGTGTCGGAGGGCTGCCCGCGCTGCAGCTGCAGCCAGCCTCCACCCCAGGAACACCCTCACCCCCACGCTCCGTCCAATCAGAATCAAGCTCAGTTCCAGGAAGTGCCCTTCACTGTTGCTCCACCCAGTCCGATGTTTTCCAGGAGAGCTTTCAGACCGGTGGCTCCGCCCCAGAGGGAGAGGGATGTGAGGAGCATGTATGGTGGACAGCAGGACAGGATGGAGGTCGTATCATCTCTACCTCCACCTCCACCAACAGAGAGCAGTGTGAACAGGTGAGCTGGGCGGCAAACATAAAGATTTATTAAAGATAAAGTTACATAACCTCAGTCTTCCTGTTGTTAGCTTACAGAATGCTAACACAGCTTTGCTAATCATGCTAAGACCTGATAGTTCGCCATCGCTCCGTTAGCTTCCTGGTTCTTTAAACATCTCACTTTTATGAAGCAAAATGAAGCCGTGAGCAGAGATTAAAGACTCTGGGTGTAGTTTGTGACTCCCCCCCGTGGTGGAGGTTGTTTTTATTTAAGCTAATAGTTTGTTTTCAGTGATAATAAAGTGTATCTGTGTCCTTGCAGTTTATCAGAGGCGAACGTCAGCTGCAGCCCCGACCAGGACAGAGTGACACTGAAACCTCACAAGCATCAGCCCAACATGAGACCAGGAGCCGAGTGGGAGAGAACTCCATCTCCCAGAGTTCACAGCGACTCGGCACTTCCACCTGTCTTAGAAAACGGAGGCGTTGGTGGGGTTTTACATCGTGAATCCTACTTTGCCATCGATTACGAGCAGCAGCAGCAGCTCCATGCGGGCAGAGGCTTTCAGAGCATCGATCCACAGAAGATCCCCGAACCGGGAACAGAATCGGAGACGACTCTCAGCCCGAGTCCTGCACACAGCCTGGAGGCAGACCTGGACGTCCCCATGGAAACGGACATCGACGATTTCCACGAGGATGAGGGACTCCCCGCGGAGGACGAGCCGATCCCTTGCTTCGCGCTGCCGGTGACGGTCCTAGAGACGGACATCGACACCTTCCCGGACTCTGAGGCCTCGCCGTCGGGAAGGACGAGGGTGGAGAGCGGCTCTGTGGAGGAGGAGCTGGAGGCCGGGGAGAGCAGCAGAGAGAGGCTGAGCCTGGAGGAGCTCTTCCCCCAGAGCAGTGAGGGCGAGTCGGGCACGGAGAGCTGGAGGGGGGCCTACCAATCCACGGAGCTCAACACCGACAGCTTGGATAGGTAACGAGAGAGACGCTGGGAGGGAACAACAGGGCTTAAATCTGAGAGGTGGAATGTGTGTGTGTGAGTGTGTGTGTGTGTGTGTGTGTGTGTGTGTGCATTAATTACACAGACCATTTGATTTGCACAAGACTTAACTGTTCTTGTCACTAAGCTCATTCCCACTTTCCCACAACCTCTGCAGAGCACCTTGCAGCCAGATTTCCTTTTCTTCTCTGCTCGTTACAAATGGTTTGTTTTCGCAGACGCAGGTGCCAGATCAGTAATTGATTCCACAACTGATACAAAGTCCGATTATGTTTAGACGATCACAGAGAGATTTCAGTCGTCGGTTTACATGTAAACACGTGAAAAACAGCTGAACTGACAGTTTCAGAGTTTCAAAGTAAAAGCAGCTTCAAGTGAAACAGATGAAAACCCCTGAAATGTCACTCGATGCTAAATGACAAACGTCTGAACTGTAATTTGAGTTATTGATCGTTTAAATAAACTTTAAAAAGTAGTAATAAAGTTTCTGTTGATGTATGTTTGACAAAACTCTTCCAATGTGTAAAACAAACAATAATAATCATGGTTTTATTCTGTCGTAAAGCAGTTTATTTACATAAAATACAGTAACATATCCTTCCAAATACATAAAAACATACATTAAGTTAAATATGGATTATGTTTACATGAAGGTGTTAATACATAAATACATCAGCACAGAAAAAACTGCAGTCTACAAGTTATTTAAAGCACATGTACTTTATATAAGCAGGTTAAAGTGATACTGCCATCATTTATAACATCTCCTCTTCTTCTACTCCTCTTACTTTGTATCCAGTTGATTTAAATTTGTATTTTTTGTACCTCGTCTGATGTCGACTCCTTTGTCAAACGCTGCAGTTTCAACATGGCTTCCCATCTCGTCTGTGGCTTTGTTTGCCAGTTTGGTCTTGAGACGTTTCCCATATGCTCCGTGTTTTCCTTTCGTCCCACTTAGCCCTGATAATTGATTGCATTGATTATTTATGTGCCTTCCTAATCACTGTACTTTACGACCGTGTGTCTGTTTTACTGCTTTGCCTCTGTGTTTTATCTCTGCACGCAGTAAATAAAACAAACTCTCCCCCCCCTCCTTCAGGCGGTCCGGTGCGAGCTCCAGCTGTTCGTCCTATTACAGCACGTCTGCAGCCAAAGCTCAGCTCCTGTCGCAGATGAAGGACTTCACTGATAACAGAGAGAGGGACGAGGACGACGAGCTGACGTACAAGGTAGCAAACACAGCTACCGTCTCTCTGCTGAACTGAAAATCTGTCTTTTATGTGTCTTGTGGTTTCAGTATCTCTCGGCCAAAGTTAACATCATGTTGATGTGAAGTTATTTCATCTTGAGATCTATTCTTAAACAGTTTTTTGTTCCTTCTGTGGTGCAGAAACAGCTGATGGAGAGCCTCCGAAAGAAGCTGGGAGTGTTGAGAGAAGCTCAGAGGGGACTGCAGGACGACATCAGAGCCAACGCACAGCTGGGAGACGAGGTGAGGGGGTGAGGAGGGGGGAGGAGGAGAAACTTCATCCACTTATTAAGTCATCTGTTCATTTTGGTCACCTGCTGGCTTTTACAAGGTGACATCAGAAACTCTCAAGACTGAACGGAGCGCTGTTCAGTAATGTGTCTTTAGCAGGTGCAAGCTATAACTTTTATGAGTAAGTTTTAGAAATTACATCACTCGATCATCATCAGCACCTGGGTTACACACTTTTTAGTGACCACTGCTACGAGCACACTTGGGATTTTCACCATGCACCTGAAAATTAGCTTTACAGCTAAGAACCAGAGTAAAAACATCATTTTTTAGAGCTGACCTCCAGCTGTGTCTCCGTCTGCGTCCTCAGGTGGAGAGCATGGTCGTGGCGGTGTGCAAACCAAACGAGGTGGACAAGTTTCGCATGTTCATCGGTGACCTGGACAAGGTGGTGAGTCTGCTGCTGTCTCTGTCCGGGAGGCTGCTGAGAGTCGACACGACGCTGGATACACTGGACCCCGAGACGGAGCACCACGAGAGGGTGAGGAGGGGGGAGAACAAACAGGAAGTTGAAGGGGGGAGTGGAGTTAGAGGTCTATATGTAATTTTCTGAGCTTAAAAACAAAACTTTAAATGATAATATACTCTAAAATCTTCTCAAAGGATGCATTCAAACAAGAAAATTTGCAAATGTACTCAAAAACATCACTTCTTTCTTTCACCATCCTCGTCTCTCTCTCTCTTTGCCCTCTAGCTCCCCCTGCTGGAGAAGAAGCGTCAGCTCATGAGGCAGCTGTCGGAGGCTCAGGACCTGAAGGACCACGTTGACCGCAGAGAGCAGGCAGTCAGCCGGGTGCTGGCCCGCTGCCTCACCCCCGAGCAGCACAGAGACTACAGGTACAACAACACACAGGCTTTTTACTTTCAGTTTTTAAGCTCTGGAGCTTAAAATAAGTTTTTTTTAAAGAAAAAGGAATATTAACGAAAGGTTATTAACATAAAATCAAATGTTTTAATGAATCCAAACTTTAGAAAAAGTACGAAAATTGACTCAAAAGCAACATTAACAAGCATCTAAATGATCAAAGCTGCAACTGCTGCTTGTTTAAATTCAGAATAATTGTATAAATATAATAAATAATGGGATTTACTTTCATAGTGCAGAACAGCACATCGATTAAATGTGTTTTTCTCTGTTTTTTTCCTGTATCCAGCCACTTTGTGAAGATGAAGGCCGCCCTGCTGGTGGAGCAGAGGCAGCTGGAGGACAAGATCCGGCTGGGAGAGGAGCAGCTGAGGGGGCTGAGGGAGAGCCTGGGCCTGGGGCTGGGGCTGGGGATCGGCATGGGAATGTCGATGGGATACGGACATTATTGAGAAAAACAAATGAAAACCACCGGATGAGATGGAGAAGCGGGGCTTGTGGTCTCATTCAGTCTCAGTCCGGCTTCAAAACAAGAAGACAGATTTGACCTGAATCCAGTTTATGAATGAAAGGAGGCAGTAAAAATGAAAAAGAACTGATTCACAGAGTTTCATAAAGGAATAGTTTGACATTTTTTGGAAATATGCTTATTCATTATATTACCACTGATTCTGTAACAAGATACCACTGTTAAAAATGAACAAAACCTGCCTGCCAGCACTTCAAAAACACACTGTTGAACACTTAATATCCTGTTTTGACTTCCTTGAGCCTTTATGCTAGCTATCTTCCTGCCTTAGCTTCATATTTAGCCTTAAAAAATGTCAAACTATTCCTTTAAAGTTTAGCAAAACTGTAGATCCAGCAGTTCCAGGACCGAACCGACAGCTAAAACCACCCAAATGCCCTGAATGTTCTCGACTCCAACTTTTAATGAAGGCCAAGATGCAAGAAAGATTAAAAAGCTACCGGACTTTAAGAAGACGAAGAAGAAAGTTGAGCATGGACTCACTGAAAGCTCCAATAATCAGACAACTCTTCAAACACACCAGACATCTTCCCCCAAGAACTGTGATTAGAGAGCCGAGAGCTTTTCGATGGTTAGAAATGAAGAAAAAATGGTGTCAGACGTTATTGAAATAGTCATAATAAGGATGTTTTTTTGAGATTTAACCCAAGTCAGAGACTGAAACTGGAGCAAGGATTCAAACTGAGGTCGACACTCCACTTTTAAAGCCTTAAGATTAAAGAAAAAATATAAATAAAGTTTGAAAACTGCTTTTTTTGGGCCACAGAGCTCATAAAAATGATACTGTCTGCTTCACACCATGTGCCTGAAACGTACTGTAAACCCGTACTAACGACACTACAAGTATTGTATCACACTATGTTGCCAAAGACTTTTTGTTTTTCTTGATGAATGTGTCACCAAGACGCTGTTTTTTGTGTGTGTGTGTGTTTTCTTTTTGTATTTAAAAAAAACTCCTGGTTCAGAGAATCAATGGAGGCTTTTTTTTTTGGTTTTTTTTGGTGCTTCACACTAAGAAACTGTGTTTCCGTTAGCAACACTAAAGTCGCCATTCGCAGCGTTAGTAACTGCCACTGGGAAATTAGCTAAACGTGTAATTTCTCCTTTTTTTTGTATTGTTGCTGGCTGACACCTGAACTCAGCACTACATATACTGTATTATTTACCATTATATCTCCATATCACCGTGTATTTCCATTACTGTAACGTCTGTGGCTGTAACATGTTTCACTGTGTGGGGTTTGAGACTCCGCCGATTCGTTATACTGTCGCATCTTAACTGTTATGTACAGAAGACACCTGTGTTTATAATGTATACGATGTGTATATAGAGCTTTTGATTTGTGAAATGACTGGAATCGGTTGTAAAAAATTTGGTTGTAAAAGAAGAACGAAAAGACCGGGAAGAGTCAACGTTTACTGTATATTTTTGATTTGGAGTGAATATCAAGGAGAGTTTGGTCGGTCGGTTGGTCGCACAACAAGAATTGCAGTTTTTTTGTCGTTAGCTTGTACAAGTTTCACTCTAACTTTGTCTTAATCCCACCTGACAATTCTGTTCAAGCAAATAATGTTAAAAAAAACTTTGACTCTTGTAGAACACTTATTAGTTTTCTTGTTTATAAATTAATAGATTGACACCACTTTCATATCTGTATGTTAAGTATGAGACTGTTTTGCGGTCTGTTAGCTTAGCATAGCATAAAAACTAAAAAAACAGGGGAACAGCTAGCCTGGCTACGTCCAAAGGAAGCAAAATCGAACTACCTACTACCAGAACATCTTTATCCCACAAATAAACAAACTTTATCTTACTTGTTTTTATCCAAACAAAAGTTTAAAGTGACAGAGGCAAGCTAGTTGATTTAGCTAGTTTGGCTAGTTGCTCTAGCTAGCCTGCTTCTGTGTTGTAAACAGCTAGCTTTTTGCTGTTTTTGCTATTTGGTTTAAATAAACCCTACTATTATTTAAATACAATGAAATCAGTTGTACATTAGCTGACAAAACTGTGGAGTTATTAAAGAAAATGAACTGTAAAAATGACACAGTGTCTGCTTCAAGGCTAGCAGCGCTAACATCAGTATTAGTCAGTATTGAAAAGTTGTGCTGATGTTAATGAAACCAAAGTTTAAAAACACAGCTTGTTTAAGCTAACCTGCCTCTGTGTCAGTTTTACAATTTGTTTTTATTGTATTTAAACAAGATATAACGTTAATTAGTGAACTTTAGAAAATCGACTGTTTTTCTCCTCTTATTGCATGCTAAGCTAAGCTAACCTGCTGCTGGATTTAGCTTCTTATTTAACATTTATGCATCTTTATGTCTATATCTACAAGGATAGACGGATGTATACATATACACACACATATGAAAGTGGTATTGATCTTATTATTGAACCTCCTGCAATGAAGAAAATTTGCAAAACTCTTTTTCTTGGCAAACTTTAAACTTTACTGTTTAAACTGTTTCTTTTGAGTGAATATCAGAAGTGTTTCGTGCCAAAAACAACATCGGTTTCTCCACTTTGTTTAAGATTAAGTTAACTGAAACGAAAGGATTTAAACTGAAGGACAGATTTCTGTGGTTTTTAAGAAAATAATCCAACATTAAATTTAAAATAACCGCTACCTGCTCTCGGCTGTCGGACCTTAAACAGCCTGTGATTTGTGATCCAGCCGAAGACTCCAGCGATTTAACCCACGTCTTAAATCTTGGACTGGAAAGGTTTGACACAGTTCAGCACTGCCTGTCTGAGGAAATCAGATATTTTAAAAAATAAGCGACAAATCAGTTCAACAAGAGGCAAAGAAAACACAAAAAGAAAATGTATTTTTTGGCAATTTGAAGGTGGAATAAAAGCACAAACACCTTTTCTGCTTTATCAGTTTCAGTGACTGTTGATTAAATAAACTTGTTCTGGTGAAAAGCAGCAAAATTGCAGCTTAAACGTGATTAACGATAACAGTTCTGCACTTGTTTTCGCTCATTTCCTTAGTTTGTTCCAGATGTTTCCTGCTGTTTCAATACAAAACAACCCAGAACATCAGATCCCCCTAAATAATTGTCCTGTTTTGTACATATTACATGTGTTCTTGTGCCGTTTTCTAAACCGACCAGAAACTTATTGACTTGACAAGAGAGGAAGAGAAGTCGCCTGTTGGACCCGTGAGAGTGTATATTTCTTCTGTTGGTGTTTTTCTGATTTATTACAAAAAACCTTTTGTAAAAAAATGCATTGCAAAGTTTGTAACTGCAAAAACACACTCCTGTGAGGGAAAAAAAAGTACCATAAATAATAATAATAGTATTTTAAACTATCTTAACGTCTCCTGTTGTGATTAATATCCTCCCGGGTGAATAGTCTCTTTATGCCACTTCGGTGCCTGGTGCCAAAATTTACTCTCTTCGGGGAGAAACCGTTGTTTGAATGTGCCGGGACGGTTAAGTAAATAACGGCCGAGGGCACGTGGAGGTTGCCTGATGATGGGTGGAGGCTGGAGTGATTCAGCGGCTCTGCAGGAGTCGGACAGATGTGGACAGATGTGGCGAAGTAACTCATTTAAAGGAAAGTTGGTGCTTGTGTCATTAACGTACATGCTGTGGCCCCGAGGCTGATTAAAACATATTGATGATGTCGTGTTGTTGGAACCAATCAGCAGGGAGGCTTAGAGAGCCAAGAGATCAGACGTCAACCAATCAGAACAGCTGCAGCAGATGGGGATTGTTTAAGTTAAATGAGAGTTTAACGGTGTAAATGTTTCAATGAGGCTCAAATAACAAGATTAAAGAGTGCAAAAAATGAATAAATACAGGAATAAACCACAAAGTGAAGTCCACAGCTGTGCTACAATCAAATAAGACAACAGCCAAAGTTCATTTAAAAACCTGAAAAAGTATCAGTACATAGTAACTAGTTTAAATACAGACAGTGATAGTAGTTTATTACTTTCAGGATGTGCAGTTATAGATAATATATGTATGTTAAATGGTGGCTTTGTGCCTCTAT
Source organism: Acanthurus leucopareius (assembly GCA_029814765.1). Classification (NCBI taxonomy): domain Eukaryota; kingdom Metazoa; phylum Chordata; class Actinopteri; order Acanthuriformes; family Acanthuridae; genus Acanthurus; species Acanthurus leucopareius. The sequence continues at coordinate 14,220,435 of JAQMCX010000039.1, read as the reverse complement.
TTTTACTTATTGTGAATATTTATAATTCTTTTCTCTTTTAATCTGTTCTATATTATTTTCTTGGCAAGAATGGGCCTGAAAAATATATAAAACCTGCCAAAAACTTAATTAATTGTTGGGAGAAACACAGGAGACTGTAAAAATTGTTATTATTTAGTATCAAAAACATGATAAAAACCTGTCTTTGGTATGAGAAATGCATTTTTCTTTTACATTAACTCTAGAATAAGTTCATATCTTCCTCTGAGGACAGAAAGGCTGGTGGAAATACGTCATTTTAGGAGATAATAAGTGTATCTTTTAACTGAGAGCTGCATTTAATGGATATCAGAGCTGGAGTCATTAATAAAAAATGAAAACTCGATGGGGAGAGCAGTGTTTTAGGTGTTTTGCCTCACAGATACAGAGGAGACAGTCGGGGTCAGTGGAGGTTGCGGCTCTGTGGAAATAATAAAGAAAACAGCTGTTGTTAAAAAGAGGTTTCTGTGTTTTCGAGGAAGCGAGGGAGTGAATTCTTCTGCCTGACCCACATGGAAGAGCAGAAGACTGATGGGACGTTGGGAGAGCTGTAAAAAAGAGAAATAAAGTGATGGAAGACAAAAGACGGAGGCGTAAATGAGCACAGATGGCGAGTGGAGAAAGAAAGTAAGGTTATAGATACAAAAAAAAGTATGAATGAGTGAGAAAAACTTGGAGAGAATGACCAAGAAACAGAAAAATGTGTTTATTTGATTCTTATTTTAACAAAAAAGCACTTGAATGAATGAGTTTATGAAGAGAAAAGAAGGAGGAAGTGAAGAGAAACAGACCCATTAAAAGAAGAAACGTCGTGGGAGGCGAAGTGGAGGAATGTTTATGTTGGACTAAAAGTGAGGAAGGAGAAGATGGATGAGTGGGAGGTGTGCGGAGAAAGGCAAGACATCAAGGGGAGTAACGAAGGAAAAAAAGCGAGCAGTAATTAATCAGAGCCCCAGACATAAATGAGAACATGATAACACCTTGTCAGGGCTGGAAGAAGCATTCAGACCCCGTTTAAAGTAAAATACTGATACCACACACTGTGGAAATGCTCCAGTATGAGTAAAAGTCCTGCATTTTGTAAGAAAAATAAACTGAAAATCACCAAACTTGACTAAAAGAGTATTAAAAGTTTTAATTTAACGAGGAACTAAAGCTGTTGAAGAAATGTAGTGGAGTAATAAAGTAAAAGAACAGTATTTTCCTCTGAAAAGTGGTGGAGTTAAACCATAAAGTTGCACTTAAACACTCAAAAATATCACAAATTTGCACTAAGGTGAAGCCCTAATTTATTTTCACAAGTGACCACAAGGTGTCGCCGTTTAACTGTTTTGAATTACATTGAAACTGTCTATTCTGAAAGAGTAAACATGACACATTAATAACACACATATATAAAGATTTTAGACATTAAATATAACTTTTTTTATACATTAACGAGAGTAAAAATAGCAGTTTATCCTATTTCTGAAATCATATTTTTCTTAAAACACACTTAAAAGCAACACATTATTGTAAACATAAGTAATATTGAGTATTATTAAAGTATTTTCCTCATCTTACCTTCATATAAATAAAAGATAAATTCGTTAGAGCACATCTTAGCACAAAAATAGGCTGTTTTGGTCATTCTTTCATAAAACTGGTACGACTGAGGAGTATATCGATGACCGATAAATCGATCTGCTCCACTGACCCAGTTGCAGAAGCAGCGATAAATCTGAGCTCGATTGTTTTTCCTTGCGAGCGCAAGTCAGCCGTTACATGACGGTAAAACCGGAAATCAAGTGGTTACCACTTCAAATTAAAAGGGCACATTCAGCAGTCTTGCATAAGAAGTAACAATTTATGAAACATGCACAACATATATGTACACGTCACATTATAAATATTAATATATGATTAGGCTATGACAAAAAATATGTTCTATGTATAGATGGGGAATAGTTTTGTACCGTAGATTTTTACCGCAGCTTTACCAGCTGCTTAAGCGGAAGTTGTAGCTGCTTTTAAGCTAGTTTGCCGCTAGCTTGGCGCTTTTTTGCTTTATTTTGTAAAAACAACACATACAACTTGTAAAATTTAAACTATTGCAATATTGTGGACACCTTATGAAGATATTAATCTACTGTTACAAGCTTTACGACAACTCCTGCGTGTTTTTTTGTGTCGAAGAATGACGCAGGCTTTTCGCGGAGCAGCCGCCGTGGAGCTTTAAGTTTACATTGGCTACTGTTGACATAAGCAGTCAGCGTACAGTAGAAGACGGCGGCGGGGCAAATCCGAGTCACAAGACTTCTTCTCCGAGCTGGACGGTTGTTTTCTTTCCTCACAGGTAAACTCAGGCCTTTAATTTAACATTTAACACCTCTGCTTCTTTATTCAGAAAACTACCCTCGAGTAGAAGCGAGTTAAACGCGATAACATTCAACCGAGTTAGCTTAACGGTTATGTTTTTGTCAGTTTGTCAGTTGGTTTAACCGCCGCTACGAGACCAACGGCTAAAAATGTTTAAGCTAGGCTAATAATCTGCTTTCCGTCGGCCGCGCTAACGTTGTGTCAGTTTTCCACCGTGACGTTTTTTTGTTTTGCTGGTTGCAGCAAAGATAGAAATGCGGAAACGGTCTGTTGCAAAAAAAAAAAACAAACTTCCCTGTAACTAGAGATGCGCTGTCATTACTGTCTATGATGAACCGGGCGATAGGACCGAGCGTGGGTGTCCCAGTCTGCTCTCTGACACTTCGCAGAATTAGTTTTATATCCAACAGTTCGGGGAAAAGAAAGAGGCTGGACATTTTAGACACTTGGAGAAAAAACCACACAGTCTTTGCTGTTTTTCGGCGATAATGTATCGTTTTTTTACGGGAGTATATCGAAAATATGCAGCCGACATTCACCGAGGTAGAGCCGATCACTCCGGTGTCATCCTGCAGCTGTTGCTTCGTGTTTAAATGCGTAAAGTTTTTACGTAAATTGACTAAATCTTTATTTTTTTTGTTATTTGTTGTGAACAGGATTTGAAAGGATGGAAAACCCCGGCTACCGTACCGGGGGCTTCGACGGCCTTCATCACCCAAGTGACGATGATGATGATGATATGGTGGACATTGCAGGAGCCACACTGGACTTCTCCAGCACGGACGACGTCCCGCCTCTGAGCTCAGGTGAGCGCACAGGTGATGTTTTCAGACAATAAACTTGTGTATTTTACTTATATCAGATCTCTTGAAGGATTACAAGAAGCTTCTGGCTTCAAAAAAGTCTTTTAAGAGTTAATTGCCATAATTATTTGTCATTTAATCTCTTTGTTTATTAGACTAAGAGTAAAGAGGAAGTCTTATAATAATAAAGCTATGATATCTGCAGCATAGATCAGGAAATATTTATGGTTGTTCAGATGTTGCAATAAAAGTATAGTAATACAATCAGAAATGCAACAGTTTGCAGTTTAGTACGTGTTTATTCAAATGTTATAAAAGAATTAAACTACTCAAACTACTTTAAACGTTCAAACTGGTGGGACCCAGATGTTTATCTCATCCTGACATAATTAAGCAACATCCCTGTTTCAGCTTTAGCTGAGCGTCTCTTTTGCATGTGTTTTGCATGTCTGTATTTCCCCTTTTTTTCCTGCCTCGGCTCTACTATCCTCAGTCTGAATGTCATAAAAATCTCTGTGTAAAAAAGTTAAATTGTACATTCAATGGTTTGGTTTTTAATCTTGCATTGTGCCTTTAATGGTGTTTGTGCAGTGTATCGTCTGCATAAATGAGTGTACAGCAGGGTTAGCTTTACTGCACATGCTAATTTTGCTCTTAAACAAGTTGTCCTTTTTAGTTTTGACTTGTTTTTCCATGTTGAAAGACTTCCTGGTACAGGGCCTATAAAAGCAGTGCATTATCAGAGTCAAGTGCAAAGTAGGAAGGAAGTCAAAGGTGATAGATAAAGACCTCTTAATGTAAACATGCATTCAGGAGGAGATTTCATTTCGTCTTACATGTTTATCCATGTTAATACTAATAATCTTGATAAAAACCCACTTTGAATCGATTCTCGGTAGATATAATGATTTCTTTCACCGTGAAACTTTGCAACCTTTGAACCAGATGTTTTGTTTGAAGTGAGAGACTTGAGACCAGCTCACATCTTTTCCTTCCTCTGTTCAGTTGTGTGGCCTCTTACAGTCAAAACTAGAGTTAAACTACTTAAAGTTGTTGTTTTCTGACACCAAAAAGGTGTTCTTGAAATGCTGGTATAGCTAAATTGCTAACTTCAGATTTGTATCTGTAATCACAGGGTGCAGTGAGTGAGCGTGTCACATGATTTCAGTGAGCTACAGTCATACATCTGAATAATCAGTTACTACATGCTCAGCTGTCTCTCTCTCTGTCTCACACACTCACACACACTCACACACACACTCACACACACACGGAAAGATGCATTAGCAATGTGATTTGCTGTATTTTGGTGTGACTTCACATCAGACCATGAAAACAACCATTAAAGTGAATTACAGAGCTCTCGGTGTTTGTGGGAGAAGTCCTGACATCTGCAGCAGAGCTGCCCGGCTACTGATGATGTCATCGTCAACGTGAGCGACTCTCCTTTCGTACAACAAACCCCTCACTCCTAAAACCCCACATTAATAACTGCTTCGCTCGTGTCATCATGACGTCACTGTGGGACCTCAGCAGCTCAGAGCAGCACGGAGGTCATTTGCATCTTTGGCTTCAGGAAACAGATTGTTCGCCTTCATAGTTTGAAGTCCACAGCTCCTGGCAAGGCTGCTACTGTTCATTAGTATTGATTAATGTTTTTATTACCCCTCTTAAGATTTATTATGGGGCATTTGAAGGGTTGTAATCGCACTGTGGGTCTCCTCGAAGAGATTGCTTTAGGAACAGAAGTCAGCTAAAAGATAAAACACGCTGACATGTGTTAAGTTTGTGCCAGTGTGAGCTGCAGATGTAAACTGGCTGCTAGCTGCTGATGTTGTCGTGTCACGTTACTGTTATTGGTCTGATAGTTGGAACGAGGCCGAGTGCTGGTGCAGCCTTTTCATCCGGCTGTTTTCATGCAAACAAACATCCCGAGAATCTCATTCATTTCCTAAATTGGTTAAACTGTTACTTGTTTTGGAAGATGCGACTGTAAACACCAAAGTGCTTTTCTTCTTCATTGATGCAACTTCATGACTTTTCCTAATTTTCATTGCAAATAGTTGGTCATCTGCAAAAAATGTAGTTTTAGATTTTTTTGGCTGAAGTCACGATGATTTTATTGTTAAAACGTTAAATCTGCCTTAACGTGGCCAAAACAGATATAACCTCTAACCTTCAGCACAAGTCTGCTCGCTAAAAATACACCACAAATGAGTTTGATTTCCTGTAAAAAAATAAAGCACTGTAGCACGGTGACATCGGCTGCCTGGTTACTGCTGATGTCACCGTGACATCACCAACATCACGCCCTCCCCGGTAGGTGAAAAGCAGAGATCAGAGTTTGCCAGCAGGAAGGAAGTCTGGAGATGAGATTTTCTCTGAATGGACGAAGCTTTTTGTGGGTCGAACCGTACGTTTCCACGGCGTCAGCGAAGAAGAAACGCAGTTGTTTTTGAAAACTGACAGTTATGTGTTTTTAAAAATTACACAGTAGCTGCTGGAGGGAAACCATAACTCTCTCTGTGTGTGTGTGTGTGTGTGTGTGTGTGTGTGTGTGTGTTCAAGTAGAAAAATCAGAATCAGCAGGACTGAAGTTGTGAGGTTTTTGTCTGACGGAGGCTGGTTATATTAATGTGTGTGGGGCTCTGGGAAAATCAGGAGGCTTTCAGTTGCAAGGCACCATTAAGGTTTTGGGATAACAGCCAAAGAAACGGTGGTTTTTTATCTCTGACAGCATGAAGCTGAAGAGGTGGAAGCAGCAAAACGACTTTTCTGAGCTCGTAGATTGCAATCATCTCGCTTTTTTTTAAAATTCTAGCATTTCAGCTCGTACTTCCTGCTTTTCTTCCCCTCTCAAGACAAGTGCTGCCTGGTTCCTGAACTGCTCATTAGCACGCACTTCAAGCTGCTGCCAAGCTGGTGTTCGTAAAAAGCCACTCTTGATTGTTTGGCCTTGTGTAAACTGCTCCTGAGGAACTCTTTAAGGAGAGCTTGGGTCGAGGAGGCTTGGGATTAACATCACAGCACTCTGTCAGCAACTGGTGCGAGGAGAAGGTGCTCTTGAGCAAGGCAGTCATGCTCCAGATGCTCCTGTTGCTGTGTTTCTGCAGAGCGATGCAGGGTTTTGGTTAAATAAAGGTGGAAACCTGTTCCGGCGGATTAAAGCATCCCAACAATGCCTCAGTTAGCTGTTCAGGGATCAGATGAATGGAGCGAGCAGCATTTTGTGTTCATCCAGAGGAAAAACCACCTCTCCCATGACATTCTTTGCAGAGGAAGTGAGCGTGTCACTGCTTGTCCTTGCTGCCTGTGTGTTGTATTTTGTTTTTCTGGTGAAAAACAGGCGGAAAAGGGCTGATAAGAACATGTGATAACAGCAAAAATGCATTCAAACCAAAGCCATGCAGTCAAAGCGATGCTTCAGACCTCAGCTTCTCCGTTACATATGCTGAGCTTCTGTGCTGTTTGTCTCCATCACTTTCTGAAGATGTTTGAACACATCAACATCCACAAGCTTTTGACTCTTGACACCACTCGACCCTCATGATGGTCCTGATGTTTAATGACGAGAAGAAGCAGAGAGATGATGGAGGAGCTTCAGCCTCTTGAAGCAAGTGGCCGGTTTTATGACATCAGGTCCTGTGAGTGCTGCTGCTGCTGCTGCTGCTGCTGCTGCTGAAGGCCGAGGACGTTCTTACTCAGGCTGTCAACAGGATATAATGATTGACAGAAAGTGAGTCAGAGTACAAAGTGTCAACCTTTTCAAACCACAACACTTACCTCACGAGGTCGGACGTGCCAACTGTGCGAAACAGAAAAAGAGATGAGTGACGGGTCCGTCGAACAAACGAAAGGGCTAAATGTTTCATGCTAAGAATAGAGAGAGAGCAGATTATTATCGACATTTCTGCTTTTCATTTTAAAGCTGAACAATCTCAATCTGCGCAAGTTTTTTTTTTTAGCAGAATCTTTAGAAATAATCTGAAAACACACGATCGTTCACACACACCGGGCAGGTGCATGTTGGGTACACAGCCAGCAGACGGCTGCCTGCTCCACTGAGGTGAACTGTTATTGAATCTAAAACATGAGGCGTTCATGGGGAGGGGGACTTATATTGGCAGCTACATGGGAGGTGACGTGTTGTAGAAGAGCAGATCAGACAGCAGAGGTGGATGTCTGAGTCAGAAGCTCCACAAGTGTCCTCATGACCAGAAAACAATGAAACCACAAACTAAAATTAAGGCGTTACTGTTGATTTTATAGACACCAAAGCTGAGGCGTTTAAAAAAACCTCTGTGGTGTGAATGTAACATAAGAGGAGACCAACGAGCTGTAAAAGGAAACGTTCTCCTGAGGTTATCAGAACTTTTCCCCTGCTCCAGTTTCTGCAGAAAGCAGGCTGAGTAAAGGTCATCCAGGGACAGTTTGAGAGCCATGAACCTCATGGCCGCCGTTAACCTGCTCTAGTTAAAAATTCTCCCTTTATCTGAAACAAATGAAGGAATTTGCTGATTTGCTCCCTTTGACTCATAAAGTGAGGTGAACTCCGGTGTGTCGCACTGTGTTAATTGGATCTTAAATGCTCTTAAAGCACATTAATCCACAGTGAGAGCTCAGATTATGAAAGACAGCGTCACACACTCAAAAGGGCGAGTGGCAGCCCCGTGCTCATAACGAGGCTCAGCTAATCTGTGAGAGCTGTGACTCAGACGTTAAACAAGCCCCAGTCGTCACCACCGAGAAGAACTTTGAGCTTTTAATCTCACATTTTTGCTTCTGTGGTTTTGTTTGAGATAAAACTGATTAAACAAATGAGCCTTTTCACTTAAGAGGCCTGAAGTCCTTCTGTGAGATGTTGCAGATAAAGATGAACCTGCTCTTCCAGCTCCACGCCGTGGAGGACGCAGGGTGAACAGGCCCTAACTTTTGGGAGGGTGTGTGTTTGAATGTGACTCTCCAGGGTTTGTTTCTGAGGAAGAAACTCACATCTGTGCTACAGTCAGTCCAACAAAACACTGATGATGACTGGAAATCCTGACTTCATGAAGAATTCACAAGAAGCTCCTTCAGTTCTGGTAACATCCAAGTTAGATGTCAGTTTTCCAACAGAACAGTTGCGTCATGTTCTCGTATTAAAGGCTTTTATTAGCACCACATGAGAAACCTTCATACTGCTGATATGAAAACTAATCAAATCAGTGGCAGAGAAGCGAATTCTGTCTTTATTCGATTTCCTCTGATCCAAGTAAATGTCATCTAAAAAAACGGCAGCGTCCGAACACAACACGAGCATGTTCCTGTGAGCGCCCAGCGTCACCGGGTCACATGGGACGCCATTTCCCATGACAAGCAGACCTCAGGAGTCCAAGGTTCAGACCCCAGCTGGAGACTGTGTGTGTGTTTGTGTGTGTGTTTGTGTCTCTGTCAGCCTTTTTTTAAGTGTGTGTGCCGTAAAACTCACAGCAGAGTTTCTGCGGTCTCATGACAAAGAGAGCGGTCGAACTTTCCAGCTGTTAGTGAAGACCTCAGAGTGGATGTGGGTTAAAATTCTGCGAAAATGTAAGATTACACTCTGCTCTGTCCCTCCAGGAAACACACACACACTCTCTCTCACACACACACACACACTCACACACACACAGTGCTGAGCTCAGCGTGACGCCCCTCTCTGGAAAGGAGCAGAGCTGCTCCGGGGTCTCCTCATGTTGCTGACCCATTTTTCGGAGAAACGCTCAGGCTGGATCAGTTTGCGCCGCACACACACTGAAAACGTGGCCGGGATTGTTTTTCCCTTCGGGCCTTTGAAGTCGCAGACGGGATTCTTGTGTGTTTGGTTGTTCTTTTGCCACAGATTTCGCCGTGCTGCTGTGTTAGCGCCGTCTTTTTTAGAGACTCTCATGTTTCTGTGACAGACTAGCAAACCTGCCTCTTCTTTTTAACACGCTGAGGTTTAATTCAGCTCCTTTCACTGGACAGACGATAGAGAGAAGATGGACACTTCAAACTGCTTTGCACCAGCTTTGCTTCCCTTTTTATTAGACGTTGAACACTTTTAAGAGGAATTGTGAAACCAAAACACCAAAAACTAGCAGAACTGGTTTTTCTGAAGGCAGAAGTAGACAGGCTTTTATTTTTATTTCCAAACATAAGAGCAGTCACATCGTTCCAACTTTGCCTTTTCCACTGTGAACCATCACAGCTTTGGTTTTTAGCTCAGCCATCATGCAGGAAGGCAGGATGAATAAGGGAAACTAGCAACTGCAGTTCATTTCCAACCTTTTATTGCAAGTTTTTCTCTTTATTTCATCCTTATCTACTTTAAATACACAGCAGTGGAGGTCCAACTCAGACCTTTTGTCTCAGAGGAAGTTGGGTAACACACTCCCCCTGCGGTCGCAGCGGGGTTTGGATCAGTGTATTTTCATTTTAAATCTAATTCCAAAATGTGGAGTTCAACATCGGTGCCTTTGAAATATTAACAAGCCGGACCGTTGAGAGTTTTATGGTTTAATTTGTGGATTTTAACTGCAGTGTAGTTTGTTCTTTTCACAGTCTGTCAGTGATTTTCCTTTGTTATGTATTCAGAGAGGCTGTATATTGAAAGTAAATATGCCCACAGTCTGACCTGATTACGGAGCGCCTTGTATCACGCAGCCTTTCTTCCTCAAAACCATCAGGGTCACGCAGGACTCAAAGGTCAAGACCTTATCAAAACAATGACCTCATTTTTTACGCAGCCAACCACGTCAGCTGGCCAATCAGAGAGAGCTCTCAAACCCAAGGACCTTTAAAAACCACAGTTCCCACCAGCTCAGCAAATGATCATCCACTTCCCACTCAGCTCAGCCAATCGTCACACACTCTCAGAGCTCTCCAGCCAATGAGTGTGTGCACAGCTGAGGTCCACTTCCTCAGAGGAGTTCAGAGGAGGGAAGAGATCTCCAGCTGGAGTTTTCAAGCTGACTGTAGGAGGTGCTCGGTTTTTGTGGGGGGGTCAGGGATGAGAGATGGACTGGGAGTGCTGGACTGAGCAGCTGAATGAGGAGGTTCTGGCTGAAGATGGTGAGTTTAAGACCACAGAAGAAGAGCTTGCGGACTCTTCTTCTTTGCTGTTTTTATAGAGCATGCACTCTGCTCTCACGCTGTCGTCCCTGAGCGCAGAGTTTTCATGTAGTTAGCGTTTGAATCGAGGCAGCCGTCACCCGTCAGGCTGCAGACAGGTCAGGCTCGATTAACGAGTCCTACGCTCGTCTTCAGCACCTTCTGCTGCAGCTCTTCTTCTCTGCTTGTGTCTGCTGTCTCAAGATGAGTTGCATTTTTTTTTATCTGCACCCGGCTTTGTTGTGTTTTTGCTGATGCCTCTAACTTTAACACACTCAGGTTTAATCATTAAGACCGTTTACAGTCCGTCAACCCCGGAGTCATGTGGTTTGTGTTTCTGTGCTGCAGCCTGTTTGAGAGAAATACACCTTTTTCTTTTCTTTTTTTGTTTTTTGTTTTGAGGCTCGTTGTGTGTGTACAGCTGTGTAAGATTGTGTGTGTGTGTGTGTGTGTGTGACCCAGAGGTCTACAGCAACAGATACATGATGAATTCCTAACGCTGTTATCTGTGAGTGTGTGTTCATTTCTGACTTCACACACGTTTGGGGTCACAGAGGCTGTTTCGTCCTCTTTCCATGCACTCATTATATAACAGATCAAACTTCCATCCTTTCCACCTGTTTTCTTGGCTTTTTATTCGACTGTGCAAAGAGCAGAAAGCATTGATTTCATTTTAATATCTTTAGTCAACTTTCCATTTAAATATTAGACTTTGTAGTTTAGCTTCTGTGTATATTTGTATCAAATACGACCCTTTATTTTGAAAGTGACTTTCTGTTCTGTGTCATTTAGAGTCCTTAGAGTGTGTTTGGGTTACGTTTTTGTATTTTCTTAAAGCTTTAATGAGTCTGTGTAGCTATTGCAGTTCAGTTCCAAGTCCTTGTCTCTGTTGTTCTCCTTAAAAAGTGTCTGATATTATTGAAGCTCCCTCTTTAATGTGTCTGGATGATATTTTGTCTTGTATAAGTGCTCACGTGGAAAACAACTTTTTTAAGGGTTTACATTAGTTGTTAAGGGTCAAGGATTAGTGGTGGAAGAAACCGGAGATGAGAAGTGATTTAGGACATTAAGCTGTAAAATTTATTGCCTAATTTCCTCTCATGAGGTTATGAAATTTAATCACGTGTACCAGTGTTTTCCAAAAAACGATGGAAAGTGGAGAAATCTAAGCAGACTAACGCTGAAACCTGGCTACATTGCATGATTTTGATGGTCTGAAGAGGGTTAAAATATGATGATTTATAGCTTGAGACAGCAGAAAACTGTGTGCTGAGATTGTAGCCACATTTAGCTTTAATCATAATGTGCACATGTGTTGAAGTGGCTTCAAAGATGACGTACAATACAAAGAACTGTGCTGTAATGTAGCAGATTCCTCTGTTACTGACAGGTATTGATATTTGCTAACGTCTCAGTGACAGATATGTGTTGCCGAGGATCTTCTTGGCATTAAAACCAGTCAGACTCGTCAGCTCAGGTTCAGAGAAGCTCCTTTTGGTTTGAATGGAGCCCAGCGTCATGTGTCATGTTGGAAACATGGCTGGTGTTTGATTGGCAAAGATTGAAACTTTAGCAGTGGAAAATATAAAGAAATACGAAGTGTGAACAAGCTAATATGTTCCCTGAAATATAAGATGAAATGTTGCTTTTGGTTTCTAGTTGCCTGACTGTCTGACTGACATTTGCATGCAGATCTCTGTCAGTTTTATCTCTCAGAATCGACTCTGTTCTCAGAAAAAGCTCATTAAATGTCTGTGAAACACAAAGGAAACACCACATCTGTGTTGTGTCTTGCATTAATAAATGAAAACACATTTTTATGGCTTTTTTATGGCTGTTCAGATGATTGTTTCAAACCCATAATGACTTTCCTCTATTCTTTTGTTGGTTTGTTACATTCGGCAGGAATCGGAGGGGTCTTGACTTCCTGTGTCATTTCCAGTTTCCGTCAGGAGCTGCTTTTGATTGGCTGCTGCTTTCTGGTAGTTTTTGCAGACAGCCACTTAATAAGGTTGTGTGATGAACACTGCAGGACTTTATGTGCTGTGGAAAAGCAGTGTGTTGACATGTAGTTGCCCTCCAGTGTGTGTGCAGATTTGAGATATCTGAGTGGATGATATTTAATTTAAGTGTTGAAATAAGCTGAGATCAGGTCAGTCTGGTGTACGTAGTGTTTATATATATACCTCTCTGTGTTGGAAAGAGCTCAGATGCTCGTCTTTGATGACCTCCTCTGACCGCAAAGAGCACAAGAAGCAGCCGAGTCACCAACAAACTGTTTTAACGACAGAATTTAAATGACACCAGAACACAATATGGCAGAAAACAATGAGGCACGATGCAAACATGACGAGGGAAGAACAATGGTCGCAATCAAGAGGCTCATGTTTTGTGTTGGAGAATGTTAATGTGCGACTCAAATCCCTTTGCCTCCCCCTCTCTCTCCCTCTCTCTCTCCCCCTCTCTCTCTGTTCCTCTCTCCCCTCCAGGAGGCTATGAGGAGTACAGCAGCGGTGCTGGCGGTGGCGGCGGCAGCAGAGGAGCAGCCGGTATGAACGGTTACGGTCCCAGCAGACTTGTGGACCCACTGGAGGACCCGGTTCCCGGATTGGGCACCTATGAGGACTTCAACACGATCGACTGGGTCAGAGAGAAGAGCAAAGACCGGGACCGACACAGAGAGGTGAGAGCGTGAAAACTCATCTACATCATCAAGCTGTAGTCTGCGCTCAGGGAAAGTGTTTGAGTCGTATGTGTGGCAAGTAACTCCAACAGAAGAGACAGTCTTCTTCTTCACGCCCTGCTTACAGCTCACATTTACAGCTGCACAGACTCACACACTGAAAGGAGGTTGAGGTGATGTATTGTGCTCTTAACAGAAGCTGCAGAAGAAGCCAATCTGCTGCTTTCACAGCCAGTTTCAGTTAAGTTCTGATCCAAAGGGTGAAATTTAAACCAAAAAGCAGAACAAAGTGTATTAAACTGAACAAAATAAGAGATTAATGTGGAGCAAAGTAACACAGATCTGTTTCAGCACTGAAGCAGCAGCATCCTGTGTGAAGTAATATGATATTTGATATGAAAGGAACAGTATCAGGATAATAATCTCTGTCTCATGTGAACCTGTTGATTGTTTCGTCCGTCCAGATCACGAAGAAGAGCCGACAGTCGACGGTGGCTCTGCTGCACAGCGTCAGCGATGCGTTCTCCGGATGGCTGCTCATGCTGCTGGTGGGACTCATGTCAGGTGCAGCTCGCCTTCATCACACCTTTTTTTTTTTATAAATGCTTACAAATGCCACAAACCAGCTTCCTCTCACCTTGTTTACCTTCAGGTGGCAGCAGCAGAAACATTTTAACCACAGGAAGTAAAACCAGAGCTAACAGCTTGGTTGGATGTCACTTTTTTCCTTAAATCTGAAGCACACTGAGTTCAGCTGACAACGTTACACTCCTGCTGAGGCATTAAAAGTATTAAAGTAGGATAGTAATCTTTATAAATGAGTAAAAAGTACTCTTAAAATGCCGGTGTCCGTGCCTGCTCCTGCCTCTCCTCTTGTTCCTGTGCTGCCTGCATCAGCTGAAAGTGAATTCCCTGGTGGTGACGGACAGCAGGTGGAGCGCTGCAGAAAAAAGCTCCCACACCCTAATGAGAAGAGGCAGGGTGACATATTTCCAAAGAAAAGTGAATATCCGTTATGTTGGCCGTATTCTGGCAGAACATTTTCTTTTTTTTTTTTTTTTTTTCTGCTGGCGAGCCAGAAAGTTAAGTTTGGACTCTGAGCCAAACATAAGGATGCAGGTAACACTTGGAGCCGGACCACAGAGGTGGAACTGACCTGGGAAATAAGCTTCTGCAGTGAAAACCTGCTTGTTCTTCCTTGTTCCTCTGTAGTTTGAACTCTTCTGTCTCTGTTCCAGGCGCTCTCGCCGGCGGCATCGACATCGCGGCCCACTGGCTGACGGACATGAAGGACGGAGTCTGTCTCATCGGCTTCTGGTTCAACCACGAGCACTGCTGCTGGACGTCCAACGAGACGACGTTTCAGGAGAGGGACAGGTGTCCTCAGTGGCAGAGCTGGGGTGAACTCATCACAGGGACATCAGAGGTCAGTCAAAATAGTTTTCTGCACACTCAGATCTGTGGATTTCAGCTGCTCTCTCAGGCCTGTGTCTGCTCAGGAAGAAGTAAAAGTATGAAGTTAAATTAATTCCATGTCATGATCTTTAAACTATCGACTGTTGAGTCTGCTGAGTCTGAAAAGTTTTCTGTTGAACTTTTCCAGCTCTTCTTATTCATAAATTTAAATTAGAACAGCTGTCATGCACAGACTCACATTCCCTGTGCTTTGGTTCCATCTAGTGGCTGAAAGCTGTCATGACACAAGATGAAACCACATAAAACCTTATAAGAAGAATGAAAGAAATACAGCATTTTTAAATGTGATTTGCAACTTTAAACTTATCCTAAGTCTGTGTGTCCCTGCAGGGTGCGTTCGCTTACATCGTGAACTACCTGATGTACATCGTCTGGGCTTTACTCTTCTCTTTCCTGGCCGTCACGCTGGTCAGGGCTTTCGCTCCGTACGCATGTGGATCAGGAATCCCAGAGGTAAAACTGCACTCTGAGAGTATCTGCTTTTAAAAACAAGAAAAAAGAGGGAGGGATCATGTCTTATGTTATAAAACACTGACTTTTCCATTTCCTTTCATAATTTTTTAAAACTTATATTTTATATTTTTTGCTGTTGTAGTGTTAAATCGTTCATTGATTGAAGGATGAACAGCATCTTTTTGCTAGGCTGAACAGTGCAGAGAATCGCAGACATTTTTTGAACTCTTTGTTATGAATACTGGTGGTTTTTTAAAATATGTTGGGTATTTTTTAAACTAAGGAAAATTAGTCCTAAAAGCTCGACTGCTCCCCCTCCATCAGTCAGTGTTTCCTTTCTTTTTATCTCTCTTCTTTCACCAGCTAAAGCTAAAGACGTGCTCCCACTCTAGAAAAACATGTGGGAATCCTGATGTAGCACAAACATGTAAAAACTGACACACCCATTTCAAACATACAGAACAAAAACACAGACGAAACTCTTCCTTGTACACATAAACTCTTCCTCTCCTGCTGCTCTCGTCCTCAAAGTCCTCTTCCCCCTGAAGGCATCGCGGCTGAGGTCAGACGGTGGTCAGCGGGCCCACGCACGGGAGATTTACAGCTTATTTAAAGACAAACATCCACAGCTCAGACTCTGTCCGTCACTGTTTACACTGTAACTTTCTTTTGTTTAACACACACACGCACGCACATCCAAAGCCATCCCTCCCTTACACAAACAGACACACACACACAAACACGTCCTCCTCCGTCTCTACACACACACACACACAGAGAAACTAATCCATGCACACATTCTTCTTCTTCTTCTTCCTCTCTGCGTCTCTGTCAGATTAAAACCATCCTCAGCGGCTTCATCATCCGCGGCTATCTGGGCAAGTGGACCCTGATCATCAAGACCATCACCCTGGTCCTGGCCGTGTCCTCGGGGCTCAGCCTGGGGAAGGAGGGCCCTCTGGTCCACGTGGCCTGCTGCTGCGCCAACATACTGTGTCATCTGTTCACCAAGTACCGCAAGAACGAGGCCAAGCGGCGAGAGGTAAGCTCCGAGGCGGAGAGCGTGAGCTCGTAAGCAAAGTCAGTTATTGAGGTATGGAGGTGATTCATTCGTCCTTGAGCCTTAAATTTAGTCTTTAAAGCTACAAACGTGAAACATTTAGGCCGACACAGACAGCTGCATTTACAACAGACTGTTATTAACATGAAAATACATCAATAAAGGCCTCATTATTTATTCTGTATACACACTTCTAAGGATTACACTCATATAATTTGCCTTTAGGGTAATGTAAACGGTCGTGTGTGTTATGGATGTGTGAGAGGAGTTATGGTTCCTGATTCGCTTTGTTCTGCTTTGGAAATGATGTCTTATTGTTTTGAGAGTCTCCATGGAAGGAAAGTGTTGAGATGAACTCCAAGTAGAGACAAATTCTGCAGTTGTTAGCACTTCATTTGTTTTTGCTAACATGGAAAAGCTGGGTGGAAAAATACTACGGAGAAGTTATAAAATGAAACATTGAACCAAACATGCTGTTGTGGTCTGGTGGTCTTTGGGTTTATCATCTGAGATCCCAGAAAAAACAGAGGCTGGAGAAAGATAATCTCCAGATATTGGGTCTTTGTTATCTTGATTTATTTGTTTTTTGCTCGTTATCATAGGATCAGAGATTCTTATCACTTTATTGTGTTTGACCTTTATCTCAGACCCGCTGGGAGCTGCTGCTTTCTGCAACTTTTCCACTCTGTGCTCTTTTAAATAACGTTAGCTTAAAGTGAGGCTCAGCTTTTGGAATATGTCTTTAACAACATGCTGACAATGCAAAGGATGATGATTAAAAACAGGTGGATTTGCTCAATCTGCTCTCTGTTGTTGCTCCATCATACACGCAAAAATTAAAACGTCTATATTGAGAGTTAGCATCAGCTAGCCAGATGCTGCTAAGCTTTGCTAGCTGACTGTAAGGAGCAGAGCAGCTTTGTGGCCGATGCAGACTGAACCAGGTCGACTGTTTTTGCTGTGATAAATGATGTTTCCACTGGCAACAAGGATTTTATAGTTTATTATTGTAAGTTATATTTTATATTGAGAGTCTGTCCACAAATTCAAACAGATTATTGCCCTTTTTAATGCATAATGTCGTTATTTGAGTGAACTGAAACTGAAGAAATACAATAATGAACTCCTGTTTTTGATCAGTATCAGACTTTAATGTCCCAGCTGTTCTTTAACACCTCTGATTTTTATTCACGTTTGTTGCTTTGTTTGTTTTCCAGGTGTTGTCAGCGGCAGCAGCAGTGGGCGTGTCCGTGGCCTTCGGTGCTCCAATAGGAGGAGTCCTATTCAGCCTGGAGGAGGTGAACTGCAGTTACTTATTGACACATTTATTGCTGATATCATCTGATTTCTGCATCTGTTCAGACTGAGAAGATCAGATGATATCAAAGCAACACGAGACCTGAAATCCAGCATGTTTTTATCACAGACACTCTGAGCAAAACAGATCAGTGACTCCTCTCTCTCTCCCTCCATCAGGTGAGTTATTACTTCCCCCTGAAGACGCTGTGGCGTTCGTTCTTCGCCGCCCTGGTCGCAGCCTTCACTCTGCGCTCCATCAACCCGTTCGGAAACAGCCGCCTGGTGCTCTTCTACGTGGAGTTTCACGCCCCCTGGCACCTGGTGGAGCTGGCCCCCTTCATCCTGCTGGGGATATTCGGAGGCCTCTGGGGGGCGCTGTTCATCAAGGCCAACATCGCCTGGTGCAGGATACGTGAGTGGTGAAGTTATGGATGCTTTTTCTCTGTGTGTGTGTGTGGCCTTTTTAAATGACTTAAATGAGAACTTATCCTGCCTTTCCTCCCTCTGTGGGCCTGTTAATCACTTCCTGTCTCTCCCTGAAGGTAAATCCACCCGTCTGGGTCACTACCCCGTCATGGAGGTGCTGGTGGTGGCGGCTCTCACGGCCGTCATCGCCTACCCCAACAGCTACACCAGGATGAGCGGAGCCGAGCTCATATCCGAGCTGTTCAACGACTGCTCCCTGCTCGACTCGTCGCAGCTCTGCGGCTACCAGCAGGTCAGCGGCTCCTCAGGGTTTCAGTGTGTGTGTGTGGAGGCTGAATCTGGGTATGTGGGAGGGGGGAAGAAGCAGATTTGTTTGCAGGGTTTGTCATTTATTCCCACGCAGAGAGCAAATATAGAGCTTTAAAGTGGCTGATTTCTAGAGGAAATGGTGCCACATTACAGATGATTATTATAATAGTGAAACTGCAGCTTTTCTGCCCATTTGAAGGCAGAATGAGGGGGATTTTTCTCAAAAACTGACCGTTAAGCGTCCGACTTTGAATGTTTGAGTGCAAACAGCAACAGACAGATCACATCTATCTTCCTTTAAGTTGTTTCAAATGTATTCACTGCCTTTTTCTTTGTCTCAACTCCTTTTTTCTCTTCTTTTTTTCTCCGTCTCTTCCCGTCTTCTTCCCTCTGCAGCCGTCCAACGTATCAGAAACAGGTGTGGGTAACAGCCTGGCTGACCGGCCTGCCGGACAGGGCCTGTACACGGCTCTGTGGCAGCTCGCCCTCGCCTTGATCTTCAAGATGATGATCACCGTGATCACCTTTGGCATGAAGGTTGGTCCTGATGCACACACACACACACACACACACACACACACACACACACACAGTCTGGTTTCCTCACTGAAACGCTGTGATCTTTGTGAAGGAGTGAGTGTGTGTGTGTGTGTCGATCTCCCCCGATGCGTCTGGCACCAGATTTTCAAACCGGCGTCACAGCTTCATTCAGTGAAAATTACTCATCTGGCCCATTTTTTTCCGTTCAGATGAAGTGTGGCCGAACCTCCGGAGCCTTTTTCGCTGAGTCAGAGAGCGTGACTCACCATCATGTGGCTCACAGGAGGATCAGGTTTCTGACTGTGGGCTTCACATGTGGATGAATAAAAACCGTTCTCTCTGTGGGGTCGTGGACACGTTGAATAAAGAGGCTTTAAGCTGAGTGATGGCGCTCTGCGTTCGGCTGAAAGCTGACATTCATTTGGATCATTATCACACTTTTCTCTCCCTGCTTTTTAATCATTTTCATCCTCCAGTCTCCAGTTCTGTCTTAATCCATGTATGAGCAGTAAACAAGCATTGAATAAGTAGTTTAGAGCAGATTATTATGGAGCTTTGAGCAGATGGAAGTGTTGATTAATGTCTTAATCAACAGGCTTGACTCCTTCTCTCTTTCCTTCCTTGTGAATTGGAAAAAGACTAAATAAAACACTGAGGTTTTGAGGAATTCTCATCCTTTTAATCCCTTAAAGAACAATATTCATATTGTGGTAAACACGTTTATTCCTCAGTTCTTTACGTCGTGTTTCTCATTGTTAGTCCTCGTATCAAACCTCCACCTCTGCCTTTATTAACTGTAAAACGTTTCTTTAAAAAGTCATGAGAACTAATTTATTTTTAAAGGCGGCACAGACTAACACCTGATCTCCATTCACCCTCGCAGGTTCCCTCCGGTCTCTTCATCCCCAGCATGGCGGTCGGAGCCATAGCTGGCAGGCTGCTGGGCGTCGGCATGGAGCAGCTGGCCTATTACAACCACGACTCGGTCATCTTCAAAGGGTGGTGCTCGCCGGGGGCCGACTGCATCACGCCGGGGCTCTACGCCATGGTGGGAGCCGCCGCTTGTTTAGGTGAGACGAGGCATGTGGGCAGGAAGTGGTCGGTTTGACGCTGGATTTGTTTGAGTAGGCTCATCTGGGTACAGACGGAGGTGGACCTGAGGCACAAATTGAGTGCCTTGTTTCACCTGCAGGGGGTGCTGGTGAGGAGCTAAAAAACCCCAAATGACCTGGAATATTAACTTCATTAGTCAGTTAGTTTAAATCACCTGCATCACCTGTGAACAAGCACTTTTTTTGTTTTCTTTATGTGATTATTTGCACATTAAGCTACAAATATTCCAGAGGGATTGAGATTACTCATTTAATCTTTCTGGGAAACGGTGGTGAGGGAGCAGCTGGATGTGGTTGGGTGGAGGGACCAGACTACGCCGCTCCGTCTGCGTCAGATAAGTGGTGTGAAATCATGTGGACGGAGGAGAGATTTCACTGCGGTTTTCAAGCCCCCAAAGTTTTTGTTTTCTTATAAAATAAGAGAATGTTTCATCTTGAATCCAGAACAAATTAACAAAATGAAACTTTTTTTCCTCTTGCAAGAAAAACAAAGCCTCATAAAATCAGATAAAGTATTAAATCTGTTAATTTTTCAGTTGTTATCAGAGCAGCTGAGTGTTTCGTGCGAAGACAGAACTTCTGTGTGGATTTATGACATCAGCTCTTAAAGTGACACGCTGGAACCAAACGCAAACATTACAACAAAGGCGATGTTTACTCGAAGCCGCCAACCCAAACACACCCGCACTGTATCCACCGCTGCTGCGCTTCGGACCTCTTGATGGATGTGAGAACAAAGTGTTCCTGCCACCTTCGTCAGCGCCTGAGCCGAAGCGAGCGCAGTAAACAGATTATTGGCGAGCGTCTTCAAGCTCATGAGATGTTTTGTATGAAAACAGATGAGTGCTAAATTTTGAAGAGAGTTTGAACTGCTGGAAAACAACCAGGCTGAAGGCCACATTTGTTCCTCTGATAGATGTTGGACAAAGTTTAGAGTTTTTTTCGATGTTGAAATCTGCAACTAATATATTGATAATCCACGAGTACACGCTGTACTTTTTAATAATCATTAAAACGAAGCATTGATTCCCTCGACTGCTTCTTTACTCGTCCCTTTGGGGTTCATTTCCTCATTCCACCTTCAAAAACGCTGTCAAACAGCACAAACAGTCACCCAGAGACTCCTCACATGTGGAAACATCAGTCTGAAGGAACCAGACAGAAGAAGAAGAAGAAGAATCAGACGATGACTCACTCAGCATGAAAGACTTTCTGAGTCACATGGAGATATAATCTCTAACATGTCGCCCTCTTGGCTCCGCCTCCAGGTGGCGTGACTCGTATGACGGTGTCGCTGGTAGTCATCATGTTCGAGCTGACCGGCGGCCTGGAGTACATCGTCCCCCTCATGGCGGCGACCATGACCAGCAAATGGGTGGCGGATGCTTTCGGACGAGAAGGGATCTACGAGGTGAGGGCTCTCCCTGTGTGTGTGTGTGAGTGAGTGTGTGTGTGTGTGTTGTAACTGTTGTGATCTTGAATGCAGCTGCACGAAGGCTTGAAATGGCTGTTTTTGCTCGCATGCTTTAAGTGTTGTGAGATTTAAGAGGCTGCTTTGGATGTGGACTCTGCAGGCTCACATCAGGCTCAACGGATACCCGTTCCTGGAGCCCAAGGAGGAGTTTGAGCACAGCAGCCTGGCTGTGGACGTAATGAGGCCCAGGAGGTCGGACCCGGCGCTGGCTGTGCTCACACAGGAGGGCATGACTGTAGGGGAGGTGGAGGTACGAACACACACACACACACACACACACACACACAGAGCGTACAGTAGAGCCTAACACGCTGGAATGCAGAGCATTAGAAGAATAAAAAAACCTCACGCAGTAATATGGAAAGCACATGTGGTTATATTAAAGCAAAATGTGTGTAGTTATGGAGACTGAAACAGACCACAACTTCTAAAGCTGTCAAAACAAAGCAGGACAGAAAAACTCAAGGCGTTTCTGCGTCTTTCTGGAGGATTCCTGAGCCACATCGCTCGTCCTCACACGCTGTTTGATTTGCGTCCTCAGGCCCTGGTGGAGAGCACCAACTACAGCGGCTTCCCCGTGGTCGTGTCGCAGGAGTCCCAGAGGCTCGTGGGATTCGTGCTCAGACGAGACCTGCTCATATCGATAGGTCAGAAAACACACCGCACCTGCTGCTTGTTATCAGTCTGCTGGAACGAGCATCAGCTAGAGTCCTTTTAAAGTTTCATAATCTTGTGAATGAGTTGGAATGATGCCTTTTATTTTAAAAATACTGCTAATTTCCTCTCATCATGACTTGTTTACTGTTTTTAAACACCTCACTTGCTCTAAATAATGAATATTAACCCCTGATTTTTTCAGACAATGCCCGAAAGCGTCTGGAGGGCGTCGTCAGCGCCTCCCAGGTCGTCTTCACCGAGCACGCTCAACCTCAGGCTCCCGACGCTCCGCCCCCCCTCCGCCTCAGAGGCATCATGGACCTGAGCCCCTTCACGGTCACCGACCACACGCCCATGGACATCACCGTGGATATATTCAGGAAGCTGGGACTCCGCCAGTGTCTGGTCACACACAACGGGTGAGAACAAGCTTGATATTTACCATAATTTCCGGACTATAAGCCGCTACTTTTTTCACACGCTTTGAACTCTGCGGCTTAAACAATGATGCAGCTAATTTATGTCTTTTTACGGGCTAAAGAGCTTCATGTCACCAATACACTCAGCCTCGTCACATCAGACCAATGAAATTACCGATCAGGTCACAGTTGATCAATGAAACTGTTCG
>JAQMCX010000039.1:14107572-14192767 GCA_029814765.1 Acanthurus leucopareius | reverse complement strand
TAAGTTTAATTTCTACAAAGTTCTTTTCAGTACGGTGACCTACATTCATCTGATTGATGCGTAAACACACACACACATACAGTCCCTGCAGAGCCAAGACACGGACCTGTGATCTGAAATATAAACAAAGACTGAAGCTGCTGTGTTACGGATATTTAAGACAACTTTATCTTTCTCTTTGACTGAAATAATCTCATCTCCGGCCAACACCTGACAGATTTATCTGTGTGTTGACACGAAGTCCATGTTGGATGCAGATTCGGTCAGAACAGAAGAAACTTTCCTCTGCTTCGTTTCCTTTCTGTCCGTCCTTCACACAAACAGACTTCAGCTGTTTAGACGGACAGCTGACAGACTGGGGAGACTAATGTCTGATATTTATCTGCATAATGTGAAAATACCTTTGTGTCTAAACTTAAAGTAACTAGTGATGTAACTGAGTACATTTACTTAAGTACTAAAAAGTCAAGTTAAAAGTCATCAGCATCATTCAGATCTTCCTGCTAGTTAAACGTTAAATGTCTCTTTTGGACTCCAGCATCAACAGTTTAAAGTCGACTTTTTGCTGAAAATTTGTAGCATCCACGCTCATGTGACCCCCCCTTCGATGACATCACTATGACATCATCACCCCCCTGAGACACAGAATACATTTTACAGCAAAACAACAAACTTAGTGTGACTAATCAAATAAAAAAGGCCCCCCTATTAATAATTGAACTGTTGCCTTGGCTACCAGTCGCAGCTTGTGTGTGTGTGTGTGTGTGTGTGTGTGTGTGTGGCAAAGCGTGTCATTCATAATTCAAACCAAATTGTAGAAATTAAATCAACATCAGCGGCTGTCAGCACTCCAAAGTTCATCTCAGCAGGTTTTCCTCCTGCGTAGTTTCTCCGCTGAGGTTTCCACCGCGGCGCCATCAGTCACGTTTAACCTCACACACGGCGGCCGAAAAGCTGTCGACAGGCTCACAGACCTCAGCCTGTTTCAGATGAGGCCCCCTGCTGGTCGGTAAACAAAAGGATGAAGTGCAACAGTTAAATAATAACACGTTCTTAATTGGAAAGAGAGTAAAAGGGAACGAGAGGCGCGTGAAAGGCGGCGGCGGAGGGAAAGTTTGGGCTTCAGGCAAAAAGGAAAAAGGGTATCGAGTGTGTCAGAGGAAAGTTGTCTGTTTTTGCCTGCTGAGGCAGGATCTGCTGCTGTTTCTTCACATGAGGAGCCTGTGAATCACTCACCGTCTGGGATTGATGACGATTCGAAAACGCTCAGAAGACAAAACCTCGAGGCGTCTGGTCTCTGCGGTCGTCCTGTGGAGGATGGATGCTGTTAATTCCACCGCTCTGACCGGCGGCGGTGGTATTTTCCCAGACTGCCTTTGGTTAAGTCGGTATCTGCAGTTCAAGGTTGCCCCGTTGGCAGGAGCACCAAAACACTCCTCTCCTCAGTTTGTTTCTCTTTATTTTGTCAGCTCAAATTAAGATATAATTGTTTTTCCGGCGAGGCCTGTTACAAGAAAAGAAACACATCATGATGAAAGCGACCGCGAAAACATCTTCCGAGCCTCCACATATCTGACGAGTGTGGTTGTTGTTTGTGGTTTTTGTTTTGAATCTGCGTGTTCGTCGCTCTGGTTAAACTCAACATTCACACGTTAAAGACACAGAATCCACCCGGGCGCATCGTTTGTGTTTGTTTGATATTTTTCGCTCGACAGATGAGTCCTGGAAAACCTCCGGGCGACTCATCAGTCCGCTTTCTTTGTTGTTCTTAAGGTGCCGATCTGGTAATAATTCATCCCTGTTAATGCCGACGTCTTCATGTGCTGCACATCTCTTAATAATCATGACATCCTGAAACTTTCAATGAATCTTAAGCCTCAAAAGTCATTGTTTCCTAATAAAACAGGTTAAGCAGCAACTAGCATGTTTTCATGATAATAAAGGACATGTGACCCTTTAAAACTTTCTTTTAAAAGCTTCGTGTGTGGGATTTAGGGAGATATACCTTTTAGAATACAGCTGAAATTAAATGTAATATTCATAAGTGTGTAAAGATGTTTTAATTAGTCTTTTACCACCTTAAAACATGAATTATTGTGTTTTTATCGCCTCAGAATGACCCTTTTATATCTGCAGAGGCTCCTCATGTTTCTACAGGAGCTCAGAACGGACAAAATAATGACTCCAGAGCTCCTTTTTATAGATTTACAGTAGCTTCTCCTTCATGCTTGAAATGAGAGGATGAGCGCAGGGATGCAATCTGCAACTTCACCTCTAGATGTCACTAAATCCTTCACACCGAACCCTTAAAGCTTTTAATGCAGATGTTGATTTTTGCTCCATATCTTTAAGCTCTGGAGGATCAGTAATGTAGAGGAGCTTTATGAAAACGTCGTCCATTAGCTCATCCAGCTTCTCCAGAGCGTGACGGCGTTTCCATCTGAGGTATCAGCTGTCTCTGGCTCCGCCGCCTCTGTTTAAGCTGTTTTCATGTCACTCTGATCTCCTGCTGCGAGCCAGTTCCCCCCCGGCTCTGTAATAAACCTGAACCTGGCCACAGCGTGGAGACGGGAGGCCAGACCTCCACCCAGTGTGTGTGTGTGTGTGTGTGTGTCTCTGCTTTCTGTCACCTCCTCCACTTTCCATGACGAAGCTAACAAAGTATGATATGAAGCAATCTGCCTCCTCATGACTTTTCTCTCTCTGTGTTTTCACAGGAGGCTGCTGGGAATCATAACCAAAAAGGACATATTGAAACACATGGCGCAGATCGCAAACAGAGACCCCGACTCCATCCTCTTCAACTGAACTCCTCCATCCTTCCTTCCTTCCTCTCCAGCATCCTTCCATCTCTCCTCTGTGGACCAGGGGGGACGAAGAGACACCAGCTCGAGGACTCTGAGGACGAACGAAATGCACCTTTACCTCTTTAACTTTCAGAGAAAAAAAAAAAAAGCCAAGTTTCAGAAGCTCCACTTGCACAGGAACCGAGAGAACAAAAGATTTATTTTTTTTTTTTTTAAAGATGGAGGCGTTCGCACCACAAAACACAAAGCGCTCATAAACAATGACTCAGCCTCGCTGAAAAATGCCATTTCATGTTTGTGAAGAAGGATGTAAGACATGAGAAATAAGTCTCAGAGTGTTTCTCATCTGCTCCTTCAGTCCTTTTTTTACTCTTTGTTTCCAAAAAAAAAAGTGAAATCTGTAATTCCAAGGAGAAAAAAAAAAGAAAATCATCGTCCTCTGTCGGCTGTTTTTGCGTTTCTGCTCCACGAGAGAGAAGAACTTTTTAAAAGGATGTTTGAACAGACAAACATCTGACAGGAGGAGGAATTATGACATCAGGGGGAGGTGAAGGGAGGCGCGGGGAGCTCCGTACCTGCCCTCCGGCCTCCACAGCAAGCCCAGACGGAGCACCAGGCTGCCCTGATGGATGCTCAGCCTCCTCCTCCTCCTCCTCCTCCTCCTCCTCCTCCTGTGAGGCTTCCTGTAGCCTCCGGCTGAAGCAAACAGGAGTGTGAGAAGAGGATCTAATACATGCACTTAACACTCCATAAAGACTTCACGACAGCCTGGGAACTCTCCGGAGATGTCTTCTTCTTCTTCTTCTTCTTCTTCTTCTTTTTTTCATCATCATCATCATAAAGACTCTTGAGATTTGTAACGCGTACGACTCCATCCTGAGAACTATGCAGCGTTGTCCCGCCAGTTATAATCTCATCACAGAAATCATGCACACGTAATGACATTGCTGCAAAAAAAAGAGAGAAAAAGAAAGAAAACCATGTCATGCCTTATGAGGGGGGGGTTCGGCTGTTTCCAGGCTGCGGCGGCAGAAGGGCTAGAAAATGCAAACAGAGAGAATCATGGCAGAAATTAATTTATGTACATGTAAAATTGTTTGTTCCACTAAATTATTTCATTGACTTAAACGACTGTCGAGTGTCTGATGTTTGTTTCTTCGTTTTTTTTGTGCAGTTTTCTTTCAGTTACATCATGTTTGCACTAATCTGATGCCAGGAATGCAACTTTATGCTGGTCGTCAATAACCATAAATGGCAAACGAGTTGTTATATATTATCAGGTAAATAATAAAAAGCTTAAACCTTTCCAATAAGGAATGTGAAGGATTGAGTCTTAACCCCGCTCACGTCTGGAAAATCCTCCTCCCGTCCTGTTTTGTTTCCTTTGGCTCCTTTTCACATGTGAAACATCAAACAATGTTTAATCTTTAATATTTTTAAATCTGAATTCGTCATGTTTCAGCTCCAGAACCCTGCAGGCGGTCGGGTTTCATTATCTTGCTCATGGGCACTCGGACAGACCGTCCAGTTCCCCCCCCGCTGATCCTTCACCAGTGGGCAGAATAATATTTTTACAGACTATTTTAACGCTTTAAAGTCGGGGCTTCATGTTTTTTTTTTCTTTTTTTTCAAAGTTCAACATTTGGTTTCCCATCTCTTTCAGGTTTTATTCGTCCTCTGAATTGATTTTTCTCTTTTCGCTGCGTCACACCTGGGAGCCCCTCTGCTCCGCCAGCGAAAACATTCCTCACATGCTAAAATTTTAGGATCTAACGGGACGTTTTTTGCTGAATTTTTGAGGAGAAGCCAATCAGATTGAGCGAATGAAGGTCATGTGTCCTGGAATGAAGAAGCAGGCAAAGATACTGTCTGTTTATTTAAACAATATTGCTTTTACCGTCCTCAACATTAATGTTTTGATTCTTTCTCATTGCTTGTCATTGTCAGCGTTGTGCTTCCAGCTCGTCTGCACTGCCCCCCAGTGGCCACACTGCGCTTACTGCAGGGTTAAATACACTAAAGGGATGAAAATCTGGCCCTAACCTTTGTTTTTTATGCGATGACGCACTGATGGGTGGAGTTTTTTAGCTCATGTTAGCTTGCGGGGCGTGGAAACGGCTCTTCCGCATGTTGAGTTTGTAGTAAAAAGTTATTTTCTCGTCGCTTTTACGATCAAAGCGAACAGATTCGTCCCGTTTGACGAGTTAACGTCACAGTCATCCGGCGGTTTCTTGAGGTCTTAACTCCGAAACGAACCCGATTAATGCAGTTTGTCCACATTAATCAAACGTATCGTCTTCCTTTTGTTCATTTCTTCCCTGTTTGGCTCTGCTGTTGTTCAGCGAAGCAGTTTACGTCTTTATTACTCCATCTGTTTTCAGTTGACGTGTGTTGCGACACATTCAAGCGTCTGAATTAGCATCTGCCTCTATTATGATTCATCATTTCGGGGTTTCGTGCCAGAATACATAACTGTGCTCGTTAATTTCAGATAATTAGTTTCGATAATCTATGATCATTAGTTTCGGTTTTGCTCCAAACCAGAACAAATAAAAGCCACATACAGTTCATGTTGTCACTTTGCAGAAATCGTCAATTGCCGTGAAATCGCTTGTCACTGTCATCGTGATTTATTTCACCGACTCCAAACACAAAACCATCTTGATGTCGGGATCTTTTTCTCTTCGGCGGAAGAGTTTCGACCACAAAATGGTTCCATATGACACTTTTAAACAACAGAGGTCTTAAATTCACAAACCGGACGTGTCGATTTTATCATTTTTTAGCTACCAATGTCAGCTGGGTCGAGCTTAAACCCCATGTGACCCGAAAATAAGATGAAGAAGATGCTGATTGGCTCATCTGGGCGAGTTGAATAAAAGTGGGAAAACTGTTATTTTGGAGACGGAGAAGTTTAAAATAACAGATCAGAGCTTAAAAAAGGGTCATAAAAAGGAGAAATAATTCATTTTATAACTGTTTTTTCTTTCATTTACTAATTTTTTTACTGTTTTTCTATAATATTTTTGTTTTTAGCAGAGGAGCGTCAATATGATCCTGCTGCCACTTTGTGCAAAACAGATCCTCGATCCTTGTAGCTGCTGTTGACGTGTCTGCACCCAGAGACCAGTTATCTCCTAATCTGTACATGCAGGGGGGGTCCACAGCTTCGTGTGACCCCTCCCCGTGTATGTGTGTGTGTGTGTGTGTTTATATCGCTGACTCTCCGGGTTAAAGGTGTCGTTCTCGAGTCACCGTTTGCGACGGCGAGTCTGAGCTCGTTTTCTGGCCACATAATCTCTGTGAGAAGGAGATCAGAGGAGCGAAGATGGAGAGGAAGTGTGTGTGTGTGTGAACGATGGTTGACATATCTGCGTGTCAGTGACTTTACTCTTTCCATGCATGTGTGGCTGGACTCGTGTGAGATGTGTGTGTGTGTGTGTGTGTGTTATGGAATGTGAGTGTATTGTAGCCGGTTAGCATCGACTCAGATGATTCCTGAGCTCAGTTTCTGCCGCTGAGGCTTCACATGGGGCTCGAGTTACTGACCTGCTCGTGGCTTCTGTGTTGTCACGCCTCAAGCGCACACACACACACACACACACACATCACACACATCACACTTTTTTGACATTACACTTGTCTTTATTTCCCCTTTTTTGATCATTTTTAGTGATTTTTTACTCAGTTCTTTGTTCATATTCTCTAAAAAAAAATGTCGTCTTACCTCATTTGCGTCGTTCTCGTATCAATCACGCCGTTCCCAGGCCTGCCATTGTGTGTGTGCGCATTACGAAGCGGTGAAATCACCTCGATGCGGTAACAGGCCAATTTAAGGTGTCATCCTACACCTCAAAGTGTCAAATCTCTTCCCCCAGCCTCACCTTTCCCTGTGTGTGTGTGTGTGTGTTGTCTCCTTGCATCTTTAGCATGCAAAGAGATGACGTGTGAGTGTGTGTGTGTGTTTTCCTGAGGGCTGCAAATGTTTATGAGCAAGGCGCTGCCTGTGTAGCTGTCCGTGTGTGTGTGTGTGTGTGTTTGTAAAGGAATGCAACCCAATCCGCTCCGCAGTGTTGCGTCTCTGCCCTCTCGGCCTCACCTGAGGTTAGAAGGTGGAGGTTCCCACAGCTTCGGTCGCAGCTCGCTGCTCATGTAACACACAATAATCACACTGACCTTTCGCCGCCAAGCATGCGCGACAGCCCGAAGCCGACGAGTTTATAAAAGTTACTTCTTTAGTTGTAATTTTGTCAAATATTTAGACAGACAACGTAAAAGAAAGAAAAAAACTTAAAAAAATTGAAGCTAATAAACATAAGTGTCTGGATACGTTAGATGTTGTCGTTTCTGTTAGCTAGTTTGCTTTTGTTGACCTCTTTTGCTAAAATTTCAACAATAAAGGAGCCTGAAGCCAATGAGACGCAAAAAAATTCTTCTTTAATGAACTGTATTTGTAATTTTGTCAAATATTTAGACAGATAACGCAAAAGAAAGGAAAGGAAGAGCTTTTAAAAAATTGTAGCAGGAGTCAGATGCTGTCGTTTCTGTTAGCTAGTTTGTTTTTGTTGCTAAAACTTCAGCAGTAAAGGAGCAAAAACATCAGAGATCACACAGGTTCCCACAGGAATTAATGGACTTTGTTGACTCTGAGAAATGTGGAAGTGAAGCTTGATGATCCGTCGACAAGTTATAACACTCAAGGGCCCGACTGATGGGATCTACTACATTTTAAACGTGGAGGTTTTATGAAAGTGATCTCTCTCCCAGTCGGCTCAAACCAAAGCCGGTAATCAAATAGTTTGAACCCTTTTTGAACCTGAATGTGACTGAGGAAGTTTCAGAAAACAGCTGATAAACTATCAATGACCTCCTGGTGTCTGAATGTCCTTAAAAACCTTTTTAGGATGGCGAAGGAAGTGGCTAACCCCAAAAAAAGTAAAAACACCATTTAGATGATCTATAACTTCTTCGACAAGTGGTGGCATCTGGTGTTATTGCTTTTTAAAAAAGTCAAATTATTCCTCCAGTAATTTTGCACTAAATCAGTTTCCTGTAGCGATGCACTTACTTTCATGTTTTTTTTTTGACCTTTTTCGCTGGTAATTAATCAAATAAAACAATCTGAGAGGGGAAAACCGTTCCTTGGTTGAACTGCAGAATGAAGCGTCTGATGGGGTGACACGAACGAACGCCGCTTATTAGGAGCTGAAGAGGCGATGAGGTCGCAAAGCGCCGATCGAACTCAAGAAGTTTTAAAGAGGTGATTTGAATGCGGTCGAATCCAAAGAGAGTGGGAAATGGAAAGAAAACATCTGCGGAGCCAACGCACACACTGGAAACACTAATAACATAAAAAGTGCCACATGGATTCATATCGTCTCTGGTGGTGTTTTTTTTCGTTTTAACCCCAAAACACGCCGCATGTCGGACCCTCAGGAGCCCGAAGTGGCCGTTTCTCTGGTGTGACCCCCGATCACAGACCAAAAAAAATGAATCTGCGGTTTTAATCAGGTTGGTTTTCATCCAACATGTTGTTCCACCACTAAAAAAGCGTGTTGTAAGTCGTCCTCCGCGGACACTGGAAACAATCTTGAGGTCATGAAGTGGTACGGGGCCAATTTAGGTCCCCGAGCTGCAATATAATCCCATTCCCTTCCCAATGCCCCCTGTTTTTTTTGTTTTTTTGGTAACTTCATGAAACAGATGTCAGACATTAAAAACACTAACCGATCCATTATTTCACAGAAGCTCTCTTCTTACCCCTTCATGGGTTTATAATGTTTGTCCTCCAGCGTTAGCCAAACCCATTTAAAGCCTTTTTAAAGCGTCCAGGATCAGTTTTATGTCTGCAAATTACAATTATATTTCATTGTTTTTTCTTCTGACACTGACTTGCTACAGTGCCGTAAAGTGTTAGCAAATCTTTAAACAAGTTTTATAGATCTAAATCAGTTTATACAAAGTGCTATTGTCCTCACAGAAGTTACAAGCAAAATTCCTTTGTGTCTTATTTTAAAATAATGTGCTTTGTTATGGATTATAATTGCTCTTAATGTCTAACATTTGTAAATGTAACATTGCAGCTGGAAAAGATTCAGCTAAATTAGATAATTATATGTATATATAAAGCTTAGCAGATTTTTAAAATCTTCCTACAGGGATCAATAAAGTCTTACAATAAATTATAGTTTATTTTATATTTGTTTTTGCATTATTTATCAAAATATTCAAAGTAACTATTAACTTTCTGTATTAAATACATCATGTTAAATTAAAAAGAGAATTTCCCTCTGACATGAACTCGAGTAGATGAATACAGTTACAAAAAATTTAAAAATAAAGTACAAGTACCTCAAACAGTACTCGAGTACAGTAACTTAGTAAGTGGAGCTAGTTAGCTAGTAACATTCACCACTGCTGGTTACCAATTAACTGCAATTAAAAGCACCTGACATTTACAGCTACTTCACTGCCTGGTAAGCAAACTGTGTTTTTAATAATAAAATGCTTAAATTTACTATATAAATAAAAATATTGGCTTTAAATACCATTATACTTTATAATTACTGCTACAGTGTTGAGCTATTGTTAACCAATCTAAGTTAGCATTAGCTTGAAAACGTAGCTTAACAAGCTAACATAACTGACGTTCCAAACGGCTTTAAGCTAGCAGGTAGCCACTAGCTAACCGCGGCTAACAAACGACTATCTCATCGAGTTTTATATCCGTAAAATATCTTTTAATATAAAATATTTTGCTTGTTTGTTTACTTCAAATACATCCACTTTAATAGCAGGGAACTTTATGACTACAAATAAACAAATAGCGTCAAATAAATTAAAATATCTGAGACTTGTTAACCAGGCTAAGCTAGTTAAGCTTGTTAAGCTAACGTTTAGCTAACTGTAGCTCATAACTGCAATACATCATCAAGCTAACTGTTATAGCTAAACCTTTACTTTCTCTGAGATATTTATTATTATGTGGCTGATTTATCTGTTTTTAAAGAATGAAACCACTTAGGAATTTTCATATAGTTTTAACTGAGGGTAAAATAGACTAGGTTAGCCATTTTAAACATTAAATAGCATTGTTTTTAAGGTAAAAAAATGTATATTCTCATTCATAGGAGTTGCCAAACATACATGGATAATAAGAGGTTTGAGCCGACCTGCACTGCAATTATTGTGGAGATTCCTGGTATGTAAACAACATGTTTCCACTCAGTATTCTGTTAAACAAAAGAGGGGAAAGATACACAGAAAAAAAGAAACATTAGGAAACTGGACTGCTTATTGTTGTTATATAATCAGAAGTGATGTATGCCAAACATATATTACACACTGGACCCAGAAAAAGAGACTGTACATCTGTACATGTTACGCAATCAAATGCAAAACAGCTGTAATCATTTATGCTTTTAAAAAACTTAAACTATAATATTTTTTGATACTATTAAGAGAGTTTATGTCAGTCTTTGTGTGTTTAATGCATTATAAAAAGTCAATTTATAATACCTAAAAAAAACTTAAAGAATGCATATCAAAAGTACATCTGTTAGCCCTTTTTTCAAATAAATGATGGTGCCTTTTAAGAATTTGGTATTTGCTTGTACAAAACTAATTAGATATCCAGTTAAAGTAGGCAAAATGAAGCTAAAGATTAAATGATGTCTCCATGTTTAAATTAACCAATAAGATCCCTCTATATTAAACTAAAAAAAATAATTACACCTGTGTTTGCAAAACTCCAACATGGAAAGACAGCAAAAGGACAGAAGCAAAACACCTGTAAACGAAACCAAAACAGGCAGACGCTCGTAGCTTTGCTTTTTATTTCTGGATTATTTCGACATAAACCTGTCAGGGTGGCAGAATACTCGGGTACTTTCATACCTGTCGCTCAGTGAACGAGCAGTGCCGCTGTAACTGATCCACTACTCTTCCTTCGTTTACTTTTCCACATCTATTACATTTTTTATTTATTTTTTTAAACCCAGCCCTGCATGTAACTGTCCATTAAAGTACTGACATGAATTTTAATCGTTTTTGATTTGTCCCAGCACGGCTGAAAGTCGACACTGAGGCAGTTTCGCATGCGTTGGGCATTTTTCATATTTTTTAACTTAATTTCCATAATGTGGCCCAGATCTCTATCACCGTAACCTTCAGTCAGGTTTATTTTCATAAGCGCCATGTTGTAGAAACTCCTCGGCGTGGACGTTATTTAGCCTTTTCAATACGCTCTGCAGATGTGTGTTTCAGTAAGTTAAAGTCCAGTTGATATATTTGACGTTTGGATTATGCTACTTGCCTTTGATTTATTGAGTCCGTATGACTCTGTTGCTGCTGTGGAGTCTTACATGACCTGACTTTAAGTCCCCGCATGGACAAAACTTTTACCAGACAGACTATGTGATTTAAAATCCCTCTGGAGAGTTTTGTTGCTGATCCTATCCTTTAATGGCAGCTCTGGTGCATTATAGATAGGGTGTTTTGACCTTTTTTTAACCTTAAAGACGTCAGAGAGCACTAAAGATGTCTTTCCTTTGTTCCTCGCTTCTCTGTGTAGCATAACCAGGACTGATCTACTGAGGCCAGTGCTAGTTTTGATGTTATAAACCTATATTCCTGAGCTTTTTTGACCTTTTTGGGTCTTTATTAGTACATTAATGATTTTACATTGACATGCTAACTTAAAATCTTGCTAACGGGGTCTGTGAGGTAGTTTTAAAGAGACAGAGCATCCTTGTAACCATAGCAACTCATTGTTGTCATGCACATGGTACAAAGGAAGAAGAGTGAGATGATCCGCTAACTCTTGTCTGTCTTTTTGCTGTAATTGTCTTTTTCATGCCATAAGTATCTATATTTTTTATCTTTAATAATCTAATGTGTGTAAAGTGTTGCATTATGGGAGCCAACAGACTCCGTCAGTAGTTTGTGGTCATTTTGGAGATCATCGTTGCAACGTGTTCGGAGTGCTCGTGCATGACTTTGTGTATAATGTGCAGGTGTTAAAGTTCAGCGCTGCCAAGAATAAGCAGTTACACATAACAGACGGCTGGAAAATCAGCTTGGCAGTCTCTGTGAGCCGTGTAGCCGTATGTCTGAATATCATTTAACATGAACGCTGGGCTTCCACAGGAATTCTCATTTGAATTTTTTGGCACGTTTCGCTTTGCTTGTTTTCTAAATGTTATAAAAGACATTTCTCAAATTTCTCGTATTGACATTTTTTGCGACTCTCTTACCAAAATATACAAAGAGCCATAAGATAACACTGGCTGATTTATTATTACAGCATTTCTTCTCTTATCACTTTTTCATATCCTTTTCTGCTCTCATACTCCCCCCCCCCCGTCTCTTAACAACATAGGTCCAAATGTTGTGTCACTCTGATAACATTAATCAGCTCCCACACTGTTAATTTCCAGTGTTTTCCTTCAGCTTCATGTCATTCTGTCAGCTTAGACGGACATTTTTCTAAAGGGAATATTTGGTTACCGTTTTCCAATCAGTGACCGATATGATCCAGTCAGTAAAACTGCTTTCGTCGTCGTTGAGATTTAATTTCTAAGATAAATCAAGCAGCTGACAGAAGAAGCCAAACTGCATTTCTTTGAATCACCACAAACTGTTAAATGAACTTTTAAAGCTTCTCATGGTTAATATTGTTGCTGCTGTGTGCTGGAGTGGTGGCAGCTGCTAACCGTCTTCTCAACCTCAATTTAGCTTATTCGGGTCACTGAACTTGACCTCGATTTGCTGCTTTCTTGGAGAACTTTTCATGCAAACATCAGATGAACACTGTGTCCCCTTGTGCACTTAATTGGACTTACTTCCAAGTCTCTGAGCTTCACAACGGCTCTTCAGAAACTCACAACGTCTGTGGGACAAACCTCTTCATCTGAGTGCGAGAAAGCGGTGACTAAGCCTCATTTTCTCCTTCTTCTCCAGAGGTTGTTTCCTCCGACTTCCTGCGACAAACCCATTGTGTGCCAAGTGGGGGGGCTGCTTTAAAGACCTTATCAAAGGCCTAATAATGTTTGTTGCCTTTACTGCAGGAATAACTGCATTGTTTAGGTGCCCTGCAAGGTATTCTCATCGCACCACTCCCACTGATTCTGAAATTCCCATTCCCAATAGCCGGTAGTTGGGGCAGCGGGGTTGAAAGTAGTATTGTTCTCCTAAAAAAAAAAAAAAATATGTGTGTGTATGTGTGTGTGTGTGTGTCAGGTTGAGCGCTTGTCTGGCCCCACTTAGTCTCTTCAGGATGTGTTGGTTTTTTTTCCGTGTGTGTGTGTGTGTGTGTGTGTGTGTGTGTGTGTGTGTGTGTGTCTGCGTGCATGCATAAGTGTGTGCAGCTTTTTCTCGAACTAATTTCCTGGCTGGCTTTAGGAAAACAGCAGAGTATGGCGGGTAATAATACAGGAGACGTGGAGAGAAAACGGCAGCAATGTTGATATGAAGGGTGTGTGGCAGCCTTATGATGGATGTGTCGTGCTGGTGTGTGTGTGTGTGTGTGAGAGTGTGTGTGTGTGTGTGAGAAAAAGGCAAGGACGGAGGGAAAGCGGCTGCAGTATGAAGAGAATGCTGATGGGAAGATAACTGCTGCATGTAGGTGACTGGGCGGTTCGTGGATGTGTGTGTGTTCATGTGTGTGTTCGTGGATGTGTGTGTGTGTGTGTGTGTGTGTCAGGAAGGGCGGTTTTTGGACTGAGGGGGCAGGTTACAAAACCAATAGGTCTTTTGTTAACACGCCTATAAAAACACAGTGGGTTAGAGAAAAGTAGATAAAGTCTCAAATATGAGCAGCAGCCTCCATTAATCAAAAAGTCAACATGAGTCCTGAATGTAAAAATACGAGTGCAAAGTTCCATTTTAGACCTTTTGTTTGCCAGAAATACACTATAAAGGTGATCCGGTGACTTTTGTTGGCATGCTGTTTAAAATTCTGCACTTTAGTGCAAAGTAAAAGTACAGATAATCCGTGAGTCTTTTTTCTTTTCACGCAACTTTTATGCTTTTATTCCACTAAAGCTCAAAGGGAAATTATAAACTTTTTACTTGGCGACATTTATATGACAGCTTTAGATCACAGATTTAGATATTTGCACGCAAAACATAATAAAACAGCATGTTTTTTTGTTTTATTTAAACACCCAACAGCACATATAAGTACATCTGAAGCCATTTATTGATTGATAAATTCGTCAAGCCGCAGAAACTGAATTTGGCAACTAATTTGATCATCATTAAAGTCATTTTTCCTGCAAACACTTTTACTCTCTGAGTGTTTTACGTCACGTCTCGCATGTGCACATTTTTCCCCTCATGCAAAACACGTGCTGTCCTTGTTCCGGATAACATCTGATGAGCGTCTGATGTTATCGTGAACTGATTTTAATGCGACAGAAATGACACAAACACATGCACATGCTTCGCTTCATTGACACACAGTCTTATTGCTCCTGCAAAGCAATGAGGCTGAACATTCCTTTCATTTATAAAGACACACACACACTTCATCTCCCTCCAGTTTTTCATTGAGTTTCTTCACTCTGGTATCAATCTGGTTGTTATGTTAAGGTAGATATTAAAACAAGTCTCTGTTTATTATTTTACCGTTTCGCCCTTTTTGATCTGGCTTTTACTTCCGTCTTTCCGTCTCCGAGTTGCCAAAGAGCTGCTATCAGCGTTCGGTTCTGCTTTATGCTTCATGTAATCAAAACATCAGCAAGACATTAAGTTAAGCCAGAGATAATTCGGCTGAATGTGAATGTTGGACGGCTCTGCAGTTCGCCTCAGTTTATCCCATCAGCATCAAATCTGAACAGGATCCACACAGGAATCTTTATTTATGGAGCAGCGAAGTGAGAAGCATAACAGTCTGTCATCAGGCGTTTTATTGGCCTCATTTCACTTGTTTTTAAACCATTGAAAAGGTTAAATATTTAATGAAAACTATACTAATTTTAAAACAAAATCAAATTAAATATGAGCATAAAACGTGAAATCATTCCTCTTGCTGATCCCGCTGAGAATAATCAGTGTTTTCTGCAGCTTTCATTCAGTTTCAGATCAGTGTTTTGATTCGTAGTCTCTCTCTTGTTCTTTCTAATTCAAACAATCTACTGAAATATCTTGGAAAACTCACTGGCTCACATGTGTAAACCTGCCCGGCCGCCTGACGGCAAGATGAAGTAAACAAGTCGTAGGTGAAGACAGTCAAACATCCAGCTACAAACTCAATGAACCGGAGCCAAAAGGGTGCGATTAAATCCAACAGATGGAGACGATGACATTACCGAACATTCAGCCGTCTGCTTTCACTCTCTTGTTGTCAAATTTATTCTCTTTGCAGCTTTAAAAGGCGAAAATTCAAATATGATATCATAGCTGTGAATCACCACTTTATTTAATCCTGTAGTTTACAACCTGATAGGAATTATTCACCGTAAACTTCAGCATCAGAGGGATAATAACTAAGAGCTTCAGTATGCGATTTAAAAAAAAATGTGTAAAAATCTTCAAAATCTGGAACATCTGTTCAGATCTGAGCACCGAAAGCATGATTACATCTTTGATTCGTCAGTGAATTAAATTAGCAGCAAAGCTTTTGCAGATACTTTCAGCTCTGTTGTGTTGCCAGAGTCTTTTGTTCACACTCACACACATCCACAGCGATTCACCTGATAACACACTGATCTTATTAAAACCACTGGAAATGTGTTCGAGGCATCAGAGCGGCTGCTGGTTTGAATTTTCTCCGAAATGAATTCAGAATCTGGTCCAAAGAAACCAGGATTATTGAGTTTCATAGGAAAATATCTCTAATCAAGTCTCAAAACCTGCTCCACCTCTGCTGCTCCTTACTGCTCCTCCTTTTAAATTAAACAAATACAGATTGAAATTTTCTGCAAAAGCATAATTTTGGCAAACAAATGTGATGTTTTTTCGAGACTTAAAGCTTCTCTGTTTAAGTTTTGCATGAAGAAAATCTCCACTTATATCAATTTAAAGTTTGAGATAATTAAATAAGTTAAAAAATGCTTAAAATTCGCCTTTAATTTTGTTTTATAATGTGTTTTGTTGTTTTTAGGCAGATAAATTACACCTTAAGTGTAAATGTAGGGATGTGGAGTGGATGCATTCAAAAGGCAAATTGCATTTTATGAATTTTTCCATTTTACTCGGATGGAAACCAGTGTTAATGTTCATTGCCTTCAAAAACACTTATAAGGCACTTATGAACACAGTTGTGGTATTTCCTTTTAAATATCATGGTCATCATCATAACTGGTGTGTGGCTGAACCTCAACACTAAATCAAATCCTGACAGAAAGAGAAGGATTTGAGGGTTTCTGGAAATACAGTCCGTAATTTAAGTCAGTTTCAATTTTCGTAAAACACAAATTTTCTTTTGAAAAACTGCCTTTCAACACAAGACAATGAAATAAACAAGCAAAAATGTTTCCCTGCGCTCGCATATGCATCTAATCATTGCTCTTCATGTTGCGGTTCTGAGGTTTTTACTTCAAAAATATAACAAAAACATTCCTTTAGTAATTTTATTTTTGCAGGATGAAAACAGAAAAATCCTGCCAGAAGAAAATCTGTGGCTGCAGGTACTGAGAGCTCGGTTTCCTCATAGTCTGAAGTATCAGGAGAGCCAATTTTTCCAGGAATTTTAATTTGAGAAATTACAGACTTGGGGTCAAAATCACTGACCGTCTGTGCAATTATCACAAATTACTCGATGATGTCCCCTGATGATAAAACTCCAGTGTGAATACGTCTAAAGACACAGAACAAAGGTGACCTGCAGCTCTGGATTAACACTTTCACCTGGCAAACTGATTAAAAAACACATTTGTTATTTCTGTGTCTTAAGAGAAAAGTCGTAGGTAGAGTAACTTACGTAATCTACATGTGTTAGCGTTTGATTACGGAGCCAAAAATTAAGGTCAGACGGCGTCTGTGGTCGATCACAGCTTCGTACAGTAGAGTAATTGATAAAATCATGGCCTGAAGTCGAAGAAGAGGAGTTATACAGCTCTTGTGTAAATTTATAAATGATTATAAAGAAAATTGATAACTTTTGTGGTATTTCTGACTCAAGTAGAGGCAAATCGGGAAACTGCGATGTCTAAGAAACGGATGATTCATCACTGTTTGAGTCTATTTCTTAATGGTCATATCTCTTACCTCCATTTTCAGGTCCCTCTTTTTAACAGTGGCTAGTTTCTGGTGTTTTTCCACTCAGAGGGGTGGACAACCAGCCTGCAAAAGTTCAAACAGGGATAACGATACTCCCGTAGAAATGCATAATTATGCTGAGCAAGCCGCACTGTTTCCAAAGTATAAACACAGCGTGGATCTTGGACGGGAGCTCAAAACAGATCCCAGCTGGAAACTGGTCTCAGTGCTGATTTATATGAGGTTGAGGGCTCATAGAGCCTAATGGTAACTGCTCAGTATCTCCCTCCATGTCTGATGATGTCAAAGTGATGGACAGTGTGTCCCGCTTGTGGTCTGGCGGCGTCTTACATAACGCAACAATGTGAAAAGTTTGAGTTCAAACGGCGCTTTTTGTCCAAAACTGCCATGCAAAAGACATAATTACACAGAGAGCAGAGTCTTTTACATGCATATGAGACGTGAGCATTACTCAGTTAATGGTTCTGCCAAGATCAGCAGTGGT
Source organism: Acanthurus leucopareius (assembly GCA_029814765.1). NCBI lineage: Eukaryota > Metazoa > Chordata > Actinopteri > Acanthuriformes > Acanthuridae > Acanthurus > Acanthurus leucopareius. The sequence goes on along the minus strand of JAQMCX010000039.1, from coordinate 14,175,253 downwards.
TTTGTCTTGTAGATTGTAATTGATTAGGCTTCATATTGAATTCACAGCCGATTGCGAACAGAGTGTTACAGGCTGTTTGAGCAGCTGAATTTGTTTTAATGAGCTAATTGGTTGTTTTCCTTTGGAACATGTGATTCAGAGCATCACTTATGTTAATGGAAATCTAATTTGATCACTTTGGTTGCATAAATCTGGTAAAAAGGTGTGTTTGACTTGATCAGAATGGCTGGAAAAGTCTAAGATAGTTTGGATTTTATCTGTTTTTGCATCAGTTTTAATGTAAATTACCAACTTAAATGCCGTTTATGGTGCTTTAACTTTGAAGTTTAGCGCGTTGAACTTGAAATAAAACCATGATGCAAAGTCTCAGCTTTAATTTTAAGGTGTTTTTGCATTCACATCACCTAAATGTTATGTTAATCTGCTGTTTTTTTAATTAATTGTCTTCAAGTTTTCAGTGAAGGAAAGTAATTGGACAAGTTTAAATGAAGTTAAATGAAGTAACTTTGATAAATACTCGCTTGTAATTCCTTTCAGAGACACTTTGAAGTCTCTTACCATCTTAATCGCTCTGCAGGCGGCTTCACTCCTGCTGCTTTAGTGCTTTTTTGGCTTCGCTTTGTTCTTCTGCAAATATAACACACAATCAGTTGAACTGAGGTTAAGTGTCCAGTCAAAGTCTCCAGTTTGGTCATGAAAACTCCTCCACTGTCCAACCAGTTTGGACGAGAACACCCTCCGACCTCTCTAAAACTAAGATTCAGCAATTTAATCTCCTGCTCATTGTTTCATCACAAACCCTGCCAACATGCCGGAGTTCGGAGCCAAAACAACTAAAACTCCTACGTTCGACTGGCTTCTATTCTGATGACGGTTCGAATACAGACTTTTTCTTTCTGACTCAAAATGCAGCTTGATTTAATTTGGATGACACCAGTTATTGAGATGATTTGGGACTTACACTGTCGCACGCTGTGCAGGCAAGCTTGTGGTTTTTCATGTGTTGACGCACAAACAAAGCTCGTCACTGAAGCAACATGTGTATCTGTTACTTGAACTAGTTATGCGACCAAATAATGTTATAACTGTGCGGAGTGTTGAAAAGCTCACTGCAGGGTGCTGAAAATGAAAAACATTTAGACTCTAGAAACCGGAGGAAGGAGTCCTGCAGTTTTTTAAAAAAAGAAAAAAAAACACGACACAATGAACTTTGGATTAAATTTCAACAGAGCTTCTGCTAATAATTTGCAACAGAGAGCTACTTCATGGATGTCTGGAGGTGTTTCTCTCTCCACGGGGAGGTCAAACATCAGGGGTCAGCAGTCTGCAGACCACAGGCTGCCAATCACTTTCACAGTCTGCAGTACAGTGATGCATCCTAATGATGAGTGACTTTAGAAAGTAGAGGTTAAGAAATACGAGTTTAATTTAAAAGAAAAGACGTTTAGATAAGTAGATCTGATACTTTCTACACCAGGAAATGAAGCAGTGCCTTCTTTAAACCCTTCATACAGGTTTAAAATGTCCTTAAATATCCACCAAACTGTGAATTTCACAGTATTTCGTAAAAAAGGAAAGATTAAAGAAAAAATATCCCCTTTAAAATAAATATTTATTCAACAACAGATGTTTCTTTATACTTTCATTTCCCATTTATTCTTCTGTAACCTTCAAGATTCATTTTACAACCAGTTAAGTTTCCACCGACTTTGATTACCTGCAACCAATGTTTTTGCATTTAAAAGACTACATGACTGTGTGAAAGTCATAAAAGTCATAAAAGTCACAATAAGCTTTACTTTTAAGTGAGTTTATGCAAACATAATGTATGTATAAATCTTAGCAGATCAGTTCATGCAGTGTGTGATATGTTAAAACTCTGTTCTTAATGCTAGTGTTTAACACATTTGACATAAATAAATCACCTTTTTTCTTGCCTCGGAGAGAGAGACATATTGATAAATAAACAAATTGGTGTGAAATTGATCTGGACAGCTGAAACTTAGGATCTCAAACCATAAAAAGCTGCAATTTTAAGCTCTTTAATGTCTCTACATGTTTATTTTGGTACAAATACGTATGACAATCGGCGTTTTTTGTGAGTTGTTTCTAGCCAGAACTGCAGTCGATATTGTCCAGATGTTCGGTGTGTTGTCTAGTGAATCTACTCAGTTGAGAAGTTTATGTTCCTTCCTGACTGTCAAAGACTGAAAAATCTGCTCTGTGGGAGCAATTTTTATGTTTGGTTTGTCGGGTTTTTGTAAGACTCAGCTAGTCTTAAAGTTGATCCCGAGCTTCAGACGTCTACTGTAAACACCTTCTGACCTGGAGCTACAGAAGCCATGCTTACCGGGACGCTTCGCTTAAAAATATGTTCCTCTTACTCACCACATCACCACGTTGCCAGACTGTAAATCTCCACAGACACACACACACACACGAGAAAGTTCAAATATTTGTTTATTTTCTTAGCAACAATGTGCTACACATGTTCACAGGTACAAAACTGTCCAGAACAAACACGCCAGCACGGACACATTCAATGCAAAGGATTTGGCAGCAGGGATTTATGCTGTTATAACATGAGTGTTACATTATCATCATGACTGAACCTGTTTCTATTAACCGTTTGTTTTTGTGGGAAAGCAGGAATAGAAAAACGGGCCGTAAGATTTACCCCGGATAATAAACGGACTCAGGCTCAAGTTTAGAGAAAGACAGCGAGCTCGGCATGTGCGAAGTGATGAAGAAGAGGGAGAAGAAGGAAAGCAGAAACGTGACCAGGTGTTAAAAAAAAAAAAAAAAAACCTGCTTAAAAAAGCAATCAAACACAAAATGAAATTTTCCTTCAATTTTGTGCCTGGCAGAGAAAAATAAACAGGATGTTTTTGTGTTTTCATAAGTCCCAGAACAAACGTGCAGTATGTATATATACACAGGTGTAAGTGAACCACAGCGCCGGGAGGACAAACTTCGCCTGAATGCAACCTCTTGAAAATGTGTGTCAGCGTGTGCGTAGGTGTGTAAATCCTTTTCTCTGAGGGAAAACAAACTGAGGGCCGAGAACACAAACAAAGAATAAGAGCGTGTACCTTCGCCTGACCTTGTTTCATGGATCCTCCATGTGAACCGAGCCCTTTTTTTTCCACAGACACCTCCTATACGTGCACACACACACACAAAAAAAAAAACTCCCCGCACGCCTCCGACAGACGGACAGCGCGGGGGAAAACCAGACAGCGCAGATAAATGAGTGTGTGTCAGAGTGTGTTTGTGTCTTTACGCTGGCTGTGACACTGGATGATGTGTGTGTCTGCAGAGCAAAGAGTAGCCTGGATGTGGTGTGAGGTGATGTGTGTATGTCCTCCTCGGTTTGCATGGATGTGGATGTGTGTGTCGAAGCAAAAAGAAGTGTGTAAGGGTTGAGTGTGTGTGTGTGTGTGTGTGAGTTGGCGTATGGTTAATGTAGCTCTCGCTGGCTTCATCCAAATCTCCCCTCATGTACGTCTGTGTCTCGTTAGTGAATCTGGTCTGTGTTTTCCTTAAAATTCACCTTTTCTGTGTTCGCTTGATGAACTGCGATGCTAAAGGACTCCTTGTTCCACATGTGCATCATTCCGATGCGTTTCCAGCTTCCATATATCAGAAAATGTGGAAAAATTTGTGCATGTGTTTCAGTGTTTCCAGGTGACTGGCGGCCATATTGTACTGTAGATGCTCATCTTTTCATCAGCAGCTCTTGGTGTGTGTTTTAAGTACAAATTGACCATGAATTTAACCAAAAGCAGGTTCAGGACTTATTCCCCTAATTATTTTTCTCATTAGAGACCAAATTTTATCTCGTTAATTATTCCTAAAACGCTAAAACACATTTGATTAAATAGCTCTTGGTTGCAAATCAAAGAAATAATTTAACATTTTTTTGGAGAAATACACTCATTTTGCTGGTCATCCAAGTATTAGATGAGTCTGAACATTATCATAACTGTCCATTAAACATGAAGCTACAGCCACAAAAAAAATAAAGCTAGCTTGGCTCTGTCCAAAAGCTACAAAATCCTTCTACAGGCAAACTGTTTCCTTCTGCTTTCAGTTCTTCTGCAAAGCTAATTAATGGATGAGCATGAGAGTTTTTTCTTATTCTTGGCAAGTAAGTGTCTCTATCAAAATAATAAACTGTTTCTTTAATGTTAATCTTATTTCTTAGCGAAAGCAGGACAAGTCTGCTCCAATTTCTGGTCATTCTCTTGTATAACACAGATTTTATTCTGGTATGTTGTAAACCAACAATGCACTTCTGGAAATCAAAATAAGCACTGACTTTCATTTTTTATGACCAGTGATAAAACTCCAAAGCAACTAGTTTTGCAGATTCGCAAGACATTATTAAAACTTGACTGTGTGTGGTGCAAAAAAATTAAATAATCTTGCACATTTTGGTATTTTAGCAACATTTTAGTGTGTTTCAGTGTTAAAATGTTGCTCTGTTTTATTGCTACAAACTGCTTTATGCAACCTAAACATCTAAGCAACCAAGGCACTTTCTTCACATAAACCACGCTCTGTAAATGTCGTTTTTGTTTGTGCCGCCAGCCTTTTTGCACGTGTGTTCATCCTCGTGTTCACATACTATTTGTCTGTTGTGTTTCTGTTTTGTTTGCTAATCTGATCCTTTAAATAAAAAGTGAATGCAGTTAGACGAGAAAGACAAGATATCAGCTCAGACACGATCAAATTCTTTTCACGAAAGGAAGTAAAAATATCACCAAGCAATGTGAAAAAAAAGAGACAAGAGGGATCAACAACACAGACTGGTCAGGCTGCATACCAGCCTGTAAGCCTCTTTCTTTCTCTTTCCTTTCATCTTCTTCTGCCGGACTAACTCATATTGGCATTTACGAGATTTCTCATTTCTCTCCACCTCGTTTTATTTCCTCTTTTTCTTGCAGATTTCTTTGTTCAAAAGGCACTCTCGAGTCTTTTCTTACAGTCTTTTTTATCCAAATAGAAAAAGAAACACATCTTATCCTCCTCTAAAAAAAAAAAAAAAAAAAAAGTCCTTGCATATAAAAAACCCAACAGTTTTAAAGTGTTTCGGGTTAAAAGTCCTTTGCAAGAATCCAAGTGGTTTTAAGTCCAGTCAATGTAAAATACACGTGAATTACTTTTAAAAAATCACCACAGTTCATCGTCTAAATCTCATTCTTAGACATTCATATGTACAGAACTCTCATGGCACACTTTTAAAAAAAAAAAAAGATGATATTCCACAAATTCTTTGCTTTGGTTTGATCGTTTTTTTCTTCTGCTACCGTTTCAACGTCCGTCCTCACATCTTTGATGCAGAGGATTGAGTGTGTACATTCTTCCGTCTGGAATTCAAATCGGAGGGTCCAACTTCTTTCCACAAAAAAAGGCTGTCGAAGTGTAAGATACGCTGAGATTTATGGGTAATTTTGGGATGCAGGCAGCAGAGTGGCGTAAAATTTTTTGGGTGATTCTTATCAAACAGGAAAATGTCAGTGTTTTCTTTGTGGTTTACTTCTATTTTACACATCCAAAACAAAGTTTCCTTCCTCAGGAATCAACAGAAAATCGATATCCTCACATTTATTTCACTTGATTGCACTTGTATCTTTGTTTATCATGTTCTCAACAGTCAGGTCTCCCTTAATGGAGAGGGAGGAAGACAAATCCGACTCTTTCGTTTCCCTTTTATCCCGTTCTGTCAAGTGAAGCCGTTAAAACTCTAAATCTTCCTTCCGACAATGCGTCCGTCCAAGCAAACCTTGAGGTTTCAAGATCCAGGCCAACATCCGACAGCTTAAAATGACCCTTTTCCCAATAAACGGATAATCAAAAGTCTCCAGCCCCATAATTTATCCGTTTATCATTCCAATCTGTTCCTCTCTTTCTTCCGTCGCTTTCATTCAAAGGTCCAGGCGGAAGGCGCCGAAGTAACTCGAGGAGTCGTCCGCGTTGACCATGGTCGGCGAGGAGACGGATACAAAGAGTTCGTCGCCGGCCCTCAGCTCGAACAGCCCGCCCTGGTAGACTGAATGGAGGGCGTACTCTGCGTCTGGAGCCCAGCACTTCGTTCCCACCCCCTTAAGGAGCTGCACAGAAGTGAAAGTCAAGGTCAGGAAGATATTTAAATGTTTGTTTTACTCTATATTTCAAGTAAAAAAGGGGTACGGTACCTGAATGGGGCTCGGGTAGGAGGTTTTCTTGTAGACGCACTGCACCAGCTGATGGCTGACGCTGCGCTGGTCTCCGTCACTGGCTGCTGGAGATGGATAACGAAAATACACCTGGAAGCAAGAGAGAGCAGAGTGGAGACAGAAGATTTAATTAAATCAAAGTACCAGGGTTGTTTAGTGCACCCAGAGGCGTTTGGACCAACACTTAAACGATTATCTAATTATTTAAAGGCCCTTCCACAGCTGGGAATTTAAACTCAGGATCTTCACGCTGTGAGGCACTGAAGCTAACCGCTAATTGACCTTGCTGCTAAGCTGAATTCCAGTGATATTACAACAAGAAGCTCTTTGAACTTTCCTGGATATTTCTCCTTTTTTTTTGACAATATGTAGACTTTAAAAGGAACTGATTAGTCTACAAAGCGAGCTGAGAAAAGACACACATGTACTGACTGACTGGGAAAATAGACATTATTATAAAAGTACTTTTGATCTGAAATGTGGATGCTGTTAGCGGGATAAAATGAACACAGTTAAGATGTATTCCATAGTTCTGGTTAATTCTGGTTGTCATTAATGTCAAAGAATCAAACTGTAAGTTAGGGTTTATCGAAGTAATCTGGATCCTCATTTCCCTTGGAAGCATCATAACAACTTCAAATAGCGCAAAAGTCAACAACAACCTAGTTTTTAAGCTAATATTGGCGTTTCAATTTCAGATTGTGGATTTTTACTGCAAAACAAGGTGCTCTTGATTCACTACACATGAAAACTAAAATAAAAAGACTGTAGGAATTCAAATTTAGCCCTAAACTGAACAAAACTGGGTCTATAATATATTCACCTGTGAGTACAGGTAGTACCGGCCATCCTGAGGCACTCGCAGCTTCCCATTGGTAAGGGTCATGTTGTGCAGGTGAGCTCCGAAGCTCTGATTGGCCCACGAGCGGACCACGTGGCGGCAGGACTGGTGGAGTCCTGGCGTGGGGATCGGATAGGGAGGGAACCCTGTTTGAGAGAAGAGTTCATGTTAAAAGAACTGCTTAAAACTGAGGGTGATCGGATTAAAAACTTGCAAAACAGGCAACGATACACCTTGAAAAATGAAAACAAACAGGTGAGGAAGAGGAGAAGCATCATAATGTGATGCTAAGTTGTATTTAGCTGCTTGAATCCATTAGTTTGTGCTTCATTTACGGGTTATTTAGAGCCGTTAACCTGTTGATCTGAACTTTGCATGAAGTTGCATGTTTGGCATGAGTTTAACTGTCAGTCAGTCGGTATTTTCTTTGTTTTTAAAAGTCAAGGGAGTGGCTAATTATCTTATTGAAATAGACGTGAATCTGTGGGTTGCAGATCTTGGACTTTGCACATTTTACAAACATCTTCTTCTTTGCAAAGATGCATCATTTTCTTTCACTCTTCTTCGCCATTTCTGTGCACATTCAGACGTTGTGTTAGAAAAGCTTATTCTGCAGAGAAGTTTTCATTCTGGGAACTTTTCCAATGCTGCTGTTGCTGCGGTAATTGTGTGTATTATTACACGTTCTCCGTCATATGTGGTATTTGAAGGTGTGTGTTTGTGTTTCCGCGTGTTTGTGGTAATTCTCTGGCTCGGCTTCACCGCGCCTTCACATTAGATAGAGGTTTCCTCGAAAACAACGGCAAAGCTCAGCCCTCAGTGTTACTAGTTGGTGTATTTCCTTCTGAGAAATCCTCTTCCTCTTTCTGACCACACACACACAAACACACACACACACACACACACACACACACACACACGCACACACACACACACACACAGGAATACACATCATCGTCTTTGCCTTTTGTAAAGTCAATGGAAATAACATCAGGGGCAACTTTCCCAGATTGTTAACACCCTTTAGCTTGCACGCCAGTCTGAGACAAAACAATACGGAGGTCTGGATAACACACACACACGCACACGCAAACACACACACACGCGTGCACACACACACACACAGAGGACGAACAGATCAACTTTAAATTCAATTTTTAATGTCACACACACGCTTATCATTATTCTTTTCCATAATGTGTCACAGCTGGATTCATCGATAAAGTGATTCAACCAAAAGATAAAAAGTTAATAGGTTTTCCTGTTTAAAAAAAAAAAAGCCTCATGTAAACAAACATATTTGGCAGAAAACAAACCCTTTTAAATGTTTTTCTCGTAATGTTAAATTAATGTTTTTAGCTCACAGGGGGATGTTTTGCAGGCGACGTTAATGATACACACACTGACAAACAAGCTGCAACTCTTTATGGTGTTTACTTTTATTATCTGGAGACACCGACTCAAAGCGTTAACCTCAGCCTCACCTTGAGAGCCGCTGTCTCTGAGGGTCAAGTGGGCCGACGGCCTCTGGGCCACCGAGGTCATGAACTTTGACCCCGAGTTGTTGAATGCACGAGGCATGGTTCTCGCCTCTGAGGAAGACAGGAAATAGGAGGAAAAAAATGTCAGTTGTTGCATTGTGTGTCGTGTGTCGTGTGTGTGTGTGTGTTTAAGTGTGTGTGTGTGAGTGTGTGTGTCTGCTGGATTCTCACCTATGAAGGTTTGTTTGGAGATGATGTTCTCAGTCACCTGAAAGAAAAAGAAGAAATCAATCATCAATAACTGTGACGTTTTGTGGCTCACAGGACTGTTGACTTTCAAATTAAATAAATTGTAGTCGACAAATTGTAGAGATCTGTTTTGTTTACTTGTGTGGGGATAAAAGGATTTGTTTTAAGAGATTTATAAGCTGGTGTTTATTCAGCTTTCATAGTCAGAGGTAAATTATTTGCATGTAATTGTTCTTTGTTGGATAGCCAATGCCAATTACGAGTAAAAGTTTCCAGATTGAAATAGTAACAATAAGACATGGTTGTTTGGTGTTTTTCAATAGTTTGATTGGGTTCTTAAGTGTTATTCATTTGTAGCATAAAATACAAATTATTTTAGGACATTCTCCCTTAGGCCTTAGATTCAGATTTTTTTTTAAAAACTTGACACAAAACCTCAGTAAACATCATTAACAGGACAGAAAGAGTAAAAAACTAACACTTAATTCATAATAATCATCACTTCTTTACACTTTTTATGTACTTTTATCAAATATATATCTATATTTTTTCTTATTTCTGTTCTCTAGCTGCTTTAACACTTGAATTCCCCCTCTTAAGAAACGTTTTATTGTCACTCCTCTTGAAAAATAGTTTTAAAAGTAATTTTAAACTACCATAACGTGCGTTTTTCATTCGTCGTACGATGTTTTTTATTCTTGTTACACCACAAGCGTTTTAGCTCTGCAGGCTTTTACTATTAAGAAAGATGCACATGGAGAGCTATTTTTGCAACTAGTGAGAAATTAACAAACAACAACTGAAAAAAAAAAAACATTTCGAACAGCTTTTGGAAAGATTTTTTTTTTTGTTCCAGCTGTGAGGAGCAGCAGCTTTCTTTGATCCGCTGCAAAACCGCTCGCATTCCCTTAAATGACAGCATTTTAAAAGCCTTTTGTTTGTGAATACGCTGTAACACACCATAAACAGGATTAGAGTTAAGTTAAGATGTCAAAGGCATCAATACTTTTTCAACAGCATGCTTTAAAATTAAAAGTCTCTGTTAGCTTAACATCTAACAGCATCAAAAGTGGCACAGATATTTAGCCAGTAATTCATTAATCCATGTTTACAGACTTTTCTGAACCACTTCTGTGTGCAGGCTGCATTTAAAAAACAAAACAATAAATAAAAATCTGCCTCTTTTCTTTCCATGGCCCCTTTTTCTCTTCTTTTTTTTTTGCTTTTGATATGAAAAAAGAGGTTTTAAGTCCTGTTTTTCCTTTAAGTATCATACAGAAATACATTATAATCAGAGTTTGGTTTGAATTTTGAAGACAAGGCCACACGTTTCTCCTCCTCTCCCTCTTTTTCCTCATCTCCTTTTCCGCACCGTCTGTTTTATTTCTCTCACTCCTCTATGTCATCCTTCGCTCCAAGCGAGCCGCCTCTGTTTCATCTTCCCCAGATGTAGACAAATCCAAGCCAAGGAAATATATATACGTACACACACACACTCACACACAGATGCATTTCGTCACTCTCACACACTCACTAATTCTTCTCTCACATGCTAATGCTTTCTGTGCCGAACGTCATGCCTTGTTTTTCTTTCCCATTTTGAAAAACAAGCACCAGACGCCCTTTTTCATGCATTTTCAATTGCAGTCTTTCCTTATTTCTAACATTCTGTCTTTCTTTTCAACTGATCATCCTTCATTCATAAATCCTCTCTTTCTTTCTTATTCTCTCTTCACCTCCTTCTACTTCACATTCCTTCATTTTCTTACTTGTTTCTTAATTTCTTTGGCATTATATTCTCTTTCTACCTTCCTCTGTGCCTTTTCAACTTTAACCAAAAGTCCCATTACCTTAAATCACCTATTAAAAGTCATGTAGCTTTCCCAAAGTTCCCTGAGGTGAGGCACCGAGGCCCCCTGTGGTTCGAGCTCCCTGATTAATTTGCAGAAACGCCACGAAAATCCTGCATATGATTAATTTCACCAGTGTTTTTAATGGTCACTCAGTTATAACCGTGGTGTTGTTCTTGGCAGAAAGCCTGTTTTTTCCTGCACTGAACGCTCAACCCAACCTGCAAATTGGACATGATCGCTGTGGGCTTTAGCATGTGTGTGTGTGTGTGTGTGTGTGCCTGTCTCTGCCTTACGTTCCTCAAGCCCTGAAAGCAGAAAATTACCTGCACGCACACACCCACACACACTTAAAGAAAGAGAGAAAATTGCCAACAGATTTTATTTCCCTGCATGTGGCTGCAGTTGAACAAGAAATATAAAAAAAACAAGACAATAAATGTGAGTGTGTGTTTCAGAGGCTGAATCCCACTGTGAGCTTCAGAGACACAGTCGATGTGACTCCAGAACAGCATGTTCGATACACAAATCCAACACTGCTGTCTGCTGTCTTCAACGTCTAAAAGCCCCCGTGGGATTTGAAGCGAACGGAGTGAAATCATCTGCAAAGCTGAATGCATAATTTATGCTCACAGCAGTGGAAGCTTTTCCAAAAGCCGGCTGCATGTTTTAAGGGTGAAATGTCACTGTCATGTAGAGTTCCAGTCAATTTACAGTATTTTCTTACTTACTGTTTGCACCTGGTTTGCATTTTAAGACACACTGTGTGTCGTTAATTCATGTCGAGTGAGAGGTGCGAAACCCGCATGAAATTTAACACAAAGGCACAAAAATTAAAGACATAAATCTCTCAATCTGGGAAGTGAGGATACTGTAAAGATCGAAGTGGTTGAACTGGGTGAAAAAGACTTCTATAATGATATTAACTGGCCTCCTTCTGCTGTGATCACATGACAAATTGCAGCTATGTCATAAACAGTTCACCCTTAAAGTAAATATGTGGTTTCAGTTTGATAAATTTGCAATCAAAAGGACCAATTGCTGCTTCCCGTTTCCTTGCCTTGTTTGGACGGTTGCAGCTTGAAGTCATTATTTTGCCCTTAAAATGAAAAGTCAATTACAGCTATCATCGTGGATGTTTAAAGATAATGAGGGCAATTGCTTTTTACAGCACTTTTTAATGACAACAGGGAAAAAAAATGTGAAGATCATAACCATTTCTTTTTTTTTTATTAGAAATTGGTCACTGTGGACAAGAATAATAAGGAATCTCCTCTTTATCACATTCTCATCTCTTGTTTATGGATTTAAATTTGCACTTTGTGATCATTTCCGACATGCTGAAGAAGGTTAAAAAGCTCACAGGCAGGACTGAATGGCATGTCTGCCTGTAGGCCACCAACATGACCTGTGATATTGTTACTCAGAGCTTCTGTGGCTTTATTTTCCTCAGAAATGTGTGTTTGTCTCACACAATCTTAGTTAAATCAGCAAACATGATGAGTGAAACAACAACATCCCAGAACGATTTTCTCTTTCTGCTTCTGAATCACATATTTGATGTGAAATGTCTTTCACTTTCGCTACTTTGAGAGATGTTTCCTTCATAGTTTACAGTTACATCATTATTGTCGCCTTTCTTAAATGAACAGAAGCCTTTGAGGTGTGAAAGCTGTTTGGGCAAGTTGAAACAAGTGTGATCTTGCAGGAAAATCCTTCAGATCTGTTGTAAGAAAATAAACTTAAGTCAAACTTTCTGACTATGACTCCAAATGTTTAAAAAACAGACAGAATTCTGCAAATCTAACCATGTGGGAACGTTAATAACAAATCTCTTTCCTCATAGTTGATGGCAAACAGGTTGAATGGATGATGCAGGCCGTTGGTTGTTACATCATCAGTTGCCTCACAACAAATCAATGAATCATAGTAGAGTAAAAAAAAGACAGAGATGCTGAATCCAACAATGCAAAGCACCAGAGCGGCCATTTTTGCATGATGTTAATTTAAATCGCTGTATTCTCTTTCGATTATTTTGCTCCACCTTTTACAACATGCAGCAAAGGCTTCTGGGCCTTCTGTCTGAGACCAGGAAGTAATTCATATTTATGTGTTTGTTGGCTTAACAGGTGTCATGTAGAGGTTCACTGGGAAGACGACACTCCTTTCCCCGAAGAGTCGGTTGTTTTTCTTCCCACTAAATCATCTGTAGCCTCTGATGTGAAAAGCCTTAAAGTTTGAGGTCACGCTACCGGCATGACCTCGCGTATGTGTATGCAGGCACCACCATCACCGCAGCACTTACAGTGTGTGTGTGTTTTAACAGGTTTAAGGGGAGTTTTTTTTGCAAAACAGGTCTAAAAATCATTCCAGCTGCAACAACAGCAACACTCCCCTTTCTCCCTGTTTAGAAGGACAGACAAAGAAACACAAAAAAGTCTGATTTGTTTAATTTTATCTAGCTAAAACTCAATAAAATGAAGTTAAAACTAAAGTGAACAGAGTTAAAAAGATAAAAAAGTTAGTGCACAAAGTAGAGGAGAAGAGAGTAATGCAAGATGTTTGAGTAAATCCTCAAAAAATTCCTTCTTGGCAGGTCTAATCTACTACATGCCTCCTGCCGCTGTCGTACCCACAGCACAAACTACTTTTACGATCAGGTGTTCTGCTTTTGTAAGCACTCTTCAGCTCTTTAGTAATTACATTTTATAAAATTAGGACACTTGAAAGAGACTAATAAATAAAAGAGAAGTATCATCATTGAACACCAGAGTTGAAGATAACATGACTTTCAACCCTTTGCATGAAACAAGCTACTAAAAATTGATTCAACCCCTTTAAATGCAACTCGATAATGCCTTTTCTGTAAAAAATAATATATATAATAATAAACATCTGCAGTTTCTAATGAAGATTCTCTACAGACCAGACTTCAGTGTTAAACTCACCATGCTAACATGCTAACGAAAGGCTGGTGTTGAGGCCTAATAATTGCCATGTTTACCATCTTAATTTAACAAGTGTGCCAGTATTCGCTCGTTATTGCCATGTTTACCATCTTAATTTAACAAGCGTGCCAATATTCGCTCGTTAGCAATAAACACAAAGTGCAGCTGAATGTGGCGAGAACCTCATTACTTTTAAACCAGAGCACAAGTCTCATTAAAATGCAGACCTGATGGAAACATAAGAAAAATATCTGAGGACAAACAGAAGTTATTTCAAGTTAAATAACAGCAGTCCATCTAATAACGCTCAAATTATTTCACTATAACGCACAGAAGTCGACCAAGGTAGTTAGATACATCATCTGGAGACCATGAATGTGAAATTTAATGCTAATTGTTGATCATTTGTTGAGATATTTCAGTCTAGACCAAACTAGAGGACCAACTAAGTAACATTTCTGTTCCTCAAGAAGCCAGAAATGCTTAAACTTTGGACTATTAAAATAAAAAAAATCACAGTTTTCTTCAAACTAAACCTCAACTTTCATTTACTGGAGTTTTCGTACGAACTGATTGAGTCATTTGTAACGGCTAAACGAGGGAGTTTCAGTCTGCAAAGTTTGGGAGACCACGCTGCCAAAACTCAGAAGTCGGTGGGAGGAAAAAAAAAACAACAGAAGAGCAGAGAGTGAAAGATGATGTACAATTATGGGAAACAAGAGAAGAAGAGGAATGAGGCTAAGAAAAAAAAAAAAGGGAAACACAGAGGAGAAGCAATGAAAGAGAGGATTGAGAGAGGAGAAGATGGAGAGTGAAAGAAGGACAAGTATGCACATGAAGGAGCGTTTCTTCTGCAGATTAGCAGCCGCTGCAACCCAATACTTTAATATGCAGCTCGACCCCAACAGGGCCGGACTTGAAATGTGTGTGTGTGTGTGTGTGAGTGTGTGTAGCCCTTTAAGCTACGCCGACAAACTCTTATCAACCCTTATCAGCTCTTAGAGGCTTTTCATTCCTCCCCGCGTGTGTGTGTTGTCCACTTTTGGTTTGCGAACAAATGTGATTGTTGATAACTGTAACATTAAAAAAGCACCACAGCAGCCGGTTGAGTCCGTGTTTACCAAAGATGGAAACCAAATACCAAAGTTTTTGTGTATCTACTGACTAGTTTTGCTGTTTTAAAGCAGCGTCAGTGGTTAATAAGTAACCCAGACTTTGTTTTGATCCAGATTTTTCACAGACTTAGTAATAAAAGAAGGAATATACACAAAGTTTTTCTCAATTTTTCTTCGTGGACGGTTCTGTTTAAGCGTAAGACATCCGTCATTGCAGGAAAAAGTTCTCCAGCTCTTGGAGGGATAATTTAAATTTCACGGTTTGGCGTTTCAAAGGGTTTCTTCCATATTAATCTTAATTTAAACCAACACCTTGGCCCTAACCGTTCGTCTACTTCTACGTCGTACTGTTTTACTTTTTCTTTTTTTTTTACAATCTGTTTCCTTTCGAAGATCTCCCTCGAGCCAGAGCCGTAATTGATGCCTGATAGGGAAAAGCTCCATGGAAAATTTTACCTCAGGTGATTCTCCACGCACAAGTTGGCACTGATGCAGTGTTTTATCAGCTCAAGGCGGCATTGTCTACTCTGGCCTTGAGATAATATTCCATACTTCTACTGTTCAGCAAAGATCCAAAAGAATGTTCATGATAAAGCTGTAATTTAAGATTATTTTGATTATTTTAATAAAAAATATCGTAAAAAAGCAGATTACAGTTCACAAAGAGTCCAAAACTCAAAGATATTTCATGTAAAATGAGACGAAAAGGGAGAAAAGTGGAAATTTTTTTCATTACAGAAGCTAGATGTTGGTATTTTTTGCATAAAAAATGAATTGTTGTGGATTAAATTTACTGTCAACAGATTAATTGTTGCACTTTAACACTTTCAAACTCACAATGGACATTTCTTTTTAATCTTTGATAGAACCACACGACAATATTTAGCTGAAATCTCCAGAGAATTTAAGTAAATAAAGCGTCTAAGAATTTTTTAATATTAGTGCAACTTGGACTGTGAAACTTTAAACTCTTTCTATTGACTCATAATATGAAACAACTTCTGTTTCACCACTTTTTCAGTGATACTTTGTTCTTTGGTGGTCACATGAGTATTTAAACTCTCTTTTGTTTCTCTAATATTAAGAAACTCTGCACTGTTGGCCAACCGCCTGTAATGTGAAAAGCCAGATGTATTTCATTACTCCAAAGCACGTGGATCATATATATTAAACCTATAGTGATGCTGCCAGTCACTTTGTGCATCTACCGCCGTCATCTGACTGTGATTTACTCTCTCTGCGGCCGAGCAGGAATCGCTCATTAGCGGTTTATCACTGAAAAGCAGCGAGTTCAGGTTTTTACGACAGGTAACGCACCAGTGGCCAACTCGATGCCAGTTCCTGATTACCGACCTGTTTGGAGTGCGAGTTTCCTGCCAGACAAATGCTGTGTACAGTCAAGGAAGCAGTTGACTTCACACAAATGAGGAAAAAAAAGAAAAAGAGATTGATATCACGTTTTACGGCTTTTCCAGTTCAGTTTCGCCGTTCCAACAGATGAGACTTTGAGCAATTAGCTCGGTTCTCTTCCTCTCTTTATCTTTTATCGATTTAAGCATGCTGTTTGAAAACCAGGAACAAAAACAGGATAAAGCTGTTTATACACAACAAACAGTGCATTTTTGCATTATTGAGTCCTTCTCACTTTGTACGAGTGTTTACCTTTCCTATATATGTGTTTGTGTTTCTTTCTGTATTGTTTTCTCTGGTTCCTCTGCAGGAGACATAAACAGCTGTACGACTGTAATCAAGGAGGCAGTTTCTATATATCTGACTAATGCAATATCTCTCTTTCTCTGTAAGTCATAATGTCTCTCCCAGTCCCCCATAATCTCTTTCACAACACGGGTTTTACTAGGAAAACTGGGCCGGAGGCAAAGTTGTTTTACAGCTTCAGTCTACTTGTTATTCAGACTCTTAGTGTTGTAAGTTTCATTTCACACAAGGAAAAACTAAAATCAATACCCGTAAATGCACGAGTACATCATAATAAGACATGAATTGCCTTTATATAATCTTTGTTCTCTGGTATGGTTCAATACAAAGTCCAGGGATTAAATAAATCATATATTTTCGGGTGGGTATCACTTTGATCATTAAATTTCCTTATTGAAGCTGTAAAAATCAAAGCGATTAATAAAAAAAACATGAATATTTTGCATGCATGCTTATCCCTCTGATATTAACTCTACAAATTTTCCTCTAAATTGATCAAATTGCTAAAAAAAAAGTGCTAAATTCTTTAAGTAGACCTTAAAATCTTAGAAATAAAGGTTGTAAAAACTATCCTTCATGCTCGCCTCAGCCATACTTCATAAAAACACAACTGTTGGCCTCTGTGACGACCTCGTATCTTCAATCACAATCACTTTTATGGTTTGAGTGAGAGCTGACCCTGTCGGTTTGTGCTGACGTGCCACATGAAGCCAAGTTCTTACAGGAATGATGAGTTAAAGAAGTTTTTATGGGCCTGCAGAAACAACTGCTGCTGCACGTGAAGGAAGGTTAGCTGGAGAACCGGCTTTGTGCAAAGTTGGCGATAAACTTTGGTTTTCTGTAAGAGACATGGAGAAGAATGTTAATTTGAGTTTATCAAGTATTTTTTAAGTTGTGTTTGCATCATAATTAACTTTATTTGCAAACTTGGATGCAGTTTGGTTGCTGATATCTTCACTCTGCTGCTGTTTTAGCTGTCGAGCAGCTTTCCAGACTGGCAGACGTTTATTTACAGCCACCTGCAGGGTCAATGCATGCAACTTCCCCCCCTTCCTCCAATACTTTTCTGTCCATAAGTCACATCTGCTGTGCAATTACATGCATCAGATGACGCTGCGTTACATGATGTGGCCGCTGTGTGAGCTGCACATGATGCGCTTTCTAAAAATAAGATCCAGCGAGGCAAAAAAATCAGTAACCGGGGATTTCTGGATGCGGTGATCTACACTGACAGAAAATGGGATTCGATTCAAAGATTAAAAGCAAAAGAGTTTAACTTTAGTGACATCCTGTGGTGAAAATGTTTGATCAGCTGTCAAACTCAGAGACAGCGGCAGTTTATCTCGTCCACTCTTGGAGCGAATCGGAGTCTGTCACTGTGGAAGCATTAACAAAGAGTTATTATTCATTTTTTCGGACTTTTTCATTTTTTTTTGTCTCCATTTATTACTGTAGATCCAGGTTTTTTAGTTGCCGCAGTTCCTGTGTCTGGGTAACTAATAACACACCATGCATGAAAATGTCTTTGACCTGTTTTTGTTAACGCAGTTGTGATGTTGTTGCAGCTTAACTGTGACAAATTAATGTTCCAATGCGATAAAAACTTCGCAAAATGTCTTTCAGAAACTCATCGGAACTTTCTTTATCCCACTGACCCACAAATCTCTTGCGTTTGGCAGTTCAAAACAAAAGTTAGATCCAGTTTGTCCCGGCATGACCCATCTGGGATTAGCACTTAATCATCTCTATAGACCACAACTTCCTTTGAGTAAGCTTTTAAAAGAAATAAACTTAAGCCCCTTCAGAGATAGATAATATAAAAAAGTGAGTATGGTGAGGTTTTTTTTGAAAAACCTCCTCCGAGGTGGCGCTTATTGTTTGGACTGCGAAAAAAACGGGCCCATTTATCAACCGTGCAGCGAGGTTTTGAAATTTTCGCTGAGTGTGGTGACTTCATAGCAGCTCATGTGTTTATTCTCTTATCTCACGGTTCGTGTTTACGCCAACTTTTCCATTTTATTCCTCATGCTGACAGCAGAAGCAGACTGCGGTCCAGGAAGTCGGAGCACATCTAGAGGATGGTTGTAAATATAAGGAGATAAAAGGCAGAGCCAAGGACGCAATTCGGGCAAGAGATGATGATATTAGACATGAACACAACAATTTAAGGATTCACAGAACTCCTCCTCAGGCCAGGGATGTACTGATGGGACTTTTTTCCCCTCGCATGGGAACCGATAAAAAACTTAACCAACAAAAACATCCTTGATCATGGCAGTAAAACTGTGGCTTCATCTGATATGACCAACATGTCATATCTTCAACAAAGCCTGCAGTATGTTATAGCAGCGACAGTGTCGGCCCTGTTTGAGCCAACAGACCCGCTGTTCAGTTTTTTTAACTGAAGCTGGAAGCCAAGTTTCCAAGTCTTATGTCAGCAAAGTTATGACAGTTTCTGGGGTAAATGTTTCATGTACATATATGGTGTGAACTTGTTGGCCTGAGGTTTTAAAGCACGTTGTTTAAAGTGCATTGAAGGCACCTTCAGATCCACCAATGCTACTTAAACAGCACATAATCTGAGCAAAAACTAAGAGCCAATGCAACACCAGAAAGGGAAATTCTGGTTATAAGAGTTTGACCCACATGACTTGTTGAACTGCTTACATGCTAACACTAGAGCACTAGCTAGATTAATTCACAAAAGCTGTTTTTCTAGATTATTTATCACTGAATCATCTTATCTCATCGAGAAAAACTGTATAGCTGCCTTACAGCTCTAACTTTTAGCTAACAAGCTAGTTAGCTTGTTTGCTAACAGCACGATTCACAAATAAGTTATAATTTAAGCTAGTTTATTAGTAAGTGGTGCAAGTTTGTGTGCAATAATTTAGTCAAATTTGGAGTCTGATCCAAAAAATATATTCACAAATTCTAATGCAAGGAATTGATTTTGAGCTTTTAAGCTATTTCAGACGCTGGTGGACTGGTTTTGATCTACATATGTCACAGCATGAAAAATAAAGTCCTGAGAACTAAAATCAGTGTTGTCAGCTGACTGTGTTGCAACGCTGATGGTTGTTGTTGCTCCCATGAATCTTTTAGGTTTCATCAAAAGCTTTAAATCCTGTCTACTCCTGTTTTCCTCTCATTTTTCTTCCCTAACTCTGGTTGGCGATTCTTACTCTTCAACCCTGATTCCCTCTAGTTTTCTTTCAATATCGTCCTCTCTATTTATTTCTCTCCTCTGTCCATTATTTATTACTAAATGACGTAAAGTGTTTAGCTGGAAATGAAGGTAGGCAGGGAGCTTATTTGAACAGCTGTGCGTTTCAAACATCACTTTCAGCCTCCACGGACACAAAGTGATGATATCACGTCTCATCGGGGTTTACGGACACCGAAAGCTGCACATGCCGACTGTCAACTTTATTATTTGAGCTTGAACTCTGACGGGAGGTATGATTATTGCATGTTGCATTTAACACACACATCTGGCAGAACTGAAGCTTCATATCTTCTCTGCAGAACAAATACCTGATGCTGAGGAAGCTAAAGCGGCTTAAGGTTCATATTGAAGGAGTCGGGATGTATATGTATACATGGAGGGATTTTTTCGGGGAGATTGCTGTACAGGAACTGAGCCTCGGTGATGAATGAGGAGAGGGAGGGTGGTCGACGCCAGACAGAGGTCTTTTGTGTTTTTGTATCAGCTGGAAATCACTAACAACACCGCCGCCCTCCACCCCCTCCCCGTGCATGCGTGTATGTGTATGTTAACAGCATGTCAGTGACTGACATTTGCTTTTGAATAGCCAACAGTAGAGCAGAATAAGATAAGGAAGTGCTGCACAGAAACAAAACCCAGACCAGACCAGACCAACTGTTTGTCAAACAAATGGTTGCGTCATCCCACCCTACATCTCTTTCTGATTAACGAGAGTCAGATGACCTACTTTTGATCGGTTTTCTTCAAACATCAGGTAGTTGAAACAACATATAAAGCATGTTCTCAAGCCAGACTGATGTTTTTATTTATTTTTGTCTCTAAACTATAACCTGCCCTGTTTAAAAAACTACATCTTTAAGCTCAAAAAGCAGATGCAAATCAATGGCGACATCATTGTACTCTTGTTAATGGTCAGTGAGACACACATTGCGATGGATTAACGCGGGTAACACAGTTTATTTGGAGTTAATCCCACATGCAACATTCTGCTGCTGTAAATACTCACTTAGAGGCCCGAATGTGTATAAATACGCTGCTTAAAATAGTCCCTTAATGCTGTTTTTGTGGGATTTTTTTAAACAAAAAAGCAGCAACTAAATGCTTCAAGTGCACTTTATACATGTCTTGACGTGAAACACTTCAACTTCTGATGCACTTTAATTAAAGCCCATACACAAAATCCTCGTCACAGGACTGTTGGAATAAATGTGATTTAAAAGCTGCTTCTCTGTAAACTTTTGGGGAGCAGCTGCTCGTCCTCAGAGCACCTCTAACGTGAGGGCCAAACAATACGTTCTGGTGTTTGGATGTACATCATCTGCAGCCTGTGTGTGTTGTCCTTAAGTAGATCCACTGTTGCGAAAAAAATGGGCCCATCATTAACAAGAGAACCGCAACACTATTATCTTTGTGTTCGACTCGCAGTCAAACCAGAGTCACATAACACTGGTGAACTTCTGGCCGTTGATCTCAATCTATTTATTAGTGCTGACGATTGTTCATTGATGTTAAAAGACTTTGGTGACTGATGCTGATTTGTTTTAAAGTCTTTAAAAAAATCATGCAAGGTAATAAAATGATCATGTGTCTCTTGACTCTTTGGCTTCTTTCACAGCTTTGTGGATTCATGACGTACAGTTAAGTGTTTCTCTGAGTGCACAGGGTCGTTCTAGTACAATCTATTGACTTTTGTCCTTATATAAATGATTCTTTGCATGGTTCCTCAGTAAAATAACCATTTTAGCATGGATTTTAAACCAGCCGTTTATAAAACACAAAGGGTCTTTCTTGCAGATAACAAGAGACAAGCCCCCAAAAAAGAGATTTAAAGAACAGAAAGTTTTAGTGTGTGAAATTAAAAGAATGAGATGTTCAGATTGTTTTTTATTTTAAAAAACTGGCACAAAAACCCTCTTTTATCACAACCATCCACATCCAATTGCCTGCCTTCATTATAAGTTCAGATGGCTTAATAAGAGCTATTTAACATTGAACTGCATGGTGCCTGATTTCAGAAGGTTAGAGCTTTGAAGCCTGCTGCGTGTGTGTCCACACCCTGTCCATTTATGTCCAAACAGCTGTTTTGCATCAGCAGTCAAAAAGCCACACATTTGCTATGACATCAGTGCTTTGATACGGAGCAGATTTGGAGATATGGCACCCACAATGCCTCAGTGTTAGACAAAGAGAGGCCAGTGGAGCTTTGTTTCTTTCAAGAAAGTGACCTTTGATTGGAAAAAACTTGCTGGAGCGTAACGGGCCGACGGTAAAACACAAACACAAGAATGCAAACACAGTCGGTGCCTGTAAGTGTTTGCCGACATGCGGCTGTTGAACATGTTTTACGTATTTTCAGGTTAATATGCGCACCAATTATCCAGCAGCCCACCTGCTCTTAAGGTGTGTTAAGAGCTCAGGTTTAAGTTGCTATTTCTGAGCACTGTCTTAGCTGCAGCCTTCCTTAAAGAAAAGGTACGCAAAGCCCTTTTTCTTAGCCTGGGAACCAAATAAAACAAGCGCAGCAAAGCCACAGCAGCGTCCAGCCATCTGCACGCAGAAAATGTGTTAAAACAGGATAAAATAAACACGGAAACAATCAGAGCAGAACTCACCAACAACACTGCAAAAAAGCGAAATCCGGTTAAAAGTCACAAGGGCGTCTTTCATTCACAAACATTCGCTTCAAATAAGAATAAACGTTGAGATAAACCGCAGCCAAGACCCAGGAGAGAACATTTTAGAGCGAGAAATGATCTATTCATGCCTTGTGCGTGTTATCCTGATCCTGATCTATGAGCGTTATCCATCATTTTACGTAGAAGCTGAGGGACGATGTGTTGGGAATTCATCTCAGCAGGTGCAATTTTTAACATCGCTCGGTCTTAACTTAGAACAGAAGGGAGACAGAAAGAGGAGGAGAGTTGCCTCAGTAGTATATCAGCTTAAAACGCTGCCATCCTAATCCCTCCGTGCTGTTTCTCTCTTGTGATACGAGACACAAATCAGTTTAAACGCTTAGAGAAAGTCAGCGGTAATTCGGAATACATAGATTTGTAGCCGACAAGCTCAAGTATGCATTGTCATGTGCAGGAAAGCTGATTTTATTTGTACTTTTTCACTCTTTTTTCTTTTTTTTTGCCCTGTTTAGTCGAATATTTCTTGCACTCAGTAAAGTTGACCTCAGCCGAAAGGACTTTTCCTCCCCCTCTCTCTCGCCTCCACACAACTGCAGTGTTTGTACGATTAAAACCTCATTGTGAGACATTGTATTCTTCCACAACCAACTCCTTTTTTTTCTTCTTTCTTCCTCTGCCACTTCGTCTTTGCCCTCTTTTTCTCCACAAAGTGTGTCGTCTTTCCTCTCTTTTATTTTTCATTTTTCTCAGTCGGACTCATTTGAGGCCTCGTCAGTCTGCGCCGGCTGAACGATGTCGACACTCTTCTTCGGTTTTTCCTTGACAGAGTTTTCTTTCTGAGCCAAGGAGGAATATGAGCAGCAAAAAAATGCAGTTTTAAACAAAACTTTTGGGGGGATAACCACTTGATTTGGCAAACTCAGACTGCCGAGGCCTCGTTTAAAGTCGTGGCTTCACTGTACATCCGGACATGTGATGGTGGTTTTAGGACAAATTAGAAAACATGTGAGACACAAATCAAACAGTTTGTCAGCTAAATTTTTTTTAAAGATATTGGCTGACAGTTGTCTTCTGTATAAAAGTCATATTGAGTTTTTTTCCAGCACATAATTCTTCATACAGTAGAAATATGTGCTTAAGGTGGAAAAAAATAAGCTCCCTGTGATGGATTAAGTTGCTAAAGACAAATTTTAAGTGGCTGTAAACAGATTTTTCACACATTCCTAAAGGGAAACGTAACTAGTTGCAGTACTTACTCTTTACAGTTTGGGAAAATCTTTAATAAGTTGATGTCTATTTGTGTTTTTTTAACCAACAAAACCTCCTGTGTGGTCCTGTGTTTTTTTAAAAGCCTTTAATTTAAACTTTTTGATTATTTTAACTACAATTTGACATACAGTGTTGTTTCATTCAAACCTCATCATCTTTTTTGTCTTTAAATTAACTCTCATCTCTCTTCTTCTTCTTTTCTTGCAAAACTTTAATTTCCCCCCTCTTATATTCTGCGTCTCTCATCTCTTTCTTTTTTTTATTTGTTCCGGTCCAGCTGGCTTTGTTAATAACTTCTCTCCTTCTCCCGTCCTCCCTCTGTTTCTTTCTTTCATAAACAGTTTCCATTTGCCCCTTTTCTGTTGCCTCCTTATAGCTACATTCAGCTCCGACCTTGTGATCTGGACGTCTTTCGCCACACCTCATCAATCACTCCAGTCCACGTATTCATCATCATTTCATCTTCTCACACTACTGTCAGCATTATCTATCTCTCTCATACACACACACACACATTCACCACATCATTCAGTCGCTAACTGATCCCATTAAATACAGTATATGTGTGTGTGTGTGTGTGTGTGTGCGCCCCACGCAGGAATCTACAAACGATGCCAACGTGTTTTATAATAATTTCCAGGAGATAAACTGCAACCATAGCAGGGCTAATGCTCCTCTTTTTTCTTCTTCTTCTTTTTTTTTCTTAGTTTCCATTCTTTTGTCTTGACCTCGTTTTTTACGCTCACACTTTCTTGTCATTGTCAGTGTTTTATGTAACTGACATGAGGCGGCAACGCTGAGCTGCATCAAAACTGCATCAGCGAATGAAATCCGAGCATCTGTTTGTCTGATTTTTTGGACTGTTTGCCAGGACTGAAAGGCACAAAAGCATCTTCTGTGAGACAATTTGCACGCTTATTTGTTAAGTTTACCGCATTTATAAGTGGGTTAAACCTTATTTTTGGGCTTCAGATGTGTCAAGTATGTGAAATCCAAACTTTGTGATACGCCCAAAACTAAACCGATCTTCAAAACATCTGCTTCTGTTTCCTCTGAACCTAAATGTTTATGGTTCTCTGCCTCATGATCCTGCTAACGCTAAGGGCTTAGCATGTCCATCCAACTATAACAAGTCAAAAATATCACAACTTGTTGCAAAAAGGAGCTCGGGATCAAATGGCTTCAAGTAGCTGATTTTGCGGTAAGAAGCTGTGATCAGCACTTCCTCCTCGGCACCTGTTCGTCGCAGCTGCAACAGCTGGAACGTCTTACAGACACAGAAAACAGGCTTTTAAGAGTGTGCTTTAGTCAAAACTGACCTATATTTGTCCTCAGGAACGCCGTCTCTGTTATCCAAGTGACCCTCTGCTGCACATTTACACCAGTAAACCAGCAAGACCACAGCGAGTCAACACTGACTTTTCTTTTGAAGGATCAAAAACAGCAAGAACATCTGCAAGAGTTTTCTAAAAGACCTTCTGGGTTTTCCAATCATCACCACTTAATTATGTTTTAGGGAAAACCAGCGGTTACCCCTCTGACCCAAATGTATGCTAACGCATGAGAGGCACAAACTGGGGCTAGCAGATGTTTAGCATAGCTCAGGATAAAATCCCAGAAGCAGGAATAAACAGCTGACCTGTTTCATGCAAACTTATTCCCCGAAATGTTAAAGTAATCCTTTAAAACCCCTTTTTTTCCAATAAATCTGGGCACTGCAACATGTGACCTGGTGGTAAATGATCCAGAACAGACACTAGGAAACAGCTGAGCTCGTTTCTCCGTCCTGTGGTGTCTTAGCAACGGGAGCACTCGCTTTGAACGAGGCTCCAGCGCTCTCCTACGACTTTCAGATGCCGGTCAGGCAGAGTCGGGAATCAGCCAAGGAATTTCCAGCTATCAGCCAAGTCCAATGAACCAGACTATGTGAGCTTACAAGGCAGCGCAAATCAATCATTTAGCAAGAAAAACTGCCTCTGCAAGTCATAGTGAAGAGCTTCTATCAGCCTCTAATGTAGCACTGGCAGCTTATCAGTGACTCCATCTGCTGTGGTTTTCAATGAAGACATGCAGTTCTTGGCCTTACCAGCCTCTCAGTCATCTGCTCTTTTGGTACTTTAGCACTTTCGTTCCTGCACCACAGAGATCTTGAGCTCCTTCTTGGACTTTTTTGTCTCTTTTCTGTCTTTGGCGAAGGGATTCAAGCGAAGCTAATTCTTCTTTTTTCTTTGTTTAAGCTCTCAGTGCCGTGCAAATGCTTCATGATCAGGTTTTTAGTTTGAAAAATCTTTATTCAGTCATCTTTATGTCTGATAAACGCAACACACATGTAATTCAAGCTGTACAATCGCCATCCAACCTCAGTGTTAATGTGTAAAATGTTAAAAAACTATGTAGATCGTTGCCACAGTTTGAAATCTGGATCGCCAGCGTTTTCACTGAAGCGTTTTATAAGGAAAGCGATGGCGCCTGCTTGGCCTGCCAGCTCCATCTAACCGCCAGTTGGACTTTCTCGACTCAACAGCTCCTTTTTTTTTTTTTTTTTTTCGAAAAACTCAATCCAATGACGCAATGAAGCTGACAAAGAACACAATAGTTGAAGGAATCGCTGCAAGTTAAAAGCCATGTTGCACTGTAAGGCACCGAGACGATCAACTGGAGCAGAGAGGGTTTTAAAAATACATCAGAGAGGGCTGACGGGGAAATTTATGGCACTTGGATTAGCTTGACAATACGTATGTCGGCTTGTGTGAATGTTTGGAAAAGAATAATTGGATGTTAATTTGTTTGGACGTGTTTCCCCTACCCTCCTTTTTATTCACACCGGTGGAAAAAAAAATTAAACGAGACATTCCTGTTCCCGTCCACTGAGGACCAAAGGGGCATGGAGCAGCACTCTGCGATTATATCTTACAAGCAGAGCAAGGAGAGAGTTGAGGGGTGATAAGGTGAGAGGTTAAGGAAAAAAAAATAAAAAAAGATGGGGGAAAAAGAAAGCAAAAAGAGACAAAGAGAGAACAAAAGCTGGCGGTTTGGATGTGTGTTTGTGTGTAGGCGGTAGGAAATGAGGGGGCTGAAGACGAACCGCTGTAAGCGCCCAGACATTCAGACTGAAGTGGGAAAAGTCCTCTTGGCTATGTCTGCAAGAAGATGACTAATATCAATGGAGCGAGTCAGTGGGCTTATGAATGACTGTGTGTGTGTGGGTGGGTGAGAGTGACAGAGGGGGGATGCTCGAACCCCCAAGCTTCCCGGAGTTGCTGCTATTTTCATGCTAATTTAAAGTATACACTGCAGGGAGTGTGACCCAGATGTGTGCCGGTCACGGTCTGTTTACTGACTGTGGGAGTGTATCAGGAATATCAGTGAGTCTTGTTTAATTAGTGTCTGCTTGTGTTTTTATTGACGATAGATGATTAAGGTGTGTTTTTCTGCGTCAAGACATTTTTTTAACATCAAGTAAAGTCAGTTTGACTGGATTTACACTAAAGGTCCTGATGCACAAATCCCATTTGTTGCCTTTTTCCGATTTTAGTTTGGACTGTCTGCTTACATCTGCATTTAAAAGTGACTCATATCTGATATCTGCATCAATGATTGATGCTACATTGGTTCAATGTGTGCACCATTGTAGCATTTGTATTATTTTTCAGTGACATACAACTCGCAAAGCCAGGGAATATTCAATCTGTCTGCTTAGACCACAAATTCACTAACAAATATCCGATTCATATCCGATTTGTTTCCACATATAAAGGAGGCCTGAATCCGATCTGAAAATATCGGAATTCATGTGCCTTTTTCCTGCTCAGACGTTCATGTTACAGATCCGATCTGTGCCTTTTTAGGAGGAAAAAATGGGATCTGGGTCACTTGAACCATGAAGTGTGAACACACAGCCTTTGTGTGTTAAACTAGAATTACAAATCCAAATTTACTTTGAAGACCTTTCAAGTCTGTACGGCATCTGACACCCTGTGCCACTTTATGCAAGATAACATGAAAACAAGATAGTTTTAAAATCTGTTGCACTAAATTTGCAGAAGGAGAAACTTCAGGAGAAGATACTGTGTTAGGGGAAAAGGCCCAGTGCATGCTGGTTTATTTATAACAGGAAGATAGTTTTAGGAGTTTGTCCTGGTGGTTTGACTCAACAAAAACAGCAGAAGTTGTGACTTGCAGTTTAATACGGCTGCAACTGAGACTCTTAAAAACCAATTTTGCATCAAAATCCAATCAAATCTGAGCACACAGACATGACAGACAGTTTTTTGATGGTATCAGATGTCATTTGTTAAGAAACCTCCATGACCTCTGTTAGAAATATGAGCAAAGAGGACTTAAGTGGCATGAGAAACACAGTTGAGAGAGTGTATCGAGGGCTTGTTTGCTGCAGACAGAGTTGCTCAAGACACGTTTACTGTAACTCTTGATGTTGCTGCAATCGGTCCAGCCATCTGCAAACTGGCACCCACCTTTATTACACACCATCTGACTACTGAGGTCTGGCACAAGTTCACCAGGCATTAATTTATTACAGATAAAACCAAAACAAGATTGATCCCAAAGCGTGCAAACACACGCACACACACACACACACACCCAAGAGTGTTTTTGCAAATCTGTGTGTGTGTGTGTGTGTTTGAAAGCCCTGAAGGCACAAAAGTCTCTCAAGTTTAGACTCATGTACACACACGTTAGAGCAGATGAATGTTAACACTGAACAAAACAAGCTCAGTGTTTATGCTCTGAAGTTTAAACACTGACGGAAAAATAAAGGCTCCAAGGTTCGTCGTTAGTTCTTATCAGTTATTGATTGGTTTTTATGACGGCCTGAATCGGGAGAGTTTATACCTGCAAAGGTCAGACGGAGCCACAATGCTTTAATTCATCCTCGCACCATAACTTCCCTACACCACCTTCACCAGCACAAACAGTTTGCTTTCAGCGTGCAAAGTTCAAAAGGTAAAACTGGGTGTTTCTTTTCTTAAATGACTTTTACAGTTTACAGTTTAACTGTAAAAGTCTGCAGAAAACAAGCCGAGCGGCCAGCTGAGGTGCGGCGTCAACAGTGTCGAGTAAAAACTGAGAGAAATGAGGTGTCTCACTTGTGGCTTTCTTACTCCCAGTGCTAATAACGACCCTCTCCCACCCAATCCATCACACAGGACTTCACCGTTTCCAAAATCAGGCACACACTCATGTGATTAATACTCACTGTCTTATTAAGTGTTTTATTGTTGTTTCAAGGGTTAACTCGAGTTCACCGCCAACGATTTCGTGACTGAGCAGATGAAATATGCCATAAAGTTAATATTTCATTTGGAGAGTGGGGAAATATTATTCATGTAATCAAATATATCATATTGTAAAAAAAAAAATAAAATAAAAAAGTGCATCTGCTGGTTTTTAATAATAAAAAATGGTTCAAACCACAAATGAATTTCCTAAAACTGCTGCAGAGTCCAAAAACCTCTTAAAGCAGCCACTTAGATAATCTGCTCAGGGACCCAAAAAGTCATCACTCAGTGTTTTTCTGCTATTTGTTGCACGAACTCACTGTCTGATATAAACTGTCAAACATTCCCCAAAAGATGTTTTCACTCGAGGACAAAGGCTTCTTCTAAATTCATCCTTCTCCATTTGTTTAATGCAGCAAACACGCCATGTTTGTATATAATATTTGACCATTTTTACTTCCTGGCTGAAGGTTATTTTTACATTATGATTACAAATGTGGCCCATTAGTCGACCCCCCGAGGTTCTGCTCTGCATCAACAGATGAGCAGATTCTTTAACGCTGAAACAAGCCCTCGTCTGTTCTTTGGCCAAAAAAGCTGGCAGCAAAAAAACTGATTTCTGGGGAAATATCCAAATATAAATGAGGAATTTTTATTGATAGTCTGGATTTTATCAGTTAACACGATTAAGACATTAAGTGGAGAATTCAGGAAGTTGAAGAGGGTTAAAGCTGTAAATATTGTGTTCATTTTTAAGTTTTTTACCTTTATAATGTACAAATATACAAATATTTTCAATAATTTTTCCAAAAATGTTTCTTTTGACCCCATTTTTACAACGATATAGACCTCTTTTGACCAGTATCTTAATTCTGATTGATTGTGTTTTGTTTGCTGCTTTCCATTTACATCAAAATCCAAAACAAAAAACATGATTTCTTCTACAAAACTCATCATTATTTAAGTTCAGGCTGTAAACAATTTACGTTTTTGTTTGTTTCATTTGTTTGTTTCATAGATGGTTGTTTTTCTGTTTGATTATTCTATCAGATATTTAAGTTTAATGTTTGCTGATCCATCAAACCTCTAAAAAAGGGACGAGAAACCAATAAAGTAACAAACTTTTTTAAGGGATTTTACTATAAACTAATAAGCTTGGACTTCTTCATCCAAGACAAACACATAAATATAAATAAACTCTTAATGTTCTGCACTTCCTCTGAATGGTTAGGAGTTTTCTTCCTACCTTGGAGATGTAAGCTTTGATGCCTTCGGCCAGTTTGATGCAGGGCTCTCCGAAGAGCTGGGCCAGCTGGTCCGGGATGTCCTGGTCCTTGTCCAGAGCGTTCAGTAAGCTCAGACACTTCAGCTCCTCTGTGACACCCTGGCTACGCACCTGAAAAAAAAACAAACACTTTAAAAACACATTCAACCACATACATCCGTAAGCACAGGATGTAGGCCATCTTATTAAAAGAGTTTTTAAAAAAAACAGTTAAAAAGTTTAATTTTCCTGCCTTGGGGTTAGCATAAAATTAGCCATGCAGGATGTTTACGGTGTCTTTAGCTAAAACCCGTGTCTTAATTATTTGGACAAGTGCTGAGCTTCCTGGCTTTGATTTGAACCACAGGCTACAAACGCCTCATGTTGGCTCAAATCTTGCACAGACTGACAATAATCCACCAGTTAATGAATAAAGACACTCTATATATCCTTCCTCATCAGCTACAATGTGGCCTCTGTTTGCCTTAATGTATGTTAATAACTGGAACAGAACAGACTCGATAAAAACTGCATCTGTAAAAATGCCAGCGCCCCCCATTTGCAGGGGTTTTTTGACCGTCAGATTTCAGTTGTATAATTAGTTTTGCATTGCGAAGGCGGCCCTCAGGAACAATTAAAATACAGAGTTCATTTATTATCATGAAGGACGAGTTAAAAAAGCTCACAGCCTTGTGATCTGATAGCGAATACTTCTGTATCTCTTGCCAGACGGCAGCAGAGCAAACAGGCACTTCGCTTCAAAACGCACACTGATTCTCAGCATAAAACAGTTTGCATACAGATTCAGTGAATAAAATGAATGTAGCTGTCATTATTATAGCTGCTCTTTAATATCTGACAGCTCCTCTCGGTTCATATAAACATCATTACTTTCATTTATTTTTCTTTGCCCTTTAGCGGCTCATGTTCTCCATTTGTTTCTGCTGCTAAGACAAACTAGTTTCCTCTAACGAGCCACCACTCTCTCCACACTTCTCTCAAACAGCATACAACCCATTTTTGTGGTCTGTCTCTTCTTCTACATGTCCATTATGCGTTTCTTTTTTTTGTGGGTGTGTTTTTATTTGTTTTCATATTCTATTGCAGCTCGTCTGTTTACATTTTTTGGACATGTTTGGAAAGTGTTTTGATTTTCACGCACATCTCAGAGTGTGACTTTATGACTTGTTGACAAAGATAATAAAAGAAAGAAAACACACTGTGGTGTTTCATGACCATCCACAGAGCAAATGTTGCGGCAGCTAAACAAAACGACAAAAACCTCACAGAGGAGTTTATTCCGAGCGCACACATTCATAATACATCCTTATCGAGACATCTGATTAGAAACAATTAAATCAGCAATTCCTCCGGTGATGAAGAGGGAAATTGTTTCTTTCCCCTTTCGCTTTGCCTCCTGTTTGGCAGAGGCCTCGATCTGAAGTAAGAAAATACTTTCGTGTAATTTCGGGCAGCACGGGTCGAATAAGACGTCTTTGGGAACCGAAATGTGCAGGGAGGCCGACGCAGCTCGCAGGCTGTGTGGAGTTATGTGCATGTAAGTGTGTGTTCCCTTCAGGGAGGTTGTTACCGTCACGGTCTGAAAGCCCTGCTAATGACTCTTTAACAAGCGCTGATGAAGAGAGGGAGATAACAGAGCTGCACTCCTTCACCCCTGGTTTTAATTTTTATTCATTTCTTTCTGCTAGACATCAATTTTCTAATGAAATCCATTCGTTTTTCTACGTTTCCCCTTTGTCTTTGTCGGTTTTTCTTTTCTTTCTCAGCTTTAATACCGCTCATGTTGATGCATGAGCAGATTTCTTTGTTCCTAATGAAAATGTCAGTGTGTCTGCGTTTAAGTGTGTGTTAACTAATTCAAACCAAGCGGAAAAAAACGGGGCACTTACAGGAAGAGCAAGGTTTTCTTTTATAAAAGAATGGGGCCACATGTCAACAGTCTCAGCATGTTGCTAAATCCTGAAAAGGGATGACTCATGTCTTAAATGGCTTCATGTGTCCATTTGGGATGAATCATAAAGACTTTAATTAAACCTAAATATCATTAATCCGGTCGGTCCACTTTTCGTCTACAAGTTTCTGTCCAGATTGAGGTCAACTTTAGGTGACTTGCAATGTCAAAGAAGGTTAAATTTTACAAAGTTCATGAAGCTGAGCAACAGGTTGACCTAAATATATGAACTATTTGTCATCAATTGACTCTGTAAACTGCACACATCATAATAAAGTACAACACTTCAGCTATTTCTGCTCCCTTTTAGCAAAAACTAAAGATCTGACATAGAAAAGTCTTTTTTTTTTCTAAAGTTTTGATTTATGTCTTCCTGATGGCAGAGAAATTTCTGCATCTGGAATCATAAATTAAATCGGACAGAACAATAAAATCATGATTTTTATATTGCTATTATATATATTAAACAATCCTCCCTATTGTAGCAACATTTTAAAACTGTCGTTTTATATCAAATTATGAAGTTTAGCATTGCTAGAACATGATGATGTTAAATACAGCCACATACAAGCCTCTATACCGAGGTTTAATTAAGTAAAACTTAAGATTTATCAACAAAAAAGTACTCAGTGGAAGTTAAACGTTATAATATTGGACTTTTATTACAGACATGTTAATGTGTGATTTCATTTTAATGTAATTCCTGGTCAAAGTAAAGCAGATTGTAACCACTTTCTACATTTTTTTGCACTTAAATCTTTACTTATGCATCATATTTTATAAACTAAAATGATGCTATTAATGCACAATTTCATCTAAAATGCAGGTAAAAACTGTTAAATAACTGTGGTGGATTAAAACCTACAATATTTAACAGCGACATGTAGTGGAGTAAAACCTCAGGACTTGTATTTATAAAGAGTTGCACACAGGACCCTCGCTGTCTTTCAGTACCTCGTTGAGAGAAAAGGAAGCACAGTACGCCGTGATGGATCATGTGCATACAATCAGGACGCATCTCAACCAAAAAAACTGCTGACAGTGGAGTCCTGAGCGGAGACAAAGGGCTGTGTGATGACAGCTATCACTGGCGGAGGTGTTAGGGAGGTTTCGCACATGCATGAGTGACTCGCTGCAACGAATGGAGTGAGAATAGGACTCGTTTCTTCGCTGCACCTCTGCCAAAACACACTCCCCGCACTGGTGGTTCTGCTTGAAGGATTAATTGTTATTAAGGAGTGTTCCTTTGTGTATGAGAACACAAGCATGGACTATGCAGGCCCTGCATGTGTGTGTGTGTGTTCGTGCAGGTCCGTGTGATTCTGTGCATGTGTGTCCATTAGGTTTGAACAGGGACGGGAGTGTCTCATCCATGTTAGTGAAGGGATAAAAGCTGCACACATCACTGCTCTGAGCTGAAAACAAGATAAGAGAGAGAAAACACTCGACTCCATTAGTTTATACAAGGCCAGAGGCTGAGGCCGAGCTGTGCAGAGCAACACACCATCACCACCACCACCACTGTTAGCAACTATTTGCATAGTGAGAGAGAAGTTTGAAACCTCATTACCCAGAAAACACGCAGCATAAAGTCTGTAAACCACATGTCCACTTTGTTTTTTTAGAAATTCTTGAGGAGTCTTTTGATTTGTCGCTGGTTTGTATTTTACTCTCGAATGAAAACACGACAGCGTTGCTGAAAACAAGCAACTCTATCATTTATTAAACGAGCTCCTGCATACTGGAACCGACTGGACGGGATTTTTGTTGTGCTGTGTAATTAAATATTATATAATATGTTTTCCCCGAGTGTTCTGGAGGTGTGTGTTAGCAGGTTCTTGTAAATAAGACTGAAAGAGTCAACACTCATGCTAACAGCTC
The DNA here is from genome assembly GCA_029814765.1 of Acanthurus leucopareius. Lineage (NCBI taxonomy): Eukaryota > Metazoa > Chordata > Actinopteri > Acanthuriformes > Acanthuridae > Acanthurus > Acanthurus leucopareius. The sequence continues at coordinate 14,141,341 of JAQMCX010000039.1, read as the reverse complement.
GAGCTACACGCCATTTATAGCATGCTAACATGCTAATTATAAACAGGCATGATGCCTAACGTAATCATAATAATTAGCATCTTAGTTTGGCATCTGCACCAGAACATTTTTAAATGGTCATAAACCAAAATACTGGATTAAATTGAAATGTATTCTTTGAATTTATCCTTGCAGGACGTGAATGTTTGCACCAGATTTTGTTTGCAAAGCGTCCAACAGTTATTAAGACATTTGTCTAACACCTCCGATATTAATTTACCAGTTGCACTTCATAAAATGACGAGAATCACCAGTCGTTTGTGTTTATCCTCTGAGCTTCTCGGCCATGTGTAGCAAATTTAATGGCGATATTATTATGCTGTTTCTGTATTTAATAGTAATGTAATGGCTCACCTCCACAGGCGGTGTGGTGTCTGGCTGCGACTCAAACTCAGCACCAGCACAGAGCCAAGCTGCTCTTCCTGCTTCCAAGTTTGTTTTTCCTGCAAGATCTTTTCCTTTATTTTTCTTTCACTTTTCTGATCCTGCAGCCCTTTTTTTTTCCCCTGCAGCCTGCTGTGCTGTGAAGTTCATCTTATACTCCTATTTTATGACTCTTCTGTTACGCCATCCTGTAAATGTTTGGCATCGTAGAAACTTCCCTTTAAAAGCAAAGGAAATGAAATTTGATCTTCATTTGTGTGATTTTTTTTAAATTTTTTTTATCAGTTGTTTCCTTCTACTTGTTGTGTTTTTCGGGTTTAGTAAAACTTTTGGAAGGCAGAGAGGAAAATGTGAGCTATTCTGCAGGCCAGTAGGAACATGCAAGCCTCTGCAGATAGAGGACAGCCTCCACATCCCCATCATGCCCTGGGAGCATGCAACTGGAACTGCTCCACAGGTTTCAGAGACAGTTAAGAAGAAGAAGAAGAAGAAGACCCTCCCTCCTCTCCCCCCTCTCCCCCCTCTCCCTCCTCTCCCCTCCTGAGCGCTCCTTTGACAGCAGCGTCTCTTTGCCAAAACCCGACATTGCAAAACTGGCCCCTTTGGCTATTGTTTCAGACAGCTTTCGCCCCAATGCATCGATCTTAACGAATCAGCGAGCGGACAGCAGCTCAGCTTTTGCTGATAAATCCCATCAAAGATTTGATTAATTACATTTAAGCCAAGCAAAGATCTTAAGTGGAATCCTAATCTGACTAGTAGCTCATGATCTGCTTGGCAGCGGTGCCGTTTTTCCTTTCAAAAAACATACTTTCTTACTCACAAAGGCCGTATTTCCTATTTTGGCGAGTAACCCTGAAATTCTCGTTCGTATAATTTGTCCCCTGAGTGGAGTATTTTTTCATCGAGTTGACATCCATGTCTTGTCCTTTCCTGAGCCCTGAAGCAGCGAGTTCGTCTGGTACACTCAGAAGCCAACCGCAGGCTAACAGATGCTAAAAAACATCCAGCAACTCACAAGATCTGATGTAACTCTCCATTGTGCTGTTAAAACAATAGGCGTATGTGTTATATTGGCTCGGATTTAAGGAGAAAAGCGTGTGAATTTCATTATGAGTGTCTGATTTTATCCCGTTTACGGTCATTTCTCGTAATTCACTGACAGAATAGAGAGACTCTCAGGTTAGCATGTAGCCCTCATTGCTACGTGGCCATGTTGGTGGTCTTTGAGGTGAAACAGCTGGCTGAACGTACGTCTGTGGTCTTGACAGGTTAAAGAGGGCATGATTAATGCCCATGGCCTTTTGACAGAGAATCGATACCAGATACGTGCGACTAATTCGACAAATCTTCATTCTTAGACAACAAAATAAGTTGTTATACTCCTCGAGTTTAATATTTGAATGAGTTTACACTCCATTTACATCCGACAATGAAGTTTTTCTTGCAAGATCACTCTGGGACGAAACTGCCGAGCTGCTAAATCCATAAGAGCCAAAAAAAAAAGGGGGAAAAAGAAGAAGAAGAAATGATTTATCAGACTGTCAAAATGTTATTTTAATGTTTTGAACCTAAACAAGTGCACTGCTTTAAATACGAGAGCTAAACTTGGACGGTCCCAGTCGGTTTGATTTTGGAAATCTTCAGCAGTGAGATAAGAGGAAACACACACACACACAAACACACACACACATATATGCACTCACATTTGAGTTATCTGTGTGTGTGTGTGTGTGTTTTTTTATTTTATTTTATCCGTCCTAGCCAGAAGACATGTGGTCTCTCATGGCTCTCGGTGCTGAACTGGATGACTGGGCTCCAGAGAGAGGAAGGGTCCGGCTGACAGAGCTCCTGTGATCCTGATGCCGACTCTCTCAGGAAGCATCGAACAATGCTTCACTGTTCCCTCCCTGTGTGAGTGTACGTGTGTGTGTGTGTGTGTGTGTGTGATGTGTGTGTATCTGTGTGTGGCCTGCTGCTCAATGTGTGTGTGTGTGTGTGTGTGAGTGTGTGTGTGTGTGGGTATTTGGCTGGCCTTCGCTGGACACCAAACCCTGAAAAGAATATCTCAGAGGGCCACTTGGAAACCCGGCTACAATTTTGTGTAAGTGTGTACGTGTGTGTGTTGTGTGAGTGTGTATGTGTGTGTGTTGTGTGTGTGTTGGTCTGGGAGTTCCTTGGCAGTCCTAAACTCTCATTTGAAGGGATTAGGAATAGGAGAAGGTGGCCACATAACTCAAATCCAGCAGGCCAGAGGTCTGATCCATGACAGTGTGTGTTTGTGTGTGTGCATGCATGTGTGTGTTGGAGGATGAACAGTGGACACAGAGGGACTGAAGAGGAGAGATTTGTCTCTATTTCAGTGTTTTTTCTTTGCTTCGGGGTGAAAACACACAGGACAAGAGGCCGGACTCGCAGTGGCACCGAACATAAATAACTTAAACTAAACACTGAGGCAGAAACACACAAACGCAGGAGCAAACACACACACAGCGAGCGAAACAGCCAGCTTCATCATGTCGAGTTTGGTGACTCGAATAGATCTACTGTTGTGCATGTTGACAGATTTTTCCCCGGGGAGGAGAAATAAATTACTAGGAATTTTGTAGGTTGAATGAAGTGTTGAGATGTCTTCATTACGCTCGCGAGCTCGATGCTTCTATAAAAACTAGCAAAAACAAAATCAGCTGCTGCACAACATAAAAATCAACGACGCCAACTTAAATGATTTCAGTAAAATAAAGCCACATTCTGGTCTCATGTTAGTCTTGTTAGCCAAAACCACAAACAATTAGAGCACAAAACCATGCAAACTAAAAGTGAAAGTTGTCACTTCTTTAAAATCAAACCATACTTTTCCTTACAGCTTTAGTTTGGCCGGGAAACAATGAGATCTGGTGGAAAATGAATAAGAGCCGATTTACTGGAAATCTCATGCCGTCATAAACAAAAGCACAGCACTTTTTATCGCGATCAATCTTTGCACTTACGCAAAAAGGATGAGATGAGACTTTGGCAAGTTCGTCTGACTTCTCATCTGCACTCTCACCCTTTTTTTTTTGAAAACTGGCCAAAAACAATCATTAAAAAAAAATGATTCCCATACAGTTTTTGTTCATAAAAACCAGGAGACTCGTGTGTTAAAATGAACAGACAAGCTTCTGGAAATTGTATGTATTATAAATGAAACAGTGCAAATGTGTCATTTTAACTTTTTTATTTGACACTCGTGTGTTTTTACATCCTTGTTTTTTAGCGCATGTGCCTGAGTTTGCACAAATGATTTATTACAGTATTTAACATAAATGCTATGTGTGGCTGCAGGTTGGTGTGTGTGTGTGTCTTTACTAGTTTATCATCCCTTCAGGGGCGTCGGTATACCTGGCAGACGGCCAGCGTGGTGCAGTCATTGATTTATTTGTTAAAGATGTCCGATTCATCCCCGCTACTCGTTTAATGACCAGCAGCCCTCTCGGACATAAATCTCCTTAAAGAGCTGCGACGCTCCGCACAAAACAAGGAGTATTTTTCTTGCCAGCTGTACTTAAAAATGTTTGCAAAGAAAAAACAAAGACAAATTTGAAAATGAACAGCAGATAACTTATGAGTCTCTACCCTATTTTAAAGTTCAGGCCAAGTATTTGTCTGCAGCGAAAATGCAGACTCTCCCCCACTAAAAAAGTCTGCCAGAGCCCAGCACATATAACAGAGCAGCTTCCAGGGGAGCCAAAGGAACAACCATTAGAGGGTTCGGGAACAGAAACAACTGCTTTTTAACATGGGTTCATGGAACCACATGTGCCCTGGCCTTGCTTTACATGCCAGCATCGGTTTGCTCCAGGAAAGGAGCCAAACTGTAGATAAATATGTTTGACATAAAGATATTTTCATGAGAGGTTTTCTTTAGGAAGAGGTATAACAGTGAAGCATGGTCCGTCTTGGATTACTCAGAGGTGGTGTTGCATTGTGGTCCTGATTCATGAAGGCAGACAGTAAGCATCAGCTCTTAGGGTGCTTTCACACTTTCCTCGTTTGGTCCGGACTTTCGGACTTTGCAGTTTGATCCGAACCAAAATAGCACGTATGAAACCTCCCTCAGTCCATGATTCAGACCAAACAGCCCAACCTTAGTCCGACCTAAAGATGTGGTCTCAGTCCAGATCAATCTGTGTCCAATTTGAAAGCAAAGATTCGGACCTTCAGACCTTCATACAAATGAAAGGAAGTTACAGCAGGCTATCCGAAAAAGGAAAATCAGGTTACTGTTACTAAAACATAAAATGCAGAGGAACTACATGGGGCCTTATAAACATTTGGTCTGAAGGGTCAACTGTAAAAAACTCATAAAGCTACAATCAAGCTACAATCAAGCTACAAAACAAGACATTTCAATGCGCTGAGACGCCTGCCAACAAACCAATCAATGTATAAAGACATGCAACCGATGCACTTGATGAGGATACGACCGTAAGTTCGTCACGTAAAGTCTGTTGGTCCGTTTGCATGATTGCAGTGTGAAACTGAAATCATCCGGACCAAACTTATAGAATCTAACACGAACTTTGGTTCAGACCTTGTTCTAGACTTTCTGGTGTGAAAACGCCCAAAGAGGAATATTCACCTGTGTGTGTCGTGTTGCCTAACATTCACCTTGACTGAAAACAACGTGACAAAGTGCAGGCAGGCTGGACTGGACCTTCAACTTTAGCTCCTGCGAGAGGTCACCAGGTCAGTGGGACAGCTGATCATGAGTAAAAAAGACAGTGACCTGGTAAAGCTGATGAGTTATCCACACACACACACACACACACACACCTTCAGACAGGGAAAATTACAATGACCCAGAAAAGATTAGGTCACAATTTCAGTAGTATTACGGCAGGTAGGGAGAGTCAGGATTAATCATGATCCTAATTAGCAGAACAAGGTGAGAAAATAAATGAAAGATGTCAAGAAACCTGGATAATTACGTATGAAGAGTGTTTAACTCATATTTTTCATTATTGGTGCTTCTGATATGAGACTTAAATCTAAAAGTCAGCTTTTCTCTTTTTGTCTTTTGTCTTTGGACGTTTTTTCACAAATGGCTGTTCATCATGAAACAGGAGACAGTCTTGGCCCTCGACTAAGGTGATTAAAAAAAACACCAAAAACTGATCCTCGACTTCCGAACTCTACCTCCACTTCTCAATGGCTCCCTTGTCTTTTCCTTGAAATGCCAGTCATCTGGGAATGTATGTCTGGTCTTTGTTAGTTTCCCCCAGAACAGCAGCAGATTCATTTAATTGTACAGATGAGTCAGCTTTGTCGAGGTTAAAATCATATTTTTTATAAAAGGAGGGGTATCGCTACTTCAGATCACGTTTTAGGCATTTAGTTGACCTTCGCTTCAAGAGTTTTCCAGTAAAAGAGCCAAATCCTGATGAAACTCATTAAGTTAGAATTGCTCTTTTCCCAAAATGACCTTCCTTTACAGTAAAAAACTGTCTTTGGACTTTTATTTCTGCTCTTTTGAAAATTAATGAGCATGTATTTAGCTGAAAGCTCACATAAAAGTCTCTCTGATTGCAGTTTTGAGTGTAATTTTAAAATGGGGAGGCTGTAATTTTAATCAACGCACACAATCAGAGGAAAAAGTAACATGAGTGCAAGATATTTAGACACAATTTCAAAAATACATGCAGATTTAAGCAGAATAAAACAGAACCTTGTGTTCACAGAACAAGGCACAAGAAACAAAGACTCCATTTATGTCTGCATTAAAAATCAGTGTTTTATTGCTCCACATTTAAGCAGTGGTTGCAGCTTTGGCAGGAGTTAAAGCCTCTGTTGGACGAGTCGTTTTAACTTGTTGACGTTGGTACAAAAAAGGTGCAAAGAAAAGAGAGACAAGCGATGCCCGAGGTACCTGAAAATACAGCCACCTGGGAACTGATTTATATAACTGAATCAAAACAAGTTAAATAACAGCTGAAAAGATGTTGGGCAATCTTTTCCCTGCACAGATACCGACAAACTGAAGCAGGAAAAAAAAATATCCAAGATACGTATAAAAAACTTGTGCTGACAGGACTGCAGCTAAAATCTGAAGAGCTCAGTTTGACAAGCTACGATCGCCGGCTAATGAAGCCATCAAAACTCCTCTTTGGAGCTTTAAATCAAAGCAAACTAACCAGATTTCATACACATGAGAAAATATTCAAAAATGAGCCACAGGTAGTGATTCTTCTTCACCAACACTGACATGAAAACATGTGGTCCACACATGCGCTATCTCTCACCCAATCCATTTCAAAAAATCAATCCAGAAGATAGTCTGCTTCTGCTTAGAGGGATTAATGCCATTACTGGCAACCACTGGCTTCCCTCACGTCCTGTCAGTGCTCACGAGAGGAAACCAGTCGACTTTATAATAAAAAAGATGCTGTAAGTGATCAGTGTGTGCTGGATGCTTTGGTTTATTGTTTCACCTGCGAGCTTCAATGCAAATCTCTGCACGCACCTTTAACGTGCTCGTGATTGCAAGAATGCTTTTGTGAACATTGTTTGCAAGTGACGGCGTTCGTGTACACAACACCACAGCAAGACAGCAGAAAAACCACTCCCAGCCTTTGCGTGTGGAACTATGACCTCTCTTTGTCAATTTTTTGCTGTTTTGGATTCAGTCCAGTTTAAATAAAGTTTAAAAGACACACAAAAGCAGGGTGGACCTGCCTGATGATATTCCGGCTGTTTCTTTTCTTACTCTTTAACTTCCTTGTTTCCTAAAACAATCAAGAATGTTACAGTTTGGTCCAAAAAAAGGAGCTAAGATAAGTTTTGATAAAGACACAAACTCTCTCAGAGTTTATTGTAGCTCTGTTTATGGGAGTGTGAGCTGTGTTATCTTAGTCAGTGGCATTGAGAAATTTGGAGTTGCCATAAGCTTTCACTCTCGTTCCAAGGGTTAAGTTTCTGTTTCTTGTCATCTGGCTAAGAATGCGGAAGAGGCAAATATAAGAAAAAGGAAAAGGAGGGAGGATGAGGGGAAGAGCATGAAGAGGTCAGGACTTTCCAGTTAGTCTCAGTCACCTGTGCACACAAACTGACAGAAACGCCCGAGGCAACTGCGCCCGAAACTTAAAAAGAAACAGCAATGAGCTGCGTTCAGGTGCTTGATCTCCAGAAATTCAGTCAGATGCATTTCACAGAGGGCAAAACTGATGGTGCATTCAAGCGAGTCAATCATTTCCAAATTTACCACCAGGAAGTTGTTCTCGAATGGCTCCCAAAATATCGACACCAGTCTGATCTGTGACAACCTGCACAACCAATGAAAAGTGCATCTGTTTAATTGATAATATGTTAATGTGACTTTTGTTTGTAATATCTTGAAAGTGACAACAAGTTTGCACTTGAATGGAGAAAAACCCTGCAGTGTTCACATCTGTCTTTCATTGTAGCTCTTGGAGGGTTTTGATCTAGTCCATGTGAAATATTTACCAAAGACTGATGACTTTAGCACAAAGGCACAGCTTGAATTCTTGTCGACCCTCCAAACAATTTGACTGGCACATGATGGATTGAGGGAGTCCAAGTAGAACAAAACACAACTTCACTTCGTCAGCCAAACACACACATGCACACACACACACACACACACACAAAAGAAAAGCCGTATTTCTTGGTCCGTTCTGATGTGTTGAACTGATGTTATCAGACCAGACGTGTTTGCTACAATACCAGCCACAAACTATGATGCAACTATTAGCGTAATGGTTGCTACGTGACGACCAATCTAAATTAGGCAAACAGCTGAACATCATTTGAAGACCTCTTGTGCACCTTTTCCCCGAAGTAACCTCGAAATTTTCAAACTGTAGTAGCTTTAATCGCACATCTGCTTCATGCGGTTGAGCCCACATTCGGGATTATAGATTCAACTATCAGATGGTTGCAGTTGGAACGAAAAAAAGTGAAGAAAACGATAAAAATGAAGACAATTTTTTACCAAAGAATGCAAAGAATTTGATAAATAAAAGCAAGGTTTAGGTCAGCATGCTGCTGTGGGGCCCCTTAGGTGTCTGTGGGTGGGCAGGTCCAGCATGGGTGGGCAAGTGTGTCTGTAAATGTGTTTTTGTGTGGGGAGGTGGTGAGCCAATATGACTCAAAAGGGGCTTTTACAAGTGTTATTGTACTGGTACAAATTGTGGCTGATCTCTGTTTTCTCTGGTGGGGTCCAGACGTCCCCTGCAAGAATGAAAAAACAAGGAAAGTAGGAACCTTGAACGGCTGAAAGGTTTATTTTTAAGACAAAGGTTAAGAATATTTTGGGGTTATTGTTAGAAATCTGATCTAATCCGAACAAAAAGGGGAGTGAAATACCAAATGCTGAAAAATACATTTTGTTATCATCAGAAAAACACAAGCTCTTTTTAAATTTAGCTTTACAACCTCTTTTTAAATCAACAAGTGGGATAAACTGATACTTACATTGCTGGAATTAAGGGGAAATTACATCACTCCCCAGTGTGTAAGTGTGTGTGTGGTAATGAATGCATGACTGTCTGCTTGTGCAGCTACTGAGTCGTAAATGGTGTCCACAATAAACACACTGTTGAGTTCTGGGAACACACACACACACTCGCTCTCTACATTTTATAACATGGAGGACACTCCTGCATTAATGTGTCTGTCGCAGCATTTTAAGAATATAAGACTTCTGCTTCAAATGTGTGATACTCACGTTACAGTTGTATTATCGATCTGAGCTTCTTATAATAAGTTGAGTCTGAAATAAATTTATGACTTTAGCTTTAATATGATGTAAATTTTACAGCGTAGCACCAAAAAAACCCCTAGTATTTGCTCAAAAACATATTCATATAAAGATTAATCAGAGTTTTCCTGTAATGATGAGCATCAATGTAATGATAAAGAAATTTTTTTTAATGTTTTAAGTCTGGCTACGTAATCTTTAAACAGAATAACTTCTCTGTAAGATGATACATCTTAATACATTTGTTTAAAAACGAGTTTTTAAATGGGCCGAATGTGTGCAGCCTGTTTTGCCTTTACTTGTTTTTCCTGATGACAGGAAGAAGATGGAGAGCCTGCAAGTCTGCCTCAGAATTTAAAAAACCTTATTTGCAATATGTTCCTCGTTTACAGTCGTGATTTGGATCAGTCCGACTTACCAGCATGACTTGCAATTCAAAGCCACAGCAGCATAACACCCCTAAAGGCCATTTCTGCAGCTGCTGTTTGTCACTGCTCTCAGACTTTGCCATTTAGTTGAAGCCTTCATCATGCAATTGGGCGGCATGTTCAGAAACATAGAAAACATCTCACAAGATGAGCACACTGAAACCTGTTTGCAATCTACACCGATGGGATTCTTTGCTACTATTATTTGTGACCGAATACCTTTTACCTTTCTTAACCCTTGAAAGCAAGATGGTGAAGTCATTCCAGTTCTTGCTGACAAGTAAAAGCCTTCGTTTACATGAAAAAGATCAGAGGAGATAAACATTTGACCAGGAAAAGGCCTTTATGTCACTTAAACGAGTATTTTTCCTCATCCTGCAAGAAACATCAAGAGAAACACTGATTTTTCTAGAAGGATGGCTCAGCAGTGAAGGATCAGACTAAAACATCTCACGAAACATCTGATTGATCACCATGACGTTCCTGCTACCCAGAGGATGAATCTTGATGACTCGGGTAATCCGCTGACTTTTCCTCTAATGCTAAAAACAGGTTGGATGAGTTCAAATCCGCATTCCAGGGATGACTGAACAAAGGCTGATGTTGTTGTGCAAGTTCTCAGACAGAGTTGACTTACAGTTTTCATTTCCCCAAAAACAGAAATACCACAAAAGGTTATTAACTTCGAAATGTCTGCACAAACACGTGAAAAATTTCAAAAAAAGAGCTGCTCAACTAATGTATCATAGGCCACAAAGTTACCCCCGAAAGAGTTTTAATTGGTAAATGTGAACACAGCAATCACACACAGATTTGGAGCAAAACAAGGAGGCCAACATTGACGAAACAGGGTGGTTTTGGTGTTTGTCATCCTTTATCAGGACTTTGTTTTCAGGTCTCAGTCGAGATTCCCCTCTGGACGGGGAATTTGTTTAACAAACACTGGTTTATTAACCACATAAATTCATGAAAACAACGAGCAAAACACACTGCAAGTGCTCTACAATGAGATAAAAAACAAGGAAGAGAAGGAGTTGTTTAATAGTGAATCTTCCTGTAATATTTCTGACCGATATGAGAACTTGACTCTGTGAACACAAACGAACAAATGGACAAATGCAGCATTTGTATCAATAAAGTCCCTGAATCAGAAGGAAGTAAACAAACTGCAGGTCTGACATGTTTTTCTGGTTAAAACACTTTGTTCTTGATATTCCAAGAAAAGAAATACGAAAGAAAACACTAAAATAATGAAATTTTAGAGACAAAGTTTAGTTTAAAATATGTCCTTAAGATGTCAGCCTAAAAACAGACTTTTCAACCTTCATCCTAATGTTTCTCCACTGTCCATATTTCCCAGCAAGGCCTGAGATATTTTTGCTTCTGTTTAATTCTCAAGAAACACAATCTTAGATCTGACGTGCTTTCGTTGCGGTCATGCAAGTTTCTTATCTCTTCTACAAGAGACCGAGTCGTTCAAGCAGTTATTTTCTGAAAACAAGATTCCTTTCTGTCTTTCCACTCAAGCAAAGCAAAGCAAGGTAGCCTCGATATATTTGATTTAGATCTTTGCATGTGAAAAACGAACCTCGAATCTGGAAACTGAATTCCATTCATCTAAGAGATTAACATTGACAGAGGCAGGGATTGACTTCCTTCAAAATAACGACATGTCGGGATTTAGTCATAACCATAAATATCATGATTCATTTATCCAAAGTTTTATTTAGAAGGAAAGTTAAAAGAATTGTGTTACTGTGGATCATAAGTTTTCCAAACCATCCAACTTTTAACAGATAAAACTTCTTAAAATGACAAAAATTATTTAAGAATAACAGACTAAAAGGAGGATTTGACCACCTGCCTGACAGGTTCCCGATTCCACCTCTTTCTTTCAGAGGTTTTCCCGTTCAGCAGCTGCAAATCGACGAGCCAAATCCGTGCTCACTGGTGGATTAATTGATTCATGGATGACCTGCGATCCTCATGTCCAAGAACCTCACAAGCTCCTAATGAGGTTGTGTTATGTTGTGAGACGCTAAGCCAAAAAAAAAAGCTTCAGTCTGGAGCTACGAACTGGAACATCAGCGTTAATGCTTTTTTGGCTTTTCAACCCGTAGAAGCAGTAATGATAACTTACAATGGGTTGGTATTAAAAGCCAAAAAACAAAGTGTTCTAGGATGAAAGAGACAAAGAGAAAAGGGAAAACTAACGTAAATAAAAGAGGCGACTGTTGTGTAAATGGAACAAGAGTTAGTCCAAAGATGGACAAGATAACTGAGGCGATGAAAAAAAGTCCACCGGTTGTTTAATTGGTACAGAAATGAGAGCTGACAGAGCGACAGGAGGGTTTCGTTACTTGGGCCGGAGTCAAAACACTGATATCAGCATGTGTGTGTGTGAGTGTGTGTGTGAGTGTGTGTTTGAGGGAGGAAAACATTAGAGTAGACAGACTAACAAGCCCTTCTTTTGTGCCCAGCACAGAGAAGTCTGCCCATTCCCAGGGCTGGATCATGTTAAGGTCGATCAGCTTTCTGTCCAATCACTTGCTGGCTAATCAGGTAGAACACACACAAGTTCATGCACACACACACACTTTTTCTGCAGACAAAGCAGCATATAATACAACGTTAAGTACATATGTCATGTATTCGGAGGAGTATTAGGGTTATATATAAGGAAAAAAATCCAAGGAGGAGAGTTTTTTAAATGTTGCGGTTCGAGAAAAAGTTGAAATTTTGAGAAAAAACTCAAAGTTATGAGCATAAAGTGTAATAAGGACAATTTTTTTAAATTATACACTTCAAGAAAAAAGTCAAAATCCCAAGAGGAAGGTCAAAATGAGGATAACTTATCATTTTATGGACTTCAAAAGTGCATAAAGTCTTTGTTTTGACTTTATTCTCAGAATTGCGATACGAATATACAAAATAATTACTATTACCGTCCCTCTTATCATAAAGTGGTTTTAAGCGATTCATGGTGCCTGCTGCCCGAGATGTAATATAATCCTGAGGAATTTCAATGGACTTTGCAGGGGAATTTTACAGTTATCAATGCGGGTTTAATATATATGTATAAAAATATTTAAAAACTAACTTTTTGGCACGAAAACTGCCCCATTTAAAGACACTGGATTTAGTATCTGCTATAAATGACTTCACTCTGTGGACATTAAACTTTTTGGTACTTTCCTTTTTTAAATAAATCCTTATTTTCCTTCTTCTCTTTCTTTTGTCACCCCCCACAAACTCGAGGTTGAGCTGCGGTTCGGGTGGAAACCTTCCAAAAAGGGCAAAGCAGTTTCTCTTTTTTTCCCCTGCCCTCCTTTGATATGACATGTGTATAGAAAGTATGGGAAGGATTTGGTTTCCATATGATGGGAGCCATATGGGGCCGTTACAGTGGAGATCGGAAACGAGGGAAGATGGATAGACGAGAGGAGAGCACATTTGCTCGGAGTCAATATGGAGGTGAACTTCCATTCTTTAATTTATGTACATTACATCTTTAACCATCTGTTTTCTGGCAAAACCAGAAATTGTTAAGCAGTTTCTGGAGCCAGCATTGTTTTTTTGATTATCAGAGCTTATATATGTGCGTAAAAAACACGGCGGAATCAGCTTTTTCTAACAAACTGAACTAAAACGAACTTGACTGTTAATCCAGTGCCCGCACGCTCAGTTTGAGGTACTTAAAGGCAGGATTGTTGGTCGTTTCTGGCTTTAAAAGTGGTTTTATACCAGTTGGTGGATTGAAACGAACATTGTAAGGCTGCTATAATACGTAAATTTTGTTGTAGTAGCTGTTTTGGGCAAATTAAGTCTTTATTTGTATAAAACAAACATCTTTTCTGTGGTTGAAGAAGTTTGAGAGACACTTTCTTTATCATCTGTTAGCCATGGTGGCTAATATTGCTAATGCTAACTTTACACTTGTATGGTTCTGTTTCTTCCATATTTACCCCCAACTATTTTGTCAATATCAAAAAAAAGGCAAATATTTATAAGTTTTTAAGTTTCTCAGCTTCTCAAATATTATTATTTGGTCTTTCTTGTTTTTGTACTTAAAGTTTCTCTGATATCAAATATTATTTACTACTTTTGTACTGTTTTTTACACAAAATACGGCACCTGAATGCACCACAGTGGAAACTGGTGATGTGCATTTTTTATAGTTTCCTGATTTTTGATTGACTAAGCAATAAAATGAGTACATTAGAATATAATCTTTAGGATATTATATAATGAGAATAACCATTTGTTGTAGTTAAGTTATAAAAATTACCCTTCATGCTATTGAAGGCTGATTGATAAGTTCATAGCCTGAAGTAGAAGGAAGTGAGTTACACAGCTCCTGTTACATTTATCTGCAGCTCAGCTCTTGTAGTTATTACGCATAAAGTTTGAAGTTAATAACTTTAACGGTTTTTGTGTTTCTGACAATTAAATGAATGTTAAAGTTTTCTTCTGCTGTAGGCCATGAACTTATCAATCACTCCTCATCCAGAAGCTTAATCACTACTGTGTGTAATATGAGCCAGAGGTAAACAGAAACTGTTGCTAATGATTCACAAAACAGAAATTCAGTTGACTCTGCAGTTTAAAAGCTGTAAAGATGTAAATAAAACTGGAAACGCTGCTGCTTCCGTGTGTGTAAAACTGTTCGGCAGCACTGATTTCAGTCACCTGATACAGAAGAAGTTTACAGGGACTTCAGTCCTCTAAAAATCATCTGAGCAGCATGTATCAGCACTTTATAGTGATGTTGACTAAGCAAACAAAGTGATAACACACGGCACCAGCTGTTTGTGCGCACACACACATACACATACGCACATAAACACACATACACTTACACACAGCTGCAGCCACATCCTAATGAGCATTCCAACGTGGGAACGCAAATATCCTGTTTTCACGTGTCAAGCTGTTAAACCAAGGACTAATGTGTGTGTGTTTGTGTGTGATTGTGTGTGTGTGTGTGTGTGTGTGTGGTGGGTCTCTATATGTTCACTTTATGACACAACACATGGAAGCAGACTCATCCTGTCGTCTATTTTAAACATTTGAACGATATGTCTCTTTGTTCCCCTTTTATTTTTATCTCTTACAGCTTCATTGTTTCCTCATTTCTAATAATTTATGTGACTCCGGAGACTCTTTGTCATATTTTGTGGCGAAGGAACATGATAATTACTGAACGTTGACTATCTGATATATGGCATCAGGAGGCCGTGATGATTCTTAATGAAGGCAGTAGCTTTGAATTGAAGCTTTTAAAGATTATTTATGTTCCTTCTGTTATCAGCAGACAAAAACAGGAAAGATTAAGAGCAAAGACGATAAAAGTGCAAAAAACTTTTACACAAAAATCCAAATATTATTCAAAAACAAGATGCCAGTAGCTACACAAGTTCTTTAAACAAAATCAAAATGTTCAGATTCGACATGATGTACATGATAAAACCTTTTTTTTATCATCGTCTCTTCCTGTCACCCCTTTTTAACCTTTATTCACTCTCTTTCCTGTGATCTCTGCTTTTCTTTTTCATCCTCATCCAAGCGAACCTGACATGAAAACAGTGAAACAGCATGCAAGTCTGTGCAAAGACACATGAGTAACTACATCTGACAGGGCACTGAAATATAATTCAAGAGGAAAAAAAAGTCATTTTGGAAGATAAAATGATCAAAAAGTTTATTTCTGTTTTTTAAAAAGTGACATGGATCGTGTTTTATTAAGGTATTTTACTAAAGAAAACAACAAATAGACATTTCCTGACTAAAAAAAGGCGTTAGCCAACTTTTAAGAGATTACACAGTTGATGTCATCTTGGCTTTGTCTATTTAATTTACCTCATAGGACACAAGGCGAAAGAAACAAAAGCCAAATATATCTTTTTCCATTAACCAGATGTATGTTTGGATGAATAAACCTCTTGTTTTCTATCATTACTCAGTGTTGAAATCGTGCCCAAGGCCTCGTCTCTTCTGAGCTTAACAGTAGAAAATAAAATTTAAAAAAAAAAAAAAGTACTGCTCGTGTCGCCCCTGAAATACTTTCCCCCCTCGAGGCCTAAAAGCTGACTGAACTGACTGAAACTCGATTCTCCAACGTGGACTTGAACCATAACACACAGAGGCTGCAGGAGGGAAGGAGGGAGCGAGGGAGCGAGGGAGCGAGGGAGGAAGGTGTGATGAAGAGGGAGAGAAAGGGGGCAGAAGTGTGTGTTTTGGCTCTGGAGTCTGGTGGCGGGTTTATATTAGTTGTTTTGAATTAACTCTAGATATTTGGATTTGAACCGACTTTAAATTGGTAACCGATGATGAATTTCTCCTCTGTGTGTGTGTGTGTGTGTGTGTGTGTTCACCTGTGTGTGTGTTTTTGTTTGTCTGTGGAGGAGAGGTTAAAGGTCAAACCTCCCTCTCTCTCACACACACAAACACATAAAAACAAACCGTTACCCTCTCAATGACACTAAATCTCCTGTTATGCACACGTGTTGCATACACACACACACACACACACACACACACACACGCACGTGCCCCCCCCCCTTCATTCTTGTTCAGGCATCCATCGATTCCTTAATGTAACCTCAACTTTGACCTTCTCCAATAAAACCTGATCCAGTGTGAAACTCTGGGGGGTAAATATGCAGCAGATTTACGTAATGGAACAACTGGCCTATAGCTTTCTATACGGCGCTATAGGCGGTTGCGTCAGAAACGTCTTGGCAATGACAGCTGAGGCCACACAGGGAGGCCGGAATGAGAACCAGCTCCGCGTGCGAATGAAAATGACTGATATTATCAGCCTACGAATGCTGTTTTTTTTTTTAAAACCAGGTATCCGAGCCCGAGTGCGGCCGGTCAGCGGTCAGTATCGATTACTTCGGCTCGGCGTCGGCGTTAGATGTTGCGTCGAGTGGAATCAGGAGCCGACTGAGACGCTCAGACGCTCTGAGACCTGCAGCTGTTTCGAGATATTTTTTGATATCTAGCAAATAGTCGCCGCCACTGATCCGACAGTGTGAGATGGAAGTAACACGTTGTACGTAAACAAACCAGCTGAGGTTATGTTACATCGACTCTGCTTTTAATTCTTTCATCTAATTGTGGTTGTTTGGACTGATATTACGATTGCGATATGATTTGCGATATTGGAAGGAATAATAATTTTTGCATAACTGTTCTAATTTTAATTTAAGTGATTATAGTGTGATTTTCGCAGGAATCTGCACCAAACAATGATGTTCTCTTAAGTCTATAGACTGTGATGTTTGACTCTGCAGCAGCACAATATTTGATTGTGACGCTCACATTTCTCCTTGAACCAACATTTCGCCTTCTGCAGTTTAAAGATTGCAGTCGTCCATATTGCTATTTTGATTAAATGTGCAGTGCTAACTCTTAAGCAGAATGTTATCTAGTTATTAAGGCAGGTACTTTACTGTACAACCCCAATGTCCCAGGTTTTGTTCTAGCAGGGAGACTTTGGTTGCATATCATATTTTTCCCTCATTTCAGTCACTATCTGATGAAGATACATTCACTTGTCAGCGTTACTGACGTGTTTTTGCCCCCGTAAATGAAAAATCAAGGTGTCTTTGTGTTGATTTGATGGTTAAATGAAGACTTGGAGTTGAAATGTGTGGAGACAGTGAGACTGTGACATGGAACACTGGTGTCCTGCTGGAATAAAATGTGATTATAAGGTATGCAGACCACACACACTCGACGCAGTGATGCATTCACTGACATTTGTGATTTAGCAAATTACAAGCAGAGTTTGGAGGCGCAAGTGGAGGACAAGAATCTGCTGGATGTTCTCGAACAAACCCAATAATTTGGATTTGGCTAAATAATCTTTCATTTGACTGTCAATAAAAGTGTTGCTTGTTTTCTTGAGTCAACTTTAATCCATGTAAAGTCAGAATACAGCAAAAAAAAGTCTTTTAATGTCCAAATTTCCAGCAGATGTCTTGTTAAATCCCCAAAAACAGTCCAAAATCATCATTTAAAACAAAGAAAATCATGAAATCTTCACATTTAAGAAGCTGAAACTGACAAATTTAACTAAAAAAACTATTTAATTATCAGATCATTTGCCCGTAAGCTTTTTTATTGATCGACAAATAGATTTATCCACCACTTCCTGCAGCTTAACCTTCTCTACTAAACACTTAAAGGTCCAATCTCATGAAAGACAGCTGACGTCTGAACTGAATCCCACTTTTTACAAACAAGCTGCCACATAAACACAAAACTGAGTGGATCACT
The DNA here is from genome assembly GCA_029814765.1 of Acanthurus leucopareius. NCBI lineage: Eukaryota > Metazoa > Chordata > Actinopteri > Acanthuriformes > Acanthuridae > Acanthurus > Acanthurus leucopareius. Next base: position 14,123,446 of record JAQMCX010000039.1, on the reverse strand, counting down.
TGAAAATATACCTGTGACCTACTTAAAAACTGCAGAAATTACAAGTGTGTGTTCAAATCACTGACTGTAAACTTTTAACTAAACCTTTTAAATGATTGTCAAAACACAAAAGTTCCTCTAAAAATGGCCCCAATCGCTCGATCAGCTTCAGTCTTAAACTTTATCGGTTAACCTGTGGTAAGCTAACGCTAACACCTGATCCAACCTGGCTGCGATTCCAACATGTAAACCTAAAATAACTCCTTTGTTTGGGGGGAAAAAAGTCAATATTTAGCAGGATTGTCTCTTATCTTTCCATATCTGAAGGTCGTCTTGTCGTCACACAAATAAAAGCATGAGATCATAAACACACATTTAACATCCATCGAGCAAACAGATAGAAAATAGAGGAATAGGCGATTTTTAGAAGGGATAAGCAGACCACACACACACACATTTCTACACACTTTCAGCTCAAACTTAGTCTGTGTGTATTAGACCACACACACACAAATACACACAGACACACACACACTCCCTGGTCTGGGTGGATGTATTGTGTGTGAGGGTGAGTCAGAGCCTATCAGTGAACCCAAACAATAATAAAGTGGACCAGTGAAGTGTAAGGATTGGAATGCCAATCGCACACACAAATACACACACACACTCACACACTCACACACACACACACATGCAGATAATATAGAAAAAAGACTCACTAATCAACATAAACAGCATCATTTTTGTGCACATTTTTGCTCGTTACCACCATACAGGCTTTCACACATTCTAGTTTCATATAAAATAAAATACTGTTACTATTAAACATCAAGAGGCTCATGTGACTCAGATCAAGGAAGTCATGAATCTTGTAGAATTTAATCAGGTTTTAATGCCGACACAAATTAAATATAAACTCACTGTAACTGAGGCTGAAACATGGCTAATATAGTTTCATCCCTGCAATTTTTCATCTGCAGAGATGAAAAAGAAATAAAATGTAGAGAAGACATCTTGAGAAGAACATTAAAGGGTGTTCAACACACTCGATCACACTGATTTCATGTACAAAGACCATATCTGATGTGGTTTAAGCATAGAAGATGTACCTTTGATAACCGGCAAACTACAAAAAGCATGTAAACACAAAGCCGTCACATTGTACTTTAAACTTAACCGACTAAAGAGAAGCTGCCAGAGAAACACAGAAGCTCCCAGATTTACCCACAAGGCCACAAACTCGTGTATTTACCTGCGTGTGTGTGTGTTTGTACGTGAATGCAGCAGCACTGGGGCAACACCGGAGCATTCCTCATTGTACGCCGTTCATTGTTTCCAACTATCGTTTGTCTTTACCCGGCTGGCACTGGGGTGTAACTCCGCCGCGATTCAAACGAGGGCCTGTTTCCAGATTAAAAATAGCTGGCCTTCGCATGAGAACTGGGGGATTCCCCACATGCGGGATACATAGCAGTGTGTTTTTCATTTTCCCTCCGTCCAGTATCATCTCTGAGCTAATCCTTATGTGATTTCCTGCCACCTCTGATGAGTCAGAAAAAAAAAAATGGACCCAGTGATGAAATAGTAAACCATCTTTATAACTCTTTAATGATTGTATTCGCTTGGAATCTGCTCTGTAAAGTTCGTGAAGACATTGCTGCTCTGCTCTGACTCTGCTGATACGATCGTTCGTTTCATGTTAGAAAGTCAATGATAAGCAGACGGCTGAACTCCGATAGATTTGCCTTTAAGTCACGTTCCTCTCAAGGGATGAAAGCTATAAAAACTATGAAAATTGATGGTTTTACAGCCAGAAGAAAAACGAGGAAACACATGAGACCTCTGAAGTAAAAACATACAAGCCTAAACTCTGCAAAAATGTGCAAACGAAAATAAAAACAGAACGCAGATGATTGGAAACAAACTGTGTTTACTGACAACAGATTTAGGAAACGTCCTTTACAATCACACCCAACTGAGCCTGATGCAACTTTCACCCCAAACCACGTTACTTTCACTCGTCAGCAGTGAACCTGTTTACCTGTGGAATGTTGCAAACAGGTGTTTTCTGGAGGATTTCCCATCATCCCAAGTCTTTTATTGCTCTTGTCACAACTTGTTTTGAAACAGGTTGCCGACATACAGCTTAGAATAAACACAAGCTGATGAGATAAAAACAGTTAAGTTTGTCGTCTTTGAACTGTTTTCAATTGAACTTATGTCAAAAAGAATTAATATGACAGAAAACATAAAAGAGATTCCTCTTTAAGAGGGTAATTGTGTCTCTCTTTAATTTTTATATGGTAATTATTATATATATACAAATGTGCTGCTTCCTTTCTTAAACAGATTTTTAATTTAAAACCTTTTTTTATTGGATTATAAGCTATTTTACTTTATTATTATCATTAAACTCAGTGCATATATCTGTTTATATGTGTGTAGAGGTTATTTGCATACTACGACGGTTAGCTAAAAAGCTTAAAATACACACTGTTTAACCTGTTGAACATCAGGTTTTTCCTCACTTTCAAGGGGCTCGTTGGGAAATGTTGGTCTTTTTTCCAGAGGATGTCAGAAAAGACGCTCAGGCTTTGTGTTTAAGTGTTTCATTATACACATCACTGGTACAGGATACGTGGGTTTTGATGGAGGTCTCGAAGGTGCACACCTGTGTAACTCATCGCAACACTTATGCACAACAAACTCCCACCAGCTGGAGGAAAGAGTGACACATTTCCCATCTTCTTATAGATCATATGGAGATGCATTGAAAGCAGTTTCCTCTCTGTGACAAACATCACAGTTTACGTACAAACTGTCCTCTTAATGGGAACAAAGGCGACATCACATTCCTACCTAGTCAGTAAACACAACACCTCTCTGTGCAGATAACATTAAATCGCCTCTAAATCCCTGAGTGCCAGGCAGGAAGAGCGTTTTCTCTTGACATTAAGCCCATAAGAGACAACGAAAGGAGGACAGAGATGAAGAATTGAACGTGTAACCGCAGCCTTCTACAATATGAGCTTCAGTCTGGCTGATAAGCTTGTCTCTCCCATATTTTCTTCCCTCCCTCCACTGCTCACTAATAAGGCAGGTGAAGGAAGTAATGAGTCGACGCGTCATCATTCTGCAAAATATAAACCAGAACAATAAACAAGCATTGTTCTAATTCAAAGTATCAACACAGATGAGTCACACAGACACATAATAGCAGCCAATTTCATACCTGAATGCGACTGTTTCGGGAGATTAAAGTGGATTACACACTCATCCACATCCATCACTGACCCGCATATTTCACCTCTGAACACAACATCTGTAACCTACTTAAAAACAATCTTCTGGACTACTTTCTGCCTCCCCAACCGGCTGCATCATGTTCTTTCAGACACGCATTTTAAGGTCGTTTAGTTCTGTAATCGGCGTCGGTCATGGACCATATTTTATGAGCTGAATAAGATTTTCACGTTGGTGCGGTTTATGGGGACCCACCATGTTTGAGTCACGGAATCTGATGGGTTACTGGATTTTTTTATTTTTTTAACAACAGCAGATACACAGGCTGCTTGTTCTTTCTGCCTCCATTGCTCGTAAATTTCGGATTGCATTGTTAAACAAGTTCAGTCATGCAAAAGCTGTTTTCCAAGCGCCTGACAAGTCAGCAGCGGGGGCGAAGTCAAACAGCTTGCAGAAATGAATTAACTCCCCAAACACAAGTCTTAGTTCTTCTCTGCAAAAATGCACCAAAATCTGCGACTTGCAGGCAACTATGCGGTTTATTTATGTTCACTTCTGGTTTATAAACTCTGTATAACACCAGTAGAATAAATAAACACTCATTCTGGCTGTTTTTCAGTATTTTTCAAGCATCACTTGTACCCTGAATGTATTTCGGCTGACGTGACAATCACTGCGAAGTTTCAACTCATGCTGGTTGCTTTCTTGCCAGTTCAGAGCGCAAAAGTGACTTTTCTGCAGATTTACACTCTTATAAAACTCCAACAATGAGACACAACAGCCTGCTGGCAGAATATTGACTCTTAAAGTTTGTAGAAAGCAGCTCTTACCTGCGATATGGACATGTTCAGGTAGAGAAAAAGCCCCGTGGTGGAGGCTATCTGCAGCACCACCACCACTATCACCACCATGGCCAACCACATCTTGGACGGCGCTTCCCGGCGCCTCGTCCCGCTCGGCCCGCCGGCCGGGACCATCATGTAGGTGGTGGACTCGCTGCTGACCGATCTGAAATAATCCTGGTGCTGCTGCTGTGCGCTCGGAGTGGCCATGGCATTCCCGACGCATGAGCAGACCGCAAAAACCAAGTGGACAGCAGAAAGAAGAAGAACAACGACGGCGGCCAACAAGAACAACCTCGACAGATTTGAGCGAAAATTGTTGCAAAATAAAAAAAAGAAGAAATAATAGATCTCCGTGCGTCCCGCTGCCGATGGAGGGTTTCTGTCTGGAGCTCAGCGGGAGGAAGAAGGGGGGAGCTGCAGAAGGAGAGTCCAGGAGAGGGAAAGAGAGGCGAGTTGGAAGTTAAAGTTTGGATCTGAACATGTGTGCTCAGTGTTCCGCTGCTGCGTAAAATATGGATTGGAGCTGCTGGAGATGGCAGCGCAGGACTGATAAACTGCAACCGAGAGAGCAGTAAAGAGGGGCTGGCTTAACCTCTTCATCACCCTGGGGCTATGGAGGAATTCTCTCTCTCTCTCTCTCTCTCTCTCTCTCTCACACACACACACACACACACACACACACACACACACACACACTCTCTCTCTCTCTCTCTGTTTGGTTGCTTTCTAGGCACGGGACGCTGATGCCAAAGCAGAACATGACAAGAAAAGCAACATTTTTAAAGCCAGAATTTCTAAAATTCGGAATACGCTTCTTTTTATTTTGAAATTCTGTCACCTCAAAAGCAGAAAATCAATAAATAATTAAATAAATAAAAGTAGAAGTTCAGACTTGTGTAAACTTTAAATCTGCATATACCACAACAAAAGTCTTGTGCATGTTTACAGTCTATGATTCAGAGAACATCGCTTATATTTTTAAAATCTATGTACGTCTTTATGTTTTGGTTGTTTTGGTTTTTCCATACTGATTGATTGTTGCTCTGAGCCTGCAGTTCCAGGATGAGCTGACAGAGGGCGCCCTTTTATCTGTTTTAAGACAGCAGATAATAAGAGAGGACTGCACAAGACAACATTTGATGAACATAAAATTAATCTGCAACAGTTCTCTTAATGGAAGCAATAAGCTAAAAGATTAAAATACTATTACTACATCAAACAATAGGAAGAGTAATTAATACTCAAAACAGTAGTTTGTTTCAGTATTTAATTAAAATCCTTTTAAACTAGCTGATATTTTTTTTTATATGAGAAAGTAACATCAAAAATGTTCTTCTTCACCTTCTTTTTTACTCTTTTTTTGTTCCTTTCCTCATCTCCATTGTTTGTGTGTGTGTCAGTGGTCTGTTTTATCGCTTCACACTGAGAGTAAATATTTGCCCAACCTACTCCAGTTTACCAATGTGAAACAGGACTGACCATGGTTAAATATTTGATTCTCAGTTTCCAAAAACATCAAAAAGCCTGCGGACAGACCACTGACTTTACTGTAGATGTAGTGGATGAGAAAAGATCCCACGAGAGGACGAATCCAATACCTAGATTTTATTGCTGTCTTCAGGATTGTGTTCTTTAAAAACCTCCAACCCGTCTTAAATCACTTCAGTACAGAACTTTATCATCTGCTTTATCATCTTGGCTTGTCTTTGGATGCAGAATTGTGATGCAACTCATAACTTCTCAGTCAGACTCCGTGTTTACAGTCCAGCTTTAAATCAGCGGTTCTCCAACTATTTCTTATATTATGTTATGTGACCACAATAAAACCCAGCAGATGCTCTGCAGATTCACAGACAAACAATAAAAAAATAGGTTTCATAAGCAGCCAATAGCCGTCCGTTAAGTCCTGGATCATGTAGTTTTCAATCTGATTTCAGTTTTGTCGGTTTTTTCTGACTGCTTAAGAACTCCAGAGTCGGAAAAGGCACAATCAAAAGTACCGATTACCACAAAAAAGCTGGAAAATGGTCTGTGTGTGCCCAGCAGTCAGTGCTGTTTATTGAGGATGAGAAGCAGACAGGCTCATCTGCTGCCAGTCCAACAGCTTTGAATGAGCAGAGGCTCATGGGACTTTTCTCCTGGTTAAAAGGGACCATGTTCAAACCAAGTCAAGAGTGAGACCGTGAGAAAATCGGATTCAACACCAAGACTTTCCTTAATGCAGCCACACACTGCTCTTTCTGTCTTTTCATTTAGTGTTTTTTGTATAAGTGACACCTTTTTTTGGTGGATAACTCTTTGGCATCCTGATCTAAGAGCTTTTTTCTGTTGTCGTCGTGGAAAATGGTCCTGAGTGAAGTTTTATTCATGCAAACCTCAGTGAGTCCACCTGGAGCTTTGCACCAGATGTGAAAGTCATCTGATCCACCGACTCAGACTCGACATGCCCTTTATTTAAATACACATCTTGGTGGGTAGAAAGGAGAGTATGTGGTCCGCAGGTGGGATGGAATAAATGCGGACTCTAGGAAATATTAAAAGAAAAGTCAAACTGTTTCCACATTTTAAAAAACTGGTTGTTATGATGGAATCGACATTGTTTGGGTTTTGAGGTCGACTCCTTGAGGGTTAATGCTGCCAAGACAATGAAAGGTATCCTTGTCTCGATGATATTTCAACACGGAAAGGTCAGAATGTTTGGCCTCTGAAAAACGGCCAAACCGCTTACAAGGTTTGCAAGACGACAATACTCAGCACCTGCGCTGATGTGTCCGGTCAAATGTTTGCATGTTCACATCACCACGTATGATTTGTAAAGAGGCAAACTAGTCAGTCGGTCCAACACTTTGGTCCAGACTGGAGTGTCTTGACAATTGGCATGAAACCCAGATGATGATGGCCCAGGTTGATTTTCTTTCTTAAGATGGATTGATGATAAATTTTGTGCAGATTTTCATGATACCCTACTGAATTTGGTGATGTGCAGATTTACATCCAGTGAGGCAAATTTGAAAAAAGTCATTGTACCCTTAAGCAGGATGAAAAATCCTCTTACCTGCACCACCATCTGATCAATATTTTGAATTTTACAGTCATTTCATGATTAAATTCGTGCAAAACTGATGACATTTGCATCGACCTGCAGCTGCAGTTTGTGTTTTGTGCAAACTAACTAATGTTAGCATGCTAACCTGCTAAATAAAGACGACTTAAATATTATTTGTCATCTTTATGAGCATGTTAGCATGCAGATGTTAGCTTTTAGTTTAGAGCACCAAATGTTTTAAACGACCCTTTGTTCTCTTTCAAACGCTGATGGATGTTAATTTTTCTGCATGCTATTGTACCCGTAAGACTCACAAACTGATAAATTTTCAATAATATTTTGAACAATTAAAACTAAAAGGCTTTTGTTGCACATTGTTTTTCTTTTTTCTTTTTTCTTTTTCTTTTTTTTCTCTTTTTTTCTTTTTTCTTTTGGTTTTATTCCTCTTGTAAATGCCACTTCTTAATTCACTTGAAGACTCCTTCTATTGACTTTTGTATAGTTTGTATTATTCTGGTTGTGGAGTGCTGCAACAGTGGAATTTCCCAAATTGGGATCAATAAAGTACATCTATCTATCTATCATCTATCTATCCATCTTCAAATCTTCCAAACTACCAGTGAACAAGCTAGAAAAGTAAAGCGCAGCCTCTTTTGGCTCATATCTTAAACGATGCTAAAAATAAGGTTGCATGCTCCACGCTGACGGTGTGCTGATTCCACCTCACTCAGATTTATGACCCTGAAGCGAGTAGCTAATGTTACCGTCATAAAGAAGACAGTCAGCAGCCTTCGAGAGCTGTTTTTGTAAGAAACTACAGTGACGCTGAAGATAAATATCAGGCCTGGGTCAAATGGTATTTCCAGATTTTTGTTTTTCAGCTTCTTTGACAAGAAAAAGAAATTATGTAAGAAAATCCAGTCAGCCACACATGCTTATTTTTGTAGTATGGCTCCCATCCGTCAGAACTGCAATAGAATATTTATTGGTTTCACACTTTGCTGCAGGGCTTTTCAATGAAAACTGATTGAAAGACACACTTGCCCAGACTATCAAAGAACTTGAACCAGCATATCTGTAGCAACAGGCCAATATCTTTACCCTTAAGGCTACTGCTACTTCACACTAACATAACAGTCTTTGAGGAGTTTCAAAACTTGGACGGTTCAGTGTTTCAAGAATCATTTAATCTGAATTGACTCCACTTGAACTGTCTGATGGGGTCGATCATCTGGAAACGAAAGCTACAGATTATTTCCAGCATTTTAACCCACAACTGAAGCCTATGCAGGCATGCATGCATGAAAAAAGTACACATTCATCTGAGCTGTGCGATCCTGGCACAGCACTGAGATAAGTGAAGTCAGGAGCGAAAGGGGGAGAAGCAAATTGCCAAAACTTCAGTGATGCAAGAAATACTTACGTAAGTGCTGTGATAAAATATTGCGAAAGTAAACGTCCTGCCTTCAGAATGGGATTTAAATAAACATATGCAGCAATAAAAAGTACTTACAGCTGCTCTAATCAATACTGGACGGCAAATGATGACTTGTAATGTAGGAAGTTTTACTAACTGTCACAAATTTACTTCCCTTAACGTCTTTGAAGCATTTTAAAGTGATTTAACAAATTTTTTATCAGTCACGACGTGTGTGTGGGCAGATTTCGTCACTGAAATAGTGTCATAAAACCGCACAGCTTTGTTGAAAACAAACTACAGCTCATATTCGAAAAATGTAAATAGGAAACATGATCTAAGGTTGTATTTATTAACCATAGTTGAATTATAGTCTTGCTGAATAATAATAAATCGTAGATAAATTGAATTTAAGCGTGTTTACCCTCCAACAGAGCAGAGAGATTCGGTACATCTGCCATTTATTTTCCGTTACAGTATATAGAAACCATGCTGCTGCTATACATCCTCTATGTGTCATCACACTCTTTCCCTTTTCCATCTCCTCCCTCGCTTTCTGGCAGCAAACCACCTGACAACACAACAAGCATTTCTCCAGATGTGTGTGTCTATGCATGTGTGTGTGCGTCCCCTCTGACACCACAGCTGTCCGCCCAGCCCTGCAGCTTATCTATGTGCACGTGTGTGTGTGTGTGTGTGTGTGTGTGTGTGTGTGTGTCAGTAAGTCGGTGTCCCACGGTGAGAAAACATAATGGTGATCAACAGTGGGAGTTAAAAGTTCAGACTAAGCATTCCATTACATATTATGTATCAGACCCAAGAGACGGGGTCCGACAGCCCAGCCAGCGTGTGTGTATTGTGCTCTGTTTGTGTGTGTGTGTGTGTGTGTGTGTGTAGTTCAAATCAATAGCTCATGTTTTTAGCATTTTGACACGAAATTTGTATATTTTCTCCAGCTACTTTTACACGTACTTATTCATAACAGGTGGTGCAGATGCTAAATCTGTAGATTCTTAAATATAAGATTGAATATTTAAAAGGCTACGAGTTAGCAGAATTTAGCACTTTGAGCTAATGCTAACATCAGCATCAACAATGCTAACATGCTAATGTCAATCATCTCAGCTGTTTTTTGGCGTCTTAGGAGTCTTTAAATTCACGGATTTTCACTGGACTACCTTGTTAGCATACTACTCGCATTTGCTAATTAGCAGCGGAAAAACCTGCTTCTAGTTTCGATTATTGGAAACTTCAGCTAGCTGGCTGACGAGAAGGAGACAGGTATTAAAGTTCACAATAAGGTTAGCAGTTTCACTTCTAATTTTAGCAACGCTCAGGTTATTTTTAGCTGTTTTATGGCGACTGAAACCGGATGATTTTAATGAGAGGGTGTGAGATTTTCCAGAGGTTTTTCTACAGCAAAACCAGGTATATTAAGCCAAAACACAAGATTTTCCGAACATTAACCTTGTGGTCTTTGTGCCTAAAATCAAAACCTTAACATGAGAAATGTAAACTTATATTTTGCAATGCTTAAAGAGTTTCAACATGCCTGTGGTTTGCAGAAATATGCAACACAACATGAATTCCTACAGGTTATTTCTGCAGTTATTTAATGATACACTGAAATAAATGATGACCAAAGAAACTGACACATGCAGCCACTGTATTCAAGTGAAGTGATCACTAAAATCGAAACATATCCTGCGGCGGGTTTGGATGTCTGAATCAAATTTAAGGCAAGCCAGCCCTAAGTTGTTTAGACATTTCATTTAAAACCACAAATGTGAACCTCATGTTGGTGTGAGAGGAAAAATCCAGGGATCACCAAAGTTAATGGCATCCATCATTTTTGACCTCCATGTTCGACTAAAACTCACAAAATGGTGTTAAATCTAAATCTACAGGATGAAATGGAGCCTTTTAATCTGTTACTGCTGTAAAATTGTGCCAATAAACCTCTTTCGTTCCATTTTTGTCACAACTTAACTACATTTTTAATGAAAACACTCTTATTAACAAGTATTAACTGACTCCTCCTCAGTGCATCTGTGTTGGACAGAGATAGAAAACTATTTTCAAATCTGTTTTCAGGATCTTGCACACATGCAAACATAAAAGCTTAAACATAAGTGTGTGTGTTTGTGACCCTGTCTCACCGGTTGTCCCCATTTGGAGAAGTTTGTGTGTACTTGTGTGTACTTGTGTGGACAATGCAACCCTTTGTTGAACAACACTCTTTCATTGTTCACTTAAGCTCCTCTTTCATTGACAGTTACTGTTATTTATGAGGTAAAGTGGCTTTAAGAAAAGACAGAAAGCAAACAAAAACAATTTTTTAAAATTTCGAAGTGGTGTCCCTCATTTACTTGTGGTTGGATACAAATATTTCAGACATAATGCAATTTCATCATTTGTCAAAGTCGTATTTATGAGTAAAAAATATTTTCTCTGGGTTACACTCAAAAACATATGGAGTTTCATACAGTCCACAATAAAAGAGAAATAAGCAATAGATATTCAAAAATACTGTCTTTATATTTGATATTTAGCAGTACTCAGATTACTTTTTTAAATAAAGGAGACTGACGAGTAAAACACAATCAGGACAAACAAAACATTATTAACAGTGCACATCTGACACATTGTTCCATAAAAATACAAACACTGAATTAAAACTAACAAAAGTAAATCTAACTGATCCTATTCTGAAAACATATGTTTGCAGGGAACATTTGTGTTTTCTGGATTTGAATCTCAGTCAAATTTACATTTTCCCGTTGATGCACTTGTTGGCCGTCAGCTTCATAATCCTGTCTCTAAAAAATACAGCTCACTTGACACATGTCCCTAAATCCCCACAGTTTGTTTAAACTTCAAGTCAACCTTTGTTTTCTTTTGTCAGTTCTTAATAAATAAGCATTGTTTTTTAATTTAAGCCTTAATTTAGATTCGCTTCTTCTAAAATTTAATGAGAATAAAACTCGAACCAACAATAAAGAACAATATTAATAAATTCAATCACACTGTAATTAAAATATCAGGCAGTATTGGTCAATGCAACGTATCAATAACCGTGTTCTACTAAAAAAGCATTTTAGCTTCATCGAGGGAGGAGCTGATGATGGTTTCAGCTAGTTGGTTAGCTAGTTGATGAAGGTTGCTATCGTCAGCTAACTGCTCCCTGTTTTTGGTGCCCAAGACCCTGCCGATGATGTCAAATGAAAGAGCCTCAGCAAAAGCCTCCATCTTGGTTTCATGGTGAGCTCCTACTTCAAAGTAGTCTCCTTTCAGATCATCTGTGGGCAGTGACTGCATCAGATGCTCCATTAACTCCACCCGGGGGTCGTTGGTGGCGCAGTCTGAGTCGTCCTTTTCGTCCTTTGGTGTCGGTGGAGGAGGTGATGGCAGGAAAACCTTCGCTAAACCCCCTTTTAGCTTCCTAGCAAAACTACTTCTGCTCCTCTCAAGCTCAGGGAGGAGAGGCGTGGTTGGAGGGGGGTCGGGATAATCGAGGGATCCCAGGATAGGGAGCCCTGAATGGGGCAGAGGTGCGTGACAGGGCTGGATGTCTTCCGAAGTTTGGATTTCTTTCCCTGGATCCATCTCTGCATCCGTGTCCAAAAAGTCTCTTTCGCTTTCAGATTGATCCGTGAAAGGCAGATTTGTAAGCTGCGCGCCATCCATCTTTACCCCAATGGATCTTGAACTCTGGAAACCCTCTGCATGATTTTCAATGGTTTGACCTCCACATACTTCCCTCAGAGCATCCTCCATTACTGCTGAGGCTAATCCTTCAGCTAACTTCTCCTGGTTTTCATTAAATCTGTCCACCCCTTGTTCCATCATTTCCACTTGGCTTATAATGGACATTATGTTCTCTGTCATATTTTGGGCAAACTTCTCGAGAACTCCATTGCTTAGGTGGCGTCTCCTGAGGCCCTCAGAAATGCCAGAATGTTCTTGAGAGGGCTCTGGCACCCTTGCATCTGCATCTGCCTGCATCCGATCCTGTGAGGATAGAAGCAATAAACTTAGCAAAATCTAAGGAAATGTTGTTTTTCCTGAAGCCTTTTTTTGTTGCTAAAGAATGTGCTAAAGACCAGAACAAAACACGAGCAGAGAAAGGAGTCCAAACATGGTTTTACATGCTGCCTCATTCCTATAATTAGCCCCCCTCCTTTTTTATTTTTATTAGAATATTGCTTGCCAGCATGTTCACTTAAAGCCAGGCAGTACATGAATGTTGCCCTTAAATGGTGCAACGGTTCCCTTTAAGTCTCTGTTCTTTAAATATTTCAACATTCCCTGCATGTTTCACATTACAGAGGAAATACATCAGCTACAAATTGAAAGAATGTCAAACTGTATGTAGCAGCAAAAGAGAAAGTAAGTGGGACACGTAAAAATAAAGAGAAATGAGAACGCAGAGAGCCAAAAGTCCCCTCCGAAGCCTCAGATGGAAAGTAAGATTTAGGCCTCGACCGCAGCCTGTCACCATATGAGCTGTCAGCCAGCCAGGAAGTGACAAGCAGGAAGTTTGGTTCAGTAACAGATCTGCGTTTGCATCCCCAGCAGCAACCTGACATTTCTTTGAATAGGCTTTACACACAAATGGAACTTTGGTTGATAAAACCACCTTCAAGTTGAGAAAACAGAAAGCAAATATGACATGAAAAGTAATATACTTTTAACCCCTGATGGCTGCGCTTAAGGAGACATCTGTATCCATTTCAATACAATGGAAAAAGCTTTGGACAGACATGTTAATGTTTGAAAGAATCTTTGTCTCAAGAAGCTTGATTGAGAAAACATGAGTGTTGGTTTTCGTCCAGTAAAAGACCGAGCCTGCGAGCCTGTTAGTGCAAACAGTATCAAGGAGAAACTAACATTTTACTCCAGGGGACGGACTCAAAAAGCTGTGTTGATAAAATTTTTTCACTGTTGTTTTAGTCAGTCTTATGAGTGAAGTCCAAAATGTGTGTCTTCAGTTCACTCTAAGGATTTGTGTTTTCTTAATAGGCTCCAAGGAACAGATCGACAATTTGTTAGAAACAAGTTTTTGCTTTCTTGCTGAGAATTAAATTTAGACACGGACGTTCATCTGACATGGCTGACACAGCAGATAATATGCAAATATGATAATAATATGCAAAGGTCACCACAAAAGTACAGTCTTTACAAACAATACACAGAGGTCGAGCTTGTACCAGGGGTGAGCCAAACTGCCATTATGGTTGAGATAATTAGGTTTTAACAATTGCATCTTCAAAAAAAATGTTCGTTTAACATTTGGCAAGCTAGCTGCAGCATCAGCAGAGGTTGCTAGCAACTTTTGTGCAAGCTGTGAAACTGTTCAGCTAGCAAACAAAATGCATTAATGTTATCAAATATGCTTATTTAAAGAACGGAAAATATGAATTTTCACTATTTTGAGCCATACTTTGCTTATGTTGACATAAATCTAAAGTAGGTTGTATTTTGGGATGTTTTGCTAATTAAGAACAGCGATGAAACCGACTGAGACAAAGTGAAACTGAACTTAACACCCTTAAAGTCTCTGCATGTAACATTTTTAACAACTTCTTTTTCTTCTTTGGTTTTATTATACCTACTGTACTGCTGCTATGATGACTGTAAAAGAACCTGAATCCCGCCGTGAACTTCTTTGTTAGCATTTTATGGCCGTCTGTCAGTCACTGAATGAGTTTATTTTCCCTGATTTTTCATATAAATTAAACAAAAATGTTGCTCGTATCAGGTTCAAATCAAATCAAATACATTTTCTGAGATATGACGTGCTTCGTTTTCTTTCCCAACGCACACACACTCTCACATTCTCTCTGAGCTCGTTCTTCATGCAGCCAAAGCTAATGATGCTCAGAGGACACCCGAGCTAACTTTACCAAATGATCGTAGTCTTGATTTGAGTTCAACATGGACGAAATCCAGAGAGAAGGACAAGATAGGAATGAAGTGCAGATGTGGAACAAATTACAACTGAAACCAAGGAATGTTTTCTCTTGGCAACGCGGTTACGACGTCCTGATGGACAGTGTGATGTTTATGAGACAAAGATGCTTCCTCGCTACTTTTTTCCTGGGCGTTCTCGCATTACAAGACCCTGTCTAAACAAAATCTGTTGATTATGACAACATTTAGCCGTTTGATCGCAGCCACACATCTCGCAGAAAGTCTGACATTCAGACAAAGTTTCCGCATGGAGCCAATCAGCATGAGGGCTGTTCGACTGGTCGCAATATATTGTTGGCTGACCTTTTTCTAACACCGGGTGTCTTCCACACCCATTGTCAATGTTTTTAATGAAATGTGACAAATCCAAAGACATTGCCTGCTGCGAGGGAAGTGCTCAGAGTCCACTTTTACTGATGATTTTACCCAAAAAAAATGTTTCACAATGTATCATTTTTTTTGTATTTTATTTTGCAAGAGCATTTAACTTTTGTTTGCCAAACAAAAACTGGATGGATGAGAGCCGAAATTTAACAACGAGAAGTAAAAAACTTAACAACATTTAAATGATTTCTGACAAGAAGAGGCAACCAAACCTGTTTAAATGGAGGAAGTATGGCAGTTTAGGAGGTTAACTTCTGATTAAGTGTGATAATGTTGTGTGATGCAGAAGGCCTTTTGATGGCCAACTAGTTAAGAGTAAAGTTAAATAAATGTATAAGGAAATAATAAAAACATGAGAGAGGAAACATCAGGAAGCCTAAAGAGTCTGTAAATAAACTTACCAGTCAGTAACAAGCCGATGGTTCGCTGTTTGGTATCTCCGCTGCAACTGAGTTTACACGGAAATGGTTTGACAAATTAGGTCAAAGGTTTCACTCACTTCCTGTGTGTGTTTCAGTGTGTGTGTGTGTGTGTTACAGTGTGTGTGTGTGTACAAAGAGAGAGAGAGAGAGAGACAGTGTTGTTTGCCAAATTCCCCGTCATGGACAACATGAGCAAATGTCACATGCATGTGCTGTAGTTTCATAGATCTGCATAAAAAAAACCCCATTCTGCCTGTTTTTTTTGTTCTTCTTCTTTGTTTACGAGGCCAAAATGATGAAATGGAGGGAAAAAATGGGAAATGAATGGATGAGGAGGAGAGGATGACGAGGAGGTGAAGCATCTCAGATTCAGAACAATAACTTATTCAAATACTCTGATGGTTTTTATTCAAATATGATGCAAAATGGTTTGAATGGTGGAGGAAGTATTCAGATTCGACAGGTAATAAAGCCACATTGTAATTCAGAATCAGAATCAGAAATACTTTATTGATCCTCGAGGGGAAATTGCCTTTCGTTACAGATGCTCCCATTCAGAAGTCTT
>JAQMCX010000039.1:14077416-14107472 GCA_029814765.1 Acanthurus leucopareius | reverse complement strand
TTTTTCTTTTTCTCTTTATATCTGATACTTTTTTTTGATTTAGATTCAGACTCTGAGATTCTGTCACACACACACACACACACACACACACACACACACACACACACACACAGGAGACAGACGCATTCTTTTCCAAGCTTATTAATAACGTTTAATATGATCTTCTCTCTGACTCGTTTCTGCAGAAACAGATTAAAAGAAGCCACACAGGATCTTCAGCGACGCATCACTGAAGCTTCGTCTTCATCTCTGTTTTTATTTTTTCTTCCATTCATGCCTCCTTCTCTCTTCATAACCTCGCTCCTCTTCTCCTCCTCGCTTCTCTCCTGCCATTTCCTCCAGCCTGAAGTGTGAATTTACTCTTCACACACACACACACACACACACACACATACACACACTGTTTTCAGGGAGTTAGCAAGAATAATTCACCAAAAATTATTAAAATATGAGGAACTTTTCAGCTCGTCTTAATGTGGGATGTAAAATATTTACAGCATTACAGACAAATGCATATAAAAATAGCTCCAATAACCTTTGATTGCCCAATAAGTTATGTAACATGAGAGCGGTGGGCGTCATGAGCTGGAGAACATTTCTTCAGTCTGAAACAAAGTCTTTTGTATCTTCTTGCTGAATTGTTTTATAATGTTCTGTTGTTTCTGTAGTTTTTGTCCAATTGTATCTTTTTTTTATTGACAAAAATAAAATTTTAAATGTGCTGCTGAGTTCAAACACAAACTGATCTCCTCTGCAAAAACTGGGAACCTGCAAACGGTGAGAGATTCGGTGTTTGTTGCTCCATAAAAAGCTGCGTGAAATCTGATAAACTGCCTCGAGTGTTTGGACTCAAACACACACTGATTTCAGTCCGAAGCCTCTGATTTCATCACATTCACTCAGTTTTTAACGTGGATGCTCAGTTTCAATTCAATGCATCACTTAGTGTTTAAGATAAATATCATAAATTAAAGATTATTTATGATAAACGTGATGACAGTCAACAGTTAGCTTATTAGCCGATTAGCTTAGTGTGTTAGCTTAGTCTATCTGGGTTGACAGCAGCAGTTATGGGTGATGTCATTATTTTATTATTCTTTAATTGTCTTCTTTAAAAAAAAAGGTTAAAAAACAAATAAATTAAAATAAAATCCCAAAACTCAAACATCTAAAAGGTTAAACTCATGAAACTACTCAGACAGCTCGAGTGCTAACACTTTTAGCTTAGCTTAGCTTAGCTACAGTGAAGATTTTGGCTTAAAACAGGGTGTTAATAACTTCTTTTCATATTAACTCAGGATCTGGAGGTTTCTGGAGACTTAAATGACTCCTGTCAAGCTTTACGGAGCCTTTTTGCTTGTTTGATTTAAATTAAATCCCCAGTTTCTTTAGTTATTCAGGCCAGAGATTTGCTAACTTTTTCAATTTAAGACCCAAAAGATAAATCTGGTGTCTCCTCAGGTTCCAGACTTACAAAAATACATCACGAATTGCTAAAAAATTTGTATTTAAACATAAATTACTGATAAAGAACAGAAAAATGAATCTAAAATGAATAAATATATATTTTTATTTCATTTTCAACGTCAAACCAGCAAAAATCTGACTTGTTCAGTTAAGTTCAGTTGTTTTCTCTCATATTTATAAGCATGCAAACACTTTGGTAAGTCGTTTTTGTGCAGGTTGCACACAAAATCTAACTTGGATCTTTAATATTTTGATATTTTGGTGAACAGTTTCTTTACAACAGTCATGCAGCCATGTTTGTTTGTTTGTTTGTTTGTTTGTTTGTTTGTTTGTTTGTTTGTGTCTCTGACATGCTCTGATTCGACGGCTCATGCGTCTCTCTGTTGGAAGAGACTGAAGACTTGATGACATCAAACCATCTTTGGAAACTTCCTCCTCTGCTGCAGCTTCACTCTGAGCTTTTATCCAGAGAAATGCATGAATGCAAACTTCTCCGTGTCTCGTCTGATCTCTGATTCGCTGATGTCGACCGACTGTTTCGTGTTTCACTCTGATTTTTTCGTCTCCCTTCATGTTTTTTTTCCGTCTCCTTGTTTGTCGCTTAGCATCTCTGTTTATGTCTGTCAAGTGTCAGTCGAGACAGTCAGTCTTTTCCTCCACGGGTTCAGTATTTGCAGAAGCTTCTGTGTGTGTGTTTATGTGTGTGTATGTGTGTGTGTTGCATAAGTGTGTTATTTTTTGTGGGTGTGTGTGTGTGTAGTAGCTGTTTTCTGTGTGTGCATGTGTTTGTTAGTTGATTCAAATCCACTTTTCAATCACATCTCACTCTTAATCAGGTGTTAAATCTCTGGTGGTCTTATAATCTCCACACACATACACACACACACACATCAAAATACACACACATAGACACAGACACACACACACACACACACACACACGCCACCTGCATGTCAGCAAAACCACCGGGATGAAATGAAATTTCACTCAGAGACAAACACACTCTCTTATTGCCTCATTATACAACATTATGCAAACAAACACACACACACACACACACACACACACACACACACACACACACACACACTCAGAGGACTGAGAACCTCTGTGTCTTACATAAATTCATAGCAACATACACAAACAGCTGCAGCACCGAACACGACTGTTTCCCCAGCAGATATTATGCAGAACTTATTCACAAACACACACACACACACAATCACGCATAATCACACACACACGCACTCAGCTTGCAAACAGCAGCTGAGTGTGTGTGTGTGTGTGTGTGTGTGTGAGTGTGTGAGTGTGTGTGTGCTGCATCTGTGTCAAAGCCAGCAGTGGTTTTTGACCTTTGATCTGCTTATCTCTTAATAACCCACAGCTGTTGTTAGCCTCAGCTTGAACCCGTGAGAGTGTGTGTGTGTGTGTGTGTGTGTGTGTGTGTGTGTGTATGAAACCTCTCAGGGCTCATTCTTGTTTCTTCTCTGTGTTGGTGTGTAAGATCCTGTCAGTGTTTCTGTGTGTTGTTGTTGTGATTTTGCTGTTTTGATAAATTGCAAATTTCTGGTCGAGATGTTCGAGTTTCTTCAGATTCTGCTGGTTTTTCTTTTTCATGGTTTTGGTTTCATATTTTGTAACTTGAAGTTCTCGCCTGCTCCAACCTGAGCTGTGGTCCCATGATTGGATAAGTGAAAACACCTGTGTCTGCAAAAATAAATCAAGATTCAAGCTCTCGGGTTTTCAAACACAGTGAACATTCATCACAACATGAAGACGACGATTGATGGGAAAACAAAGAGCATGAAATGACCAGAAACACTGAATCACAAAGGTTGTTTTGTGATTGAAGGTTCGGCTGAAACGACCAAAGTTCATGTGTGTTCCTCTGCCGTTTCTCTTCAGGTGACGCCTTCACCTGCAGCTGCTGCCACAGATCCTCTGCAGATGTTCTTCATCAGCTCGTCAGTCGAGCCTAAAGCATTTAAAGTCTGGAGAGAAACACGTTTGTTGCTTTGTGAAACAGTCGACAGCTTGTGTGCAGCTGGTTTGCTAACATCAGTGCTATTGATAAATGTGTGCTCTTCGTTTGGGAGTTAAAATATTTATTTTCCTTATTTATTAACTTTTTTCCTTTAAAAGTTGTTTTGATTGATTTTTTTAAAGTTAAACTGGCTTCTTTCTCTTCTGCATTAGTTGGTTTTTGTTGCAGGTTTGTTTCTTCCTGCTACGTTTTACGTTTGTTAGTTAATTTCTCAACTTGTGCTTATATTTTGGGTTTCCTCGATCATTTTTCTCAGATTTAATTCTTTGTTTGCCTCCTCTGCTCAGTCTTGGAGTCATAACATGTAAATAAACGTAAAAGTTATGTAAAAGCATAAGACTATGAACACAAAATGAAGGCTGAGCTCCTCTGTTTCTCCTAAACTGTTGTGGTGGAGGAGCAAGTTAAATGTAAAAGAGTTACATAAAGAAACTACAAAAAGAAATATAAATATAAATGTAATCAGTTACTGAAATAAACACAAGTAAATTAAAGCAGCTGATTAAAAAGTTGGTCTAGAGGAGGTTAATCATAATTTCTTTCGCACAAAATGCAAAATTAACATTCATTGTGCTACTTTGCATCAGAAATTCCTCTCTGGACACAATATTTTCCTTTTTAAAATGAAAAAAAAGGCTCTTGCACGACTGAACAGAGTAAAGTTTGTGAACCAGAAGTAAAAATGCTACTGAAGTTAAAACGCTTGATGTCAAACCTGAAAAAAACACGACCAGAAAACTTATTTGATGCAGTCAGTCGCATAAAAATGAATCTAAAACCTTTTACATTTTAAAACTAACCCTTCCAAAAACTCCTCCTGAGGAAACAGAATAAGTTTCGTCCTCTTTCAGGTTTTTTTTAAAGTGTGTTTTTATTACAAAAACACTTTTTTTTATATTCGGCACTTGTGTTTGCAGGAAAAATGTGTCTTCCATCACTTCCTGGAAAGAGAAACAGGACATTTGCAAAAACGTGTCCCTCCTGTGAGTGCATGTGTATGTGATTGTTTGTTTTTTCTGAAAACACACACACACACACACACCCGCAAAAGACTTGAATCCCTGGCAAAGTGAAATAGCATGACAGAGTAAATTGACAGCTGGCGAATCACACACACGGTGAGCGAGCGCGGAGCAAAGTGAATGGATTTGTTAGCGTGTGCACACGGCGCGACATTGGCTGTCATATTTCATTCTGGCGTCCATAGATGTCACCCATCTGTTACACAGCAACGCCAGGTGGGTAAAGTGAGAGGAACGAGCACTGGGAAAGAAAGTGTGTGTGTGTGTTTTTGTGTTTTGGTGTGTGTGTGTGTGTTTTTACCGAGCCTCTGTTTGCCTCTGTGGGTAATAAATAACCCCAGCGGCGAATCTGAGGCGGTAATGAGAACACTTGTCAAATTAGTTTCATTTAATTCAAAGGTTTTGAACACAACGAGGCCTTCAGAAGGGTTTTCCTGCAAGAAGCCCCCCGGTAGAGATACAAACAAACACACACACACACACACACACACACTGAATCTAAAATGTTGCTTTTTGAGAAATTAGAGGACAAACCTTTTTAAGTTTTTAAAGAGTTGCAGAAGCCGAGAAATATTCAAATCCTTTACTTTAAAGCGTCGATACCTCAGTGTGTTTTCACTCGACTGCAAGTAAAAACACTAAGAATCAAACTTTACTGTGTATTTATAACTTTTATACGATAAAGAGTTTGTGTACTGCAACACAACTGTAATATCACCTCTGTGTAGTTGTTGGTGCAGAGTTCTTGGTGTTTCCTCAGACACCTGAAGATTATAACTACTGTTACAAACCCAGCTCGTAATGAGGAAAAAGGAAGTAACACAAGACACAATCGGTGGAGGGGATTGTGGATAAGCGGTGTATTTATTACAAAAGACACATGGATATTAATTACAAGCAGAAAGGGCCTGCCAGGTGTGGTCTAATCAATGACACGAATATAACAAAAAGAGGACTCCTTAAACAAAATGGAGCCGACTATCTAATAACTAAGTGGCAATAACTCAAATATCTCTAAAACAAAACCTAACTAACTACACTGTGAAAACGGTGAAAACAAAAATACAAGTGACCAGCACCTCTAAGCCTAATGAGACTAAACAGAGACAAAACTTATAGTGAATGCAGTTAACAGAATCAGTATTTAAATCTAACCTTTGGCCCAAATCTGGTACACGCACACAAGAGTCAAAACTCACGCTAATATACACTGATTTCACAAGTAGAAAGTCACAAAACTAAATGTGTCTGCTGCCACTCGCGGCGCACACCGGCCTTTTATTATAGTGGTCATGTCAGGATTGGTGGAGCCCTGCACCGACCAGCCGCACCAATCCTCCGCCGCCAGGGAACCGTTCGGGCCGGAAGGACACGCCCTCTGGTGACCTGACCGCTGTGACTCAATAGTACATAGACACACACACATACACACCCTACGGCTCAGTGCCGTAACAACTACAACCAGACTTTCCAACCCTGTTTACAGTCTAATGCCCCGTTGATTTAAATGCAGATGTCACTTTTTAATCAGTGCTCCTTTTAAAACACTAACTAAGCAGTTTTTGTCCTGAGAAAGTTCATTTTTAGGATGCAGAAGGCTGCAGCTTCAGAGCATCTTTACACATGCTGCAAATCACGATTTGATTGGATGGCAACTTCAAAATCCCACAGTGTTTCTTTTCAGCAGTTATGTGATGCACTGAGCTTTAAACTCCAACTAAAGTACAGTAAACTTATCTGAAAAGAAAGAGAAAACTTTAAGCAAAAGCTCCACTAGACGAAGCAAAGCGAGGAAATCCCCGGAGAGGTGGAGGTCTGGGTGGAGTTGAGGGTCACACACAGGAATCTTAGCTATAAAAGACCTGAGTTTGGGCTCCACTTAAAGCAGAAACAAACAACCTTTTTCTGAACTTTACTAAACTTTGACTGTTTCCACAAGACAAAACATGTCAGAGTGGTTTTAAGTGTTGCACACAGACGTTAAAAATGGCGTCCAGTTGATCCTGACGAGGCTGCAACATGTGATCAGCTGGTGGTGAACTTGCACTTGTGTGGAAGCTTTTTTTACTCAACTATACAGGTGTATTTTCTTTATTTTGTTCTTTATTGTTCCTCTGTGGATGCAGATAATTTCATGGAAGCTTATGAATTAAAACTTACCAGTTTGAATCTGAACTTTTGGGTTAAAATGCTTTTCATCGACACGTCGCTCCCCAGCAGCAGGTAGCTCATGTCAGAGTTTAGCTGATAAATCATGCTTTAGCTGTCATTCCTCCAGATTGCAGATTCTCCGTTCGTAAAAAGAGATTTTTTAGCTGTCGTGTCCTACAAGACGAGACGCCCGAGGCTCCTTTCGGAAAATAAACTCGGCTGATCCGACGCAGGAGACGTTTGACGCTAACAGATATCTTTAGGGCTGCTCTTTGTTGTTCCTGCGTCAGAGAGAGCGGCAAGCCCCTCGGAGGTGCAGGCGTGTCCCTGAACGCATCACGGTTTAGATCCTCAAGAAGTGGAGGATTTGATTAGAGACGCAGCCGAGCAGCGTTTTCTCCGCTGATACGTTTGATAACATTCCTCCTTCAGGAATCACAGGATGAACACACATGACCGAGTCTCTTTTATTTCTTTTTCCTCTGTGTTCGAGTGAGATAAAGCTTATGAGAGTATTGGAAAATCGGGAGGGGAAATCCCACAAGGGGCAGAAAGCGATGCACCGCAGAAAATAATAACAAAAAAAAGAGTTTTAATTATGTTGGAAGATCCTATTTACTGTTGGAGATAAAACCTCTTCAATGCTGCAGGACTGAAAAGACAAGAGAGGCTTAAAGACAGAACGAGTTTTTTATGAAACGGGAACTTTATGGTTTTTGCTGCAAAGATAAAATTTACCACTTTGCTTTTGTGAAGAAAAACTATTGATTCCCTTTTATTTGTTGTTTTTTTTCTCATTTTTATTTAAAAATGTGAGGGGTTTTATGATGCATCGTCCTGTTGACCTCAAACTGATCATATTGTGTCCAAATTACTGCAATTTTAGCAGGATTGCAGCTTATAAAACGCTTTAATTTGCTTAATTTTTAAGTCTAATTTTCAACAATTAAAAAAGCACCGAACAAAAAAAGTCAGAACAAAAACAAACATATAATTAGAAGAAAAGAAAAAGGAAAAAACAGGGTTCACAAGTGTAACCCAGCTGTCAGAGGAGACTGGTTAGCATCTTTGATTATGCACCGTTTTTTACTCCAGTTCACATAAAAACAGGATGTAAGGCTTAACGGAAACAAAAGAGACGGTCAGTCTATAATAAATACCAACAATCTTTCTCCAGAATCTCTGTCCTCACTGTTTTTTAAGAGAATAATTTTGACCTTATTGCATTTTTTACCTTTTAAAAACTGATGTGTAACATTTAACAACAGAAACATAGTCCATCATTTCACTTTCCCTTCAATCCCCCTGTGGATGAAGCCGCCTTTGACCACTGAGGAGAAACTGAAAGTGGGTCTGAAGATGGAAAATTTAAAGGACAGGTTGAACTTTGGAGGAAATTCAGCTCTTGACTTTTCCGCTGGGACTTTTGTGTGACTTATTTTCAAAAAGTGGCATTGGCTTCTATAACGTATATGTTTAAAATCCCATAATTTATTCAGAAATGTATGAATAATTAATTGAGTGGACTAATGAGATCTGCACTCAATCTCTGCAGGTCAACACAATTTGTAATCTTGCAATTCCAATTGTATTATAATGATTTTAATGTATTTATGACATTTGCACAGATCTTTATCTCAAAGCTTGAGGGGTTTTTTTGCGTCTCGGTGGCTAATTGGTGCAACAACCACATTAACGTAGGCAGCTATACATGGAAATAAAGACTGGAAACACTGACGTCATTGTAGAGATCAATAGGATTATGCTTGTTTTTAATGGTGGGAGGAAACCAGAGCATCCAGGAGGACAAACACCAGCACTGGGAGGATGTTTTGTTAAACTTTGCATCAAAGGACCTGTTTGCTGGAGGACCTGCGACATCCAAAACCTTCTTTTTGTGTAGCTATGGTGCAAAATGTTCATCCATGTCCTAACCTGCTACGATAAGGGAAGAGGAGGAGATCAGGGTTTAGAGAGAAGAGTTGAAAGATCTGAGATAAACAGAAGAGAGTCAGATGCACCTATATGCATCTGAGTGGGCGACTGAATCATCAATATGATGAGTTATCTTGTTCCTGAACCTTATTTGCATAAAAAAAATCAACATTTTATGGACAGTCATGGTCTGTCTGATAAACACAATATACAGACGCAACCACAGTGATGATGCACACACACACACACACACATACACATAGAAGTGTGTGTGTGTGTTGTCTGGAGTCCATTCATGCCTCTTTGTCACAGTCTGCCCACGATCCTGCCAGAGCGACGCTGCGGTGCCAATGACAAAATGCAACCTGATTGAATAATTGATTTAAACAACTGTGGCATAAACTGCCAATCAGATTTGGTCCATCACCAACTCTTGCAGAACTAATTGGTTTATAGTTAAACACTGCGGTCGTGCGAGGGCGTTTTCTGTCTCTCTCTCTCTTTGTCTTTGGCTTCAAAAGTCGATGAAGGAGAAAGACGACAACATCCCACTTCCCTAATGAAATAAACATAATTTAAACAGATGCTTCACCTTGAAAACGCTTCGTCATGGTTCAACTTGGAAACCACCGGGTTGGCGTGGTCTCTTGTGTGTCTGCAAAGTGTGCATGTGCACGCAAGCTAAGTATGTTTCTATCTGTTTATGTGAGGTTTTGTGGTGTCGCCGCCGCCACCGCCACAACTGCTCTGTTGCATCGCATTTCAATAAATTACCCTTAACTTTCCCCTTGACTCAGCCTGTCTAACACATCCACTCTGTCTGACCAACTGGGCCAACCTCGACAACAGGCGTTTAGAAAGCGAGGGATCCTAAACGCTGACCTGATTAGTTTGATAAAACCTGAAACTGAATCGTAAATTAGAGAGGAGGGAACAGGCAGGGAATAGGAATGAAAAGGATTGGTGTTTGATGAAGTTATGGCTTTGAAAAAGTGCTGCCTTCGTCCGCCGAGAGATATGGAAGAGCAGGAAACAGTGTGGTGGATGTCTGGGCTAGTGTGTGTGTGTGTGTGTGTGTGTTCATGACTAAAAAGTCGAGGTGTTAAAAGGTGTTTTGCAGAACTGTTTGATGCTATGAGCTTAATCTGGTGAGTCATGCTCTGTTTGCACCTTGCAGAGACTTTGGGGTCCGTTGTTCCTCCAGCCTGCAGACACACAGCAGCAGCTCTTAATCTTTAGCTGAGACACATGGAGAGTGTGTGTGTGTGTGTGTGTGTGTGTGTGTGTGTGTGTGTGTGTGTTGTTCAGTGTGTCATGTCCTCACATCTTCTAGTTTAGGTCAGAAATACTAATGTGAGGTGCAGGCTGGTGTTTTGGCGAGCAGGTGTCATTGTTAATCATTGGAAATGTGCCACATCATCGATGGTCCCCACAATCACAGAAGAACATGTATGTGTGTGTCTACAAGGGCTAGGAACCTTATAATGAGAAGAACCAATCAGACTCAAGAGAATTTAAAACATTTTAAACATATTCAGGAAGCTTGTTTCACAGGTGGGGGAGCATAGAAACTAAAGGCTGAGTCACCTTGTTTGTTTTGGATCCTGGGAACGCTGAGTAAATATGTCCTACATGACCTAAGGGACCTGAATGCATCATGACGTAAAACTAAATCGGAGATGTATTCAGGTTGGAGACTATAGCCAAGTGAAAGGATCTTAAAATCTCTCTTTTGACACAGAAGAGTCATTTCACATGATAACAATGAGTAACCATTTGTGACGCCTGCTCAGACTATAATGCATATTTGCAGTCACAGAAGGCTAGTTTGTTTGAGAGAGTCCCCACATGGCGGCAAATGCTCATTTCCATCTGCTGTTGTCTCATAGAAACTGATCTCCTAAACAGAAGGAAATGCTTGCGTGTGTCTGAGAGTTTTTATGCCCATTTAACTATTATTATACACACCTATATGCATGTTTTGTACAGATGTGCACATTCTCATGGTCACACCTTTTCGTGACGGCAAGCGTTCGTGACGGCAAATGTCCCTGAATACTTGTTTATATGACATGTTTTTAGCACCAGAATGTAAAAGACTGGTTTGGTTTCTTTCGACAAACTATGAGGTTTATTATAAACAAACTCTTACACTGAGCTTTGGGGTTTAAGTCTGTCTGCTGAGTTCAGGGTTGACGTGTTGTTTATTCAACTTTAATATGAAAGAATTCGTAAACTATTAAAGTTCCTGCACAGAGCTTAAGGTATGGAGGTATTTAATTTGTCCTTGTGCACCACAAAAAAACAACAGTTTGTCGTCCTTCAAACTGCACACACAGACCATATACAAAGAATAAAAGAGAATAAAAAACAAGGGCAAAAACATACAGTTAGATATATAAACATGCATTTATAAAGCCAAGAAACAGTTCTGCTGTGGGAGAGTGTAAACAACAACATAGTGATGATAATAGGGGCGACATCTTCACATTAAAAGTTCCACACCGGAGAAACATTTCTTATTAAATTAAACTGCATTTGAGCATCAAGCATCACTGATCCGAAACACAGCGTCCGCCTCCTCTCCTCCTGCAGGAGTCCTGCGCTCTCCAACAACTTAATCCGGGATGTTTTGGAGAAGAAAAAATGTGGAGACACAGCAGTCTGCGATTGTTCTGCTGCTCGGTTCCTGTTTCATCTTGTTTTATTTCCTGCGACTGGACGTTAGCCAGCAGCAGCCTGAAGTCCACGCTGGGCCGATAGCTCATATCTCGCCTGTCTTTCCCCTTCCTCCTAAGGTGGTCCGGCTGGTCTTGCTGTGTGATCTTAGGATGCATGTGGACATGGATCATATCCAAAATCTGCTGCTCATAACCTAAAGCCTGCACTTTTTCTTTCAAGTACTTATAAAGGCATTTCTTTTATGTTTCAATAGTAGAGTAGAAAACAAATTACAGATTAAAATGCATGTTGTCACGGTCAAATGAAGCCATTAAAGTTGCTACACAGAATTTCACATCTACCTTGTTTGGTCCGGACTTTCAGTCTTTTCAGTTTGATCCGAACCAAAACAGCAGGTGTGAACTCTACCTGTGGTCCATGGTCCAGATGAAACGGCCGAACCTTGGTTGACCTAAATGGGGGGTCTCGGTCTGGATCAAACTGAACTATGGTTTGGTTTGTGTCCAGTGTGAAAGCAAAGGTTCGGACCCCCCGGACCTTTCGTACTAAAGGGTACCCAGAAAACTGAAAAACAAATAACTGTTACCAAAACAAATTAGCCAAGGGATTACATGGATGGAAGTCGAGAACAAATGCCTCATTAACACTCGGTCCAAGACTTTATTAAGGGCAAACTAGAAAAAACTCATAAGCTACAATCAAGTTACAAAACCAGACATTTTCAACACGCCGACATCAGACGCCAACAAGCAACAAACCAGTCGATGTAAAGTATAGAGCCACACAACCCACGTACTGGATTAAGATATGATGTCTGTTTGTCATGTGAAATCTGTTTGCATAATTGCAGTATGAAACTGAAACTGACCGGACCAAATGTAAACCTTGGCACCTAAAAGTCCGAACCTTGCTGTAGACCTTGGTCCGAACTTTTAGATGCCAAAATGTCCGGAGTCATTCTTTTTCCTCTTCTCCTGTAATAAACTGTTTCTTTAATCAAATCTTTCTTCTCTTTTCCAAAAATGTCAAATCTGCAGCAAACTGGAGCTCTGCTAGTTGAGCATTTCAAATACCGAGCAGGCAAGAGTTAAACTAAATTGCTCTTCCAATCTGAACAACCAATAGTAATAGAATTGAACGGGTCAGAGGATCACATTGACCTGACACTTATTACTTTGACCTTTAAGTTATTGTGATTGGGGACCAGAACCAAGACAAAAAAAATATAAGAAATAAGAGTTTGAAAGTGATGTTGAAAGGATGAATCGTTTTTATGATGACAGCCTTTTACAGCAAGTCAATGAGGACAGTCATGAGAGAGGGGGTATGACTCATAGTGGAGGGAATAACGTGAGGCTTTTCTTAAATAGATGAATTTTCAGCCTGCAGTACAGACATCGAAAGACCTCGCTGTCCCCTCTGTGGACAGAAGGTCATAAAACGAGTGCAGGAAAGCAGAGTCACGACCGGTTTTCACATCTGGTTTAATGAGCTAAGTGATCTGAAGCTTATGTTCGGGAGGATTTTTTTTTAAAAAAACAGTACAGTCACCTACAGCTCAGCATCCCTGCCTGGAGCTGGCACACACTCACCAGAATAGTTTTTTGCAAGGGCAAATTAAACACTGTGGTTTTGACCCATCGTGTGCACAGTTTTAATGTTATTCACAGTGAAGTTACCTCAGGCTGTACTATAAACATTGCACAACCAGAGCCAACCAAAAAACCACCCAAACCTAGATTATTCTGATATCTGTGCTGTGATTAATATCTATTGATGGTTGTGAGAAGATATTGAGCCATATTTAAGGCAAGTTAGCAAGGTAGCATTAAAAAAAATCATGACAGCAGACGGCATATGGTCCCTTTTTTGCTACCACGTCCCCTTATTAGGTTTGAGACAAGAACCTGTGTTTGGAATTAATTGAAATTGAAATGTATGAACAATGCTGTTATTATTTAAATGACTCTCATAATTCAGCTAACTAGTTCAGGATCTCACTGCCAGACTCAATCATTTTTCAGCATTTTATCATCACAGTAATATACTATCCATCTAAACACATACTTTAATTATCTGTTGTATTATTCAGTATCATTGTGTCCTCATGCAGCTTTTAAATCAAAACAAACCTCAATTTTCTTTCCAGGAGCTTTCTAACTCCACATATCTCTTTAGCCCTGTTCTTTTGCTCTGTCCATCTTGTTTTGGGGAATAAAAAATGTGGATGACTCACCTGTTTTTAAAGATGCAGCATCAATAACCCCACTGCCTTCTCTCATCCCTCCCATGTCTCAGTTGGTTCCCCCCCAAAGTCTCTGCCCTCCCTCATTTCTCTCTGCACTTTTGTCTTAGGATGGTCAGGGAGGAGATAAGGTACTTTATTTCCAGCCACAAATCCTGCGTACAAGGTTTCACCCCAAAATGAGGCATCACACTCTCGGATGCTGCTGTGAGTCACCTTTTGCTATTATTCGGTTTTTGAAGCTGGAATCATCTGCAATTTATGAAACAAAGGTGAATTTCAGGTAGCAAAACACATAAAATGTGACTCTGTACCTCAAATCTATTTTTCACCTCCTCAAATGTCACACATTTTCCCCACACATTTTGATTTAACATTTAAATCTAAATGACAGTTTACTTTTTAAAATGTCAGTTTTGTTTTTATTATTTAACTCTTGTCTAAGTAAATACTGAGTTTAAAAAATATATGAATATCCCCACACTTAAATCGGCTGTGTTAGCAGATTGGGTTGTAATTTGCAGGGTAAAAAAAGGGCAAAATTAATTGTGATGAACAGCGATAAGGCTGTAATTGTTTTTTAAATGAAGTTTTGTTGTTTATATAAGTCCATTTTAGATGTTTTTTTAAAATAATTTTAAGTGGATTTTGAACAATTATGATGTGAGAACAAATAAAAACAATCTGGGAACACTGAACAAAGCTGAATTTTATAACAAGAAACTCTAAATGGGTGGAAAAAGGAATGCAATAGAAGAATAGCATCACTCTTGTAGTTCTTTCAGTAGGCTGCAGATTTATTAGCTGATATGACCAACAATTTTCTAACATTGAAATTTCCTGAGCTAACAGTTAGCTTTTTAAGCTAGCTAGCTTGCTAGCGGTAGGTAAGCTAACAGCAACAGCCAGTCAGCTATCAATCTACATACAGTTAGCAAAACAACTAGCTTAGAGAGCTATTTTGCTAATATTGGACAAGCACATTCTTAGCTAGCTTGTGAGTGGTTAGCGTGCAGCTACAGTAGACTAGTTTGCTGGCTCAGCTGTTTGTCTCAATGCTAAAAAGTTAGCTTCTACTTTTTCAACAAGGTTGTGAACTTTCTGTGCTTTTTTTTTTGCATGATCAGCCCTTAAAATTTAATTCATTGTTACTTTAGGTTACTGCTACAATCAACTAGCTTTTAGTTTTTATACAATTTATGTTTTATAGAAATTAAAATGTTAAATTATCCCTTAGCCTTTGCTTAGCTTTTCTTTTGAAGCTAAATTCTGAAAAACAAAATGATAGCAAAGTAAAATCACTGTTTGCTTTTATGTTTATCTCTCAGCAGTACATAAATTGATTTATAATATTATTGTTCTGATAAATAATTAATCACCAGCTGTCATAATCAGTCGTTTAAATTATTAATCAGGTGGAAAAACAAATATTCTTTGGTTGCAGCTTCTCAAATGTGTTGATTTTTTGTTTTCTTTGCTTCTTACAAATTGAATTTTCTTCAGGTTTTGGGCTGCTGGTCAGACAAAACAGCAAATTAAAGATATGTCATCTGCCTGTCGCTTCAGAATGATTAATTGCATGAATAAGCAACAGATTAATTGTTAGTCATAGTTTATTGCAAACTCCTTCTAAATAAAAGGCTAAAAAAAAAAAAAAATCATAATGTACTTAATGCACCCACACACACTCTGACAGGCCACTGAGAGGCTTCCCAGCAAACGCAGAGACAAAGTGATTAGTAGACGCTGTCATGCTGCAAAAAGCTGCAAGAGCTGCCATGTGCCCCTCTTAAATGAACACACACACACACACACACACACACACACACACACACACACACACACACACAGAGTGCAAACAGATAAGCAAGCCATTCCTCTTGTGTGAGTCTATTCCACCAAAACATGAACTCACATGCATACACTTGCACACCGATTCCTCAGGACAGTCAATTTTCTGTACACAGCGACACAGATTGTAATCATCTGCAGACATGACATGCATTTTAAAAGAAATCTGGCTGAACACTATGCAGTGCTAACAGCAAAGTGTGTGTGTGTCGTTGTGTGTGTGATCCTCTATCTCATTCAGTAGCCGCTCAGAGAAAATGTGACTTGAATTCTGATGCCTTTAATTGAAACCTGTTTTATCCTCCATTTACCACACTCATCTACGAAGGATTATAGATGGAGACAGGAGGACGAGGACGAGGAGGAGGAGGAGAAGGAGGAGGAAGAGTGAAGAAGTGA
This sequence comes from Acanthurus leucopareius, assembly GCA_029814765.1. NCBI lineage: Eukaryota > Metazoa > Chordata > Actinopteri > Acanthuriformes > Acanthuridae > Acanthurus > Acanthurus leucopareius. Next base: position 14,091,676 of record JAQMCX010000039.1, on the reverse strand, counting down.
GGGAGACAAGAATCCTAGAGGGAGGAGGGAGAGAAGAGGAGGAGATAGTAGGCAGAAATAGAAAGTCTTTGCATTTTTAGCATTGCAGAAATCCACAATAATCATGTCCATGTCGCTTAGGCGTCATAAATGTGGTGCAGAATGTAATAGATTTTTTGCATTTCCTGTTACTGTCAATCAAATCAGGGTGAATGTGATGTCATGTTTCTCACAGTCTCCTGTAGGGGGAGCTCTTCTCTTCTTCCTCTTTGAATAATCAACCCTCAGCTCTTCTTCTTCTGTATCTTCTTTGTAAATGTGCAAAAACCTCACTTCAGATTCCCTATTTGTATTTGCCTGAATAGCTCAGAGAATATTTTATTTTCCACATGCTTTAATTCAGCTGTACCAGTTTTCATGCATACTGAATTGACCGGACAGGAAGCTACTTTTATTGCCTTTCTCCTTTTAGTGAAACGAAGCTCAAGCTGTTTTTCTGTCTTTTTTATGCCATTCTGGCCACAAATTCTCTAAACTCATGGTTGCATACCTGCATAAAGGGGTATTTGATAAATATTCAAGGAGTTTCAGTCGTAAAAAATGTCCTAAAAGAACATTTTAGCACTTAAGCTAGCTCACCTGCACTCTGACCTCAGCTGCAAACAATAAATTGGATAAAAAACACCCGATCATATAGTTTTTTTAAGTTTTAGGGCCTTTTGCTTCTCAGTCAGGATCATTCACCTCTGGTCATTTATTATAAATAAATCACCAGGATGCTTGAGAGAGAGACAGAAAGAGAGGAAGACAGGTCCATGCGACAGTAAACGGTGTGTTAATGGATGCTGTCGGGGCAGGAACTTCCTCTGCAGCTTCACCTGCGTCCATGCGACTCAACATGCGAGTTTGTCTGAGTCACAAAAAAATCAATCTCGATTACAGCCCCGAGCATAATCATGAACCCAAGTGTGTGTGTGTGAGTGTGTGTCACCATTCTAGTTTTCACAGGAATTATTAGCTCCATGCATGTGTGTGTGTGTGTGTGTGTGTGTGTGTGTGTGTGTGTGTGTGTGTGTCTTACACCTCAGACTAATCACATTAGTGCCAATTAGCAGTGCAGAGAGCTGACAAAAACCTTGCTGCATGTATCAATTATCTCAAACCCTGGTGGGTCATACATGATTGTGTGTGTGTGTGTGTGTGTGTGTGTGTGTGTGTGTGTTTGTGTGTGTGTGTGTGTGTGTGTGTGTGGAGGGGGGGTGTTAATAGTGGCAGTTATATTTGCACATCACAGGCTCATTGCCTCATTTGAATTGCACTATTAAACTAGTTAAAGAGGCTCAGATTTCAAGCACGAGTTGGCACTTTATTGATCTGATGTGTCTGCTGTCACTCAGCCTGAACAAGCTTCAGCACCGTCATTTGTGGTTAATGCTCTTAAATCTTCTTTCATGGTTGTTTTATGAGCCATTTCTTTACTTTTTAAAGCAATAAATTTAAAATCTTGCTGCAACTTAAGTGTTTTTTTATTCCGTCATGCTTCTTTTTTAACCTTTAAACACTACAAACATCCAGTTTAACCATTTAAATGTACACAGACAACAGAAACAAACAAGTAAACGTCCAAATCATGGATTTATTTCCTTTCTCCTTGTGAATTTCACTTCCTGGAGCCTCATGGTTCCTTTCATGTCGTTGGAGGTTCGGACTCGGCTACGTCAGCGTGTTAATTCGTGATTGATGCTGATTTCTTCTGGGGGAACAAAATTCTTGGATTCAAATTCACAGATAGTCTATAAAACCCATCTGACGATTTATCGCAATTTTTTTTAAAAAGTCTGACAGTGGCGTCAAATTCTTGGGCTAAAAAAACAGGTACCATAAAACCTGCAGTTCCTTGAATGGCCACTTGAGGGAGGGTTTAAAAGTGAGCAAACCACGTAGAAATCCATATTGAAATATCCAACTTTGCAGCAGAAATAAACGTGTTTACAGCCTGACATGAAAAACTTTCTTTGGTCTCTATAACTGACTTAATCGTTCATGATAATTTTAGAGATTATTTTTTACGATTTAATAACTCACAAGATATTAACTTTTGTAGACAAATTATTATCTAGTGTACATAATTTATAAAGACGTATCTTCTTTTCAGAGTTGGCAGCTCAAAAGCTTGTGAGTTCCTTTAACTTTCAATACTTTTAAGATACATTTTGCTGTTAATACCTATTTTAATTTACTTTTTTTCCCAATTGACACCATTAAAAACATGCCGAATGGGCGAATAGCTGCTCTTGTTTGCAGCGTACTCATGAATGCACAGACAATTATCACTGTTTTATTCTGACACTGAAGAATATTTTGAAAAAACAAGCTCATTCTCATGCGAGTTTTGGAGCATAAAGGAATCTTATTTTCTGATTTCTAAGCAGACATTTATTATTCATGACTGTTTATTGACATTTGACATCGAGGATAATTATTTTCTTTTGAATACGTGGTTGTATCATGAGTATTTCTTATAATTTGACTGAGTTATGATTCAGAGAAGAAGAACGATTTTTTGACAAAACCTTTGAAAAAACTTAAAAACTCTGCTGCAGAACAAAGTTTGCACACAGTCAACATTGATTTCTCTCACAGGAAAAAGTGATCTCTTTCTAACCTCTTTCTCCAACCTCACCACCAAATTGTAACCGTAACCAGGAGGGCGGCAGGAGCTCATGGCTTTTTTTTTTTGGTGCTGTGTCCTGTTGGCATGACAGCTCGTTTTTTAAAAAGCCGACTCGCCCTGTTTCTCGTCCACGCTGCAGCACCTACCTGAGGTCGAATAATGGCAGCTTCTGTGAAATAACAAGTCATTTTATCAGCTTTTCTCATCTCACATCTGGTCGTTTAAAGTCGTGGTCTGACAGTAGAACATCTGAACATATGAGAGACAAAAAAAACAAGAATTCTTTGATAAAATAGGAGGATGTTTCATTAACCAGATGTTCCTCTTGTGCTTTGAACCTAAATAAGCAAAGATCTTGTGAGTAAATTGGTGTGATCTCACTCGTAGTGAATAATTACTGACATTTGAAGCTGATGACTCTCTCTCTCCTCTCTCTCTCTCTCTCTCCTCACAGAGAAGATCTCACCAGGACTGAAAAGATCCCCAAAAAAAAAAAAATCAAACGAGAGAAAACGTCTCGGCGCTGTGATTTTCTCTCTATTGAACGTCTCCCCTTTTGAGCCGAGCATCGACTGACTCATCCTTTCTTCAGACCATCTTCCTCTGTGAGCTTTGGACAATGTGCAGAGACTTACACAAACACACACACACACATGCACACACACTCACACAGATCCTTTCTATTCTCCGGGGATGCATCAGCTGTGATTGTTTGACAGGCTGCAGAGTCGTGTCAGTGAGTCATTTGTCCTCTGAAAGGCCTGCTAAGACACTGATACTCTGAACTGTCTCTTCTTCTAAAAGCTGCAATTAAATTGTATTTCTTTTAGATTTAAGTGCATTTTATATTGAAAACACTGAGAATATGAGATATTATATTGTCAGCTTGTCACTAAATGACCTGCAAAGCTTAAAAGCATGTTAAAAATGTGCAGTTCAGTTTCTAGTGACTGCATAACGTCTGCTTTTGACATGATTAGCATGATAGCGGACCTTTTAGCATGAACTGTTTGAGGGTTAAAACTCTGCAGAGGTTTGAGGAGAACATGCATGATGAATAATCTCCAGCGATGTGAACCAGTTTGTTTGATATTTCTGCGTCTTTGTTCATGTTGCTCCTTCACATTAACATGTGTGCTTGAGCGATTTTTCATGAAGTGTCAGAGAAACGTGTGCATGCTAAATGAAACCTCCTGCCGACATCTGAGATGTTTCCTGCTCTGACAGCAGGCTGACGGAGTTTCTTCATGTGGAGGATTTTATTTTCTGCACTATGGGACGTCTTTATCCTTCCATATTCCCACAGAGTGTGTGTGTGTGTGTGTGTGTGTGTGTGTGTGTGTGTGTGTGACACCAACCTGAATACGTCTGATTGAGAAGAAGAGCACAAATCGCCCTCCTATACTGCAAAAATTATTTTTCCAAGACTCAGTGTGATGCCGAAGATTACGTCTAAGCTCCCTTTCAAAAGAGACGGTTCACTTTTTCATTTCCCAGCATGCTTATCTCACTATGACTTAATAATCTGCTGACATCTGATCCCGCTCTGCCACATTCAGGCTTTTGTTCTGGAAAAAAAAAAAAAATGAGAGCTGGAAAATAGTTTTTTGTCGGGTTAATTTGCTCGATAAGCACGTCTGCTTCTCGCTGCTTTTACCTTCGGCGTGTCGGCGGCCACTTCGCTGTTTTGTCACCGAAACCACTGAAGGTTAATGGACTGCATGCTCTCCTCGTACACGTCTCGGCCAATCACCTGCAACTCATATGCATCACCACCGACCATTTCCGAAAGCGTACAATCTGTTCTTTATGATTTATTCATCGTTTTAATGTAAGTTTAATTCATGCTCGCAGACGGTCAGCCCACGCTGCAGGCTGACGGGTCACCGGTCCATTTCTGCATGGAGATAAAATACAGAAATACATGTTAAAGTCTGCAGTAAAAAAAAATGAGCAACACCAAGAGGGGATCAATAAATATCGAGAAAACAATTATCTCTAAACATTTTCAAAACAATAAAGCAAATTGTGGTCTCACAGTTGTGGTTTTCTGTGAAATCTTGGACTTTTTCTAAGAATTCAAGAGATTAAATACATTTGAACAACAGTAAACTGGCTTTAACTCTATTATTTGGCTGCAAGAAAGGCTCATAGTTGGAAATATAATGAAAAACTGCCAAAATGAAAAGATCTGAAAGAGAGAGAAACAGAAAGAAAAAGAGGAATGAATCTTTACTTAACTTTAACATCTCAAGATGAGACCAAACTTGTGAAGATGTCAGTTTTTAAACTACAATAAACGGCAAAAGTGGCTTAAAACAGACTAACTTGGTCTATTTTGACCGTCTTTATTTGCTTAAACAGACCAAAATAAGCAATTAATCACACCTTTAGTCATTTAAACACACTAAAAAGTTCTTCTGCTACACTTTTATCTGGTCTGACATGACCAGAGGCTTAAAAACCTGGATCCTGGTCCTGGATTCAGGAGAGACAAAGTTTCCCTCTTTGTATTCAGAGTCGCTCCTCCTGCCTGATAACAAAGATGTGTATTTGATCTCTGATGCTTTGTGAACTTTATGAACAACTTTTCTCTGCAACAAAAACCCACCGAGTTGCATCAGCTTATTCATTAAGTCTCCAAAATCTATTTTTTTTTCCCTCAGAGTCGCTTCACTTCTTTGCCCATTAGGAGCTTCATCAATTCACAGCTCCACAAAATGTTGCATCACTTGAACGTGTTTCATAACTAATGAAGGCAAAATAAATGTGACATTTTCAATGGTAGCCAAGTCTGTAAGAGAGAGTGTGCGTGTGTGTGTGTGTGTGTGTGTGTGTGTGTGTGTGTGTGTGTGTGTACTGCATTACTAGGCCTTTTCAATCCATTACAGCAAATGAAAACAAAACACCAGTGATGTCCAATCACTTTCCTGCCATCATTCATTCTCATTTTGGATGCTCAGACGTACACACACACACACACACTTACACACACACTCATGCTCAACACAAACGCCATTTATCCACCATCATGTATCCTAATTTATTCCTCTCTGTCTGGAGTCCAGACAGTTTAGAAACAAAACCCAACAAATCCAGACAGAAGCTGCGACTCGAGAATCAATGCAGAGATAAAAAATCCAGAGTGTCGCCTCATTTCAGACTCGTTCACTTTAATGTTTACAGCTTTTAACAAACCACAGATGAGTTTAACTTTGATTTTTCACCTTTGACATGCAGCATTTCAACAGTTCATGTCAATATGATGATGTTCTGATTATATAGAGGCCTATAGGAGCTAAATTAAGAAGTTGATGTGACATAAAGGTGAGCAAAGAAGCCAAACAGGCTTGTTTTCATGACCAAAACATTTTGTTTTTGCATGTTTTTTTTTAACTGTGACAAAACTGGATGCATTAATGAGATGTCAGCAGAATTTCCAGCTCTTTTTGTGGCCTGAACGTCGTCTTTTCATCCCCATTAACAAGCAGGTTTTGTGCTTCAAGTTTGCAAGTCATCAACTATAGAAATTAACCAGATTCAAATTCAGTATCTCTACTTTTTTACATGCTTTCTACGTTTAAAACTATAAAACTGGATTTCATAAGAGTTATTTTGATAACACTGCAGACATATTTAGTACTTTTATACATTTTATTTAATGATTCCTCATCTAAAATACTGTTGGGTCCTTTGGTCTGTGGCAACAAAGGAAAACAGAGTCAAATCTGGAACAATAATCCAGCAGTTTTTACTTTTATATTCAGATACTGTGAGAATCATCTTTCGTTACAGTAAAGATCAGTGTTTCTTTGGTGGGAAATTAACACAAAAAGACACAAAAAACTCCTCTCGTATCTTATAATTAACTTTTATTTGGACAATTTACTTTAATTTTCACTAAAGCATGAAGCTGCAGAGTTCTTTGCACAGCAGAGTTGTGTTTCTCCAACAGTTCAAAACATGAAGTAATCCACTCCTACGTCTCTCATGCTGAGCTGAAGACGATATTAATTATGAATTAACGTAAAGTATTAATTCTACAAACCCGCAGAGCAGCGAGTCCTACATGTGGCCTATGTCTGGAAAGCTGAAAAAAAGATGCTTCTAAAGCTGCAAACTGCTGAAAAGTATATTTTTTTTCAATATTATTTTTATTTTTGTGTATTTGCTGGTTTTGGTTGGTGGTTTAAAAACATATAATATTACTGATTTTATTGCTCGGAGCACAGAAATTGTTAATTATGTATTTAAAAAAAGCACCCATGGCTTTTTCTCAGCCTGGAAAACAATTTACTAAGACACATTCTCACATTTACTCTCTAAAAAAAAGTGGTTTCGCTGTGGTAAACACTCTGAAAAACACACACAAATTACAGTATTACAAACTAATTCTGCTTATAAAATCCAGTCCCAGGGGCCGTTTGTCCAATTTAAGTTTTATGGCTCTATAAGCCGCCTCGTCTCTGTCTCGGTCAGACACTTTCTTACAGTTTTTGCATCACAATTTAGAGATTAAACTAAAGGATTTGGGGATTGTTGTGTTATTAAACTTATGATTTGGACTCTTACAGAGGATATTAACGCAGAAGAAGGGAATAAAGTCAGTCTGAGTGAGTTCGAGTGAGGAGGAGAGTTGGGAAGTGATGAAGTGATTAGCTGTTATGACGCCAATATGACACTTAGCAGGGTAGAAAAACATATGCAAATGGCTTCCCTCTTTCACGCTGGGCTTGTGAGACGCCGAGGCTGCTACACACAGATGCACACACACATTTTTACATGCACAAGTAGCATGGAGGGGGGTTTAGGTTGGTGGAAACCTCCAAACAGCCATCAGCACATTAAAATAAAGCACTAACAGCTAACAGTCGGTGTTGCTCATCAGGGAAACTGAGCTTCTACTTTCTCCTGTTTGTGTGCAAACACACACCTCTATATGAGCATGCTATGTGAAAACATAATGGTTATTTTTATTGTTATGAGGTGAACATAAAGTGCTGTTTATTTTGTCTTTGGTATGTTTAAGATGCGCTCAGGAACTGCAGAGAGAGAGTGTAATGTGCATGCAAACACATTTATGAGTCAATATTTCACATTTCATTGGTTTGAACTTTATAATAACCTGCATTAGATGTGTTTTTTGTGACCTCTGATACCTCCATGTGTAGGATTTCTCCATGAATCCAAAACTTGGGTTGAACTAGATGCTGAGCTTCATTTTGTGGAGGAGAGTGATGTTGCAGGGAGCCCAAACTGGTGAGCAGGGAAGCATCGACTGTGTCGGAGGGTTCGATTTTAATTGTGTCAGAGTTCGGATCATCTGAACTGAGGCGCCTCAGAGTGTCACAGGTGTGCTCGGTGTGAACAGTCTGATCCAGGGGAACAAATTGGTGCACAACCCAGCAAATGTCACAGAAAAACCACCAGCATGCTTGTTGAGGTGCTAATGCGACTTCTTCAGGGCCTGGAGACTGTGGTTTCATTACTGTGAAGACTGATGTTTGATCACCTGGTCATAGACAAAGACACAACTTATAACAAGAGACACATCTGTCATCAAAGGAGAAGAAATGTGCTGTTAGAACCCAAATAATGACCACTAACCACATTAAGTAAATGGCTAAATTTGAGAATTATGCAACTTTATATCCCATTAGGCCACTAATGTGCATAGATACTCAAACAAATGTACATTTTCTTCACAAAACATAAATGAGGAGTTGTTTACTGTTTATATTGTGGCTGTTTTAGTGTGTAAGTTTCCTCCACGTCCTTATTTTGCACTTTGCATTTCAGTGCTTCTGTAAAAAAATAATGCTTTGCTGCCCCTCGTCTCTCCAAAGTGTCGTGTTTGTGTTGTTTTATTGTATCAAATTTCTGTGTCGGTTTTCTCAGTGAAAACAGAGATGGATGTTATTAAAAATTTAAGGGTTTATTTTGGTGAATCTCATCAGTTTGAATGAGCTCAGATGAGACAAAACACTGATTTCACACAGTGATTTTGTCTGCAGGCCTGTTCTCACAGTACGGGACGCTGTAGGAGTTTTATCACCTTGAAAGCAAAAGTTTTCTCATTAAAATAAAGCAGGTTTCTTCTAAATTTAAAACTTTATTGAATTATTTGGCCTGACAGCTGCTTTTGGTTGATCTAGAGTTGTAACAAGTTCATCCTCTGTGGATAAAGAACATGCTCAGTCAGTGTTTCCTTACAAAAAATAAGTTTCTGGTTCAAACTGTAAGTGTTTCTGCCGCCTTTAACTCACTTATGACAACCAAAGCCAGACGACTGAAGAGAGTTTCAGGTCCTAAAGCTGAACCAAAAGGATGCAAATTTTCTAAACACATCCTTCCAGCTTTAATCAGCCTCTCTTGTAAGACTGTGCAGGTTAAAACTTTATGTTAAGTGGCAAACAGCAAAAGCAGCCCATCAGAAACACACTGTTCTCATTAGCAGCTTCTCCTGCACCCATTCGACGTCCTCCCCGAAGTTCAAAATGAAAATTACACTCTTGCACACTTTCAGAGCCGAGCGAAGCAGCAGGGAGCTCGGCGGGAATCTGGCAGTAAACTGATTGGAGTAGAAGGGCGGAGACGCAGGAAATCAGGTCTGAAGTTTGTTTTAAATACCGACTCGTTGTTTCCAAAAGCACTTTTTTTAAACTATAACTTCATAAAGCTGGCGAGTGTTTGTGTAAATCAGGTTAAAACACCTTTTGATTGGACAGATGTGAGCCAGCACCTGCAGTTTATTTCACCAAATTATGTTTTTAAAGAGTTGCTGACGAAACTGGATCATCTTTATCATTCGTACAGTCCAAACATCTGCAGTGGTTCATGGTTGAGAGAAACTGTTTCCAGCTGTGCAGCTCAAAAATGGTGCAGCAGAGCAAATGTAAATCTAGGCTATCTAAAAAAATAGACTGTTTGAACAAGACTCCTGTTAAAGGAGCCAAAAAAAATACGATTTCATTTATATTTGCTGAGAAATAATGTTTTATTTTATGTACCTCCTGTGACAAAGAGTGGAAGCAGCTGTGGAGGATAATTAAGAAGGTTTTGAATATTTGCTGGTACGAACTTTTCTCAGAGTTGCCTCTGCGTTTAAAATTAAAAGTTTGGGGGATAATTTTCCTACATTTCACATAATATTTTCAACTCAAACACTCGAATTTAAACATTCAGGATTTGACAAATAAGTTAAATGAGCTCAGACGAGCACCCGCAGAGTCTCGCCGGTTTTCTCCGAGCGCAACCAGACGAAACAAAAAAACACACAGCAGACCAACTGTGTGGTTTCCCTGGATGATTTTCTGAGGCTATGAAAGAGCTCAGATTTTTTTTTTTTAAGCTACTATGATGAAATTAATCCCATTTGTGTGTAAAAACTTTGTGCGTTCAGTGTGTAAGCTTCTTATCTGCTGCCGGTGGAGGCGGCCCACAGTGATTCCTGCTCCCTCAAACTTCATTTCCCACAGTAATATGTTAAATATTCAGGATGTTTTTCGGCTGTTGTGTTACATAAAAAGGCTCCTAATTACTTCCTTGTGAATGGAGGAAGATAATCTGCAATGTTTGTATGTAAAGAAAACACGGAGACAGGGACGAGTTGCTTGTTTAATTCATTAACTAAAATAAAGACAAATAAGACAGTTTTACAAACAGCTCACATTAGTTTTAATAGCAGCTTTTGCACAAATTAAACTTCTACACCATATTTCTTTTTCAAGAAAAACAAGCAAACTTGCAAATCATGCCCATAATAACAATTAAAATGCAGCTTTTAGCTAATCAAGTTATTTAAGCTCCAAAGAGAGAAGGATGAAGTCATCCAAACACTTTTATTATGATATTTTGCCTTTAAGAAAAGTGGAATTAATTTGCTGCAGTCTCATTATTTAAATGCATTTTAATCCTATAAAAATCTTAGTTTTCTATCAGATAAACACACACAAACCTTTGCAGGACGACATGTTTTTCTCTGAGGAAACATATTTATAAATTGCGCCTCTTTCTGTGTTTTGACATTTATTGTTGTCCAGCAGTGATGGAAACGGTCATAAAGAGCCGGAACGACATGAAACACCAACATTTTGTCACAAACCGCTGCATCTCATACAGAAACACAAGCTCATTTTTATTGTCAGATATCAGCATATGATGTTTTTTTGGAATATTGCTGCAGCTTTAATACATAGGCAGCATTTTAGTGGAGAATAGACATCTTTAAACCACTTGTTGGACAGATGTGGGACCAAGTCGTTGCATTGCACGTCACAAATCTCAAATCTGTGCAAATAAGTCCCGAACCGAGACAAAACTGACAAAACTCAGGCTCTAAACTCTGAATTTTGAGTGCTAAATTAGTCATAATGACATTTTAAAAGCCGTTTCTTTGTTTTCTGTGCATGAAGCTTTAATCTGCATGTTCATTTTTTCCTTTAATTTGTTGCTTGACATGTGTGTGTGTCTTGTGTTTGGTTTCACTCGGAGGAAAACTGTGTGCGACAATAACGAAAAACAAATGAAACACACACATGCACCCACACACGTCTGTTTGGTGACAGTCATGTTTGTGTGAAATTGCCCACTCATGTATGATGAGTAGGCAGTTTGTGTAACAGGCAGGTTTCGGCGTATGACTTTGCTTTTCCCACATTGTCACATTTTTTTTTCACGTCATGGTTCACTTTTTTTCTCTTTCAGGAAAGTTTTGTCGAGTAAGCGTGTGTGTGTGTGTGTGTGACACTCCGTGCTTCACGTTCACACCGTTGGACTCATTAACACCTGCCAGCTGCTGTACGAACACAGTCTGCAGCACATCGAGCAGCTGAAGGTGACGTATCCTGCTCAAAGGCATCAACTATTTTGTCACGGACGCTGCAGAGTCACACGGGTATTTTTATCAGCCGTGTCCTGTTTTTTCTGGGATGTTGCACCTGAAAATTCCTACTTATACGATCATTTTATAGCTGTTTTTCACAGAAATTTAGATTAGAAAATGTTAAATCAGTATCGAAACCTTTATAATAACTCCAAAGGTAAAAGGATGGTGGATTTTCTTTAAGAACAACAATTTATTTGCTGTTTTTTTTTCCATCTGTAGGTGCTTAAAGTCTCTACACTGCAAAGAGCTAACGACCAATGAGGAGCAGCTGTGATGGCAGGTGAACAAATCTGGTTATCAACTATCAAAGGTAAACAAAGGCTCTACAAGTACAAGGATTTGTTCCTCATTTGTTTCTTAAAAACAAACTCAATCCACACAAACAGTTTTTTAAACAAATTTCCTTCCATTTTGATGATTTGATGAAGTCTAATGAAATGCAGCACTAAACTAATTCATCTGCAACTGTTTGAAAACAACAGATCTGGATGCTGCTTTGTTTTTTTTTTACATGACAGTTGTGGGTCACAGCTGGATTTCGTTGATGAATCTGCAATTTGTATTATCGATTTTATCTCAGGACAAGAAAAACTTACATTTCAATTTTTTTATTATGCATGCATGAAACAAAAAAAACAAACATGTCCAGCTGTGTAAATAATGCAGAAAAACAAATTAGAAAAGCTACTGTGCAGCCAAACGAACTGAAAGACAGCGGGTTCCCAAAATCCTTATTACAGTCGAGGCCACTACAGTCAAAATAATATATATTTTATTTCTAATTGTAGCAAGATAAATTAGGCCCCTAGCAAATATGGAAAGACAAAGGCAGCAGAAAACCCTGCATGGGGTAAAAAACAGAGGAGGCATCAATGGTAAAACAATGACATTGATAAAATCAGAAACAGCATAAATGGAGGAGTTGGGATGGAAGTGGTTTGCAAAATGGTTTGTAGAGAAAACTGCAAGAATAGGCAGATTAAAGAAGGCGCTTTTTACTAGCCTAGCCAACTGATTGATCAGCTGATTGCAGCTGATGATGGCTAAATGGTGGCTTGAGCTCGACTTCGTGGCCTGCCTGAGTTACGTCTATGCTAAATTTATACGAAACAGCAATACTGCCCTGTATTTTCTACAGATTGCACCTTTAAGCAAAGAGTTAAGCATGAATTGGTTATAAGTTTCAGTTCAGGGTTTGCTTTTGGCCGTCCACACTGAATGTCAGTGCAACGTCCAACAAGGATAGCTGCAGCTAGCAAGCCGGATAGCTGTCAGTGTTTGTTTACGTCAAAGAAAACTAAAGGAACAAAAAGCAGATCCAAGAAAAAACTCAGGTCGGATTTTTCTCCTCAGCAGACGACAGATTGAATTTCACTGTCAGGTTTGGTTTCCTCAGCTCTTGTTTGCAGAGAGCAGTTTTGTCTTTGAGCTTCGAGCAGAAGCGTCAGTATTGTGTTGCTCCGTTTTTTTCGTGATTCACTCTGATAAGCCAGGTGCATTTTTCACATACGTTTACGGGAAAAAAAATCCTCCGTGGAGCAGCTGTAAATCAGTGAGAGGGTCAGTGATAGCGAGACGAGATGAGATGTGAAGGGGATACAGGTGCACGAACGCCTCGGCCTGATCTCTAATTCTCTATCTGGGACAAACAGACACTCCAATCCAAAAACATGGAGGATGCCAAGTCACAGCAGAACAAAGCCCAAAAAAAAAAAAAAAAATGTGATGAATTTACAGCCGGGCTGCCTGACAGATATGAACATGGGACAATCACTCAACGTCAAGGAAGCACCGGCTCGATTTTAAAAGCCTTGGCAGCAGATTCAGAGGAAAGTGTGTAAACAAGCTGAAAGACAAAATGGTCGGGTTAGAAAAAAAAAAAGAAAAGTCTGAGCATAATTACACTTAGGTACATTATCATAAGAATACAACATTTGGTGGATTTTAAGCAGCTCTTAGCATTTTTATCTCGGGAGAGCCCAGGAGGACGGCTGTGGGAGGACTATTGATACGATGAAATGAAGATGTTGGCAGCCGTTCTGTTAATTTACCTCCGCAAAACAAAAAGGTTTGGAGAAAATTATGAGGCTTCTCTTTAACTCAGAGGTTAAAACGGTAGGTTTGGATCAAAAGAACAACAACAAGACAGATGATTTTTTTGGGCTTAATTTGAAGCTACACTTGGCAAGCTAGTTAGCTTTAGCTCAAAGAGTGGACAAAGTTGTTTTCTCTGTATTTACAACTTAAAAAAAATCCACAAATAGCATGTCTTAAATCCACAACACAATTTGTCTTTTTGGTGCAATTTGTACAAAAACTAAAGTGTAAAAACAACAAGTAAAGCAAAACCTATTGTTGATCATGTTAAGCTAACAGTCACAGTCACCTGACTAAAAGAAACTGCGCAGAAACACCTAAAAAAACAGAAATAATTGTTGTTATACTCTTTTTTGAGGACATTAAACAAACCAGAGGTAAGTTTAAATTAATTATTAGCTTCAGTGGTGAAGAACAAATTAAGGCTAATTATTGTTTCCCTCCAGCTTTTGGTCTATATGCTGAGCTAACCAAATCGCTAAGCTAACCGCTAGCTTTAGCTCCACATTTAACAGCTAGATGGAAATGAGAGTGGTATTGAGCTTTTTGTCTAAATCATAGCAAGAAAAACATTTTATAAAATGTTAAGCTGTGTATCAAGCAAAATGCCAACATTAATGGAT